>CM060679.1:169236063-169836063 GCA_030686995.1 Artemisia argyi | reverse complement strand
GTAATTTTGTATCCCAAAATTACGAAACCCTAACTACCCTCATGCAAGAGGAAGCAAGAATGTGGAAAACTAGAAGGGGGTTGAATAGTTTTACGTCTTTTTCGTTTTATAAAAGTTTGCTTCTAAAGAATAGACGCAAATCACAAAAATCTTTGATACAAAAATATAGATACTAGTTTGTTCACACTTATCGTATAAACACTACTTATATAGAATGTTAAGTAAAAATTATGATTTCATATATCACATAAATATATATATATATATATATATATATATATATATATATATATATATATATATATATATATATATATATATATATATATATAT
This sequence comes from Artemisia argyi, assembly GCA_030686995.1. Lineage (NCBI taxonomy): Eukaryota > Viridiplantae > Streptophyta > Magnoliopsida > Asterales > Asteraceae > Artemisia > Artemisia argyi. Next base: position 169,835,730 of record CM060679.1, on the reverse strand, counting down.
ATATATATGTATATGTATATGTGTTTTGATATGAGTATTTCCTTATGGTTTGTTTATATAAAATTAATGTTGTGAATGGAACCTTGTTTGATCTTTATGTGAAATCAATATATGCACAACACAAGCAATTGTAACTATATATGAAATGCTAATAAGTAAATAAGGAAATAGTGAGAAATGGAAAGATCAAACCGAGAGACAAAGGATTTATAGTGGTTCGGCTACAAGGACACCTTCCTTGCCCTACTCCACTCCCCGAGCACCGAGCTCGAAATCACCTTAACGACACTAAGCTAAATGTCGAGTTCTAATCGTAGCTAGAACCAATATCACAACTACAATCACACCACAACTTCTTCACACCTTTTCACACCTTCTATAATTCTTCACAACACTTGATTCTTCACGCCTTTACAACTTCTATCTATTCACAACTTCAATGGTTTTGCTACTTCACAACTTCAAGTCTTCTAAGTCTTCACAACTTCAATACTTCTATCTCTCTACTTGAGGGCATTTATTTATAAACCACTATAATGATTCATCAACTTTAAAAGCTTCTATATCTAATATACTTCAAAGCTTCCAAATCTTCACACCTCCTAGTCTTTTATGTCTTCACAACTTAAAGCCTTCAACTTCTTCACCACTAATCACTATTCCAATATGCTACTACTTCTTATATCCCCTATCACTAATTCTATGCTCTTCTACTTCTTCTCTTCTATAACCACTTTACACCATCAACAATTCTAGATCCTATTTCTAAGTCTAGCTAACTAATGTATACACCTTATTCAACAAAGTATAAATGATTAACAAGATGAAATGAACAAACAACTTAGATAGCAAGATGATACTAAGTAGTAATACTTCTAATCTTAATAAATAGAAGTATTCTTTTCTTTGCACTTGAGTGTTGAGGCTTGAATCACTTTGAAACAAAGATTAATTTATATATGATCAAAGGATTTTAGAGGATAGAAATGGAGGTTTGAATTAGAAAGTTTAGAGTGCAAAAAGGTGAGAAAAAATAGTGGAATGAACCAGTATTTAAAGGGAAAGCTGGGGGGAATCAGGAGTGTGCCGGTCCCCTTAATTATTAAGGGGGCCGCCTTATATAATTAAGGGGGCCACCCTCCTGAACGTTGCCCAGCTTTGTGTTTTTGTGAGAAAAATTTTATGGATTAGATTTGCCATTTTTGGTTGAAAATTTGAATATTTGTAAATGAATTAAACATATCCTTTTAATTCCAAAAATGTTTTATAAAAGATATAAAATGTTTTGTGACATTTTATAAAAATCTAATGATTAATAAAAATGTTCCTTTGATCTTACAATGCATTAGACAATTTGTTTATTCATACCTTAAGTGATTAGATGGTGAAAGTGAGTATTTACTACTAAATACTTATTTACGTCATGATCTTTGGTTTGATGAGTTTTCGTTTTGTGATTATCAAAACATAGAGATATCGAAAGATATGAATAACGTTTTTAGGCATTTATTTATATCAACAATCTCCCCCTTTTTGATGATTACAAAACCTAAACTCATTAAATCCAAAAATTAATTTTTAGACAAGTATTTAGTGAGTTTATATTTACTTCTCCCCCTTTTTGTAGAATCAAAAAGGTTTAAGCCGAAAAAATGAAAGCTCCCCCTCGTTTGAGGGCACCAAGGGTTCGAGCTATGGAATTCTTGCAAGAAAAATATTAGAAGCACAAGCAAAAATATATAACATACTAATAACAAATAACAAGCATGGCAAAGGAGAATATGAAACAACATATAAAAACATTCATTAATTCAAAATGATTATGTCAACCACATAATCATTGTTACATAAACCATAATGCTAGAAATCTAAACCAAGTAGAATATCATATTGTGCTAACAAAGAGTGTCATTAAAGTTTCTTGCATCCCAAAATGGTTGAGGTGTTTTATTTGAAAAATAAGAGATATAAGCATATAGAATGCTTAGGTGAGAGTGGTAGATGGGGATCATGTTGGTGGCTTAATGGAGGTAAACTTTTGGTTTAGAGATGTTGGTCAGTTTGGTGATGTAGAGCTTGGAGGGGGTGAATTTGGAGTTAGGTTTGTTGGTTGATGGTTTTGATGTTGTTCAAGTGATGGAGTTTGTTGAGATCTAGTAAGAAGATACTCAATCCAAGTAAAGTGCTCATTCAATGCAATTGTTTGTTGTTGGAGGAAGATGCAACAAGGGCAATTGTTAACATGCTTCTCAATTTGGTTTATGTTGTGTTGTGTTGTGATGAGGGTGAGCTTGATTGAGGTGGATCAAAATTGCGTTGAGCAAGATGTAATGCTAAAAGAGCGCTAAGCTCATGAGCTTCTTTTAGCTCCTCAACGAACTTCAAGTGTTCAGAGGAAGGTGATGATGGAGGAGCATGATAATTGTCTTGGGTGAGGGTTTGAACATGCAACATAGGAATAGCATGTGAGGTTGTAGGATGTGGTGGTGGTACTCTTGGTGGTGGAGACATGATTGAGCTTGGGTAATCATGAAAACATGATATCGGTGGAAGAGGTGCTTCATGAGTGGATGGTGTTTTTGTTGAATGAGCAACATGTGAAGTATTAGTTGTGAGATTGGGATTATTGTTTTAGGATTGAGCATGCTCATCATATGAAGAAGCATTAATGAGGGCATGAGTGGATGATAGGTTGTGGGATGAGTCATTAGTGTGGGTTTGAGGTTTAGTTGTTAGTTGACTTGGAACAACATCACTTGAGTTGTGTTAAGAATCAAGTTTCCTCCTCCAAACGGGTTTGACGGAGATCCTTGCAGTTCTTGAAACCTTAGGTTTTTGTTTGTTGGGGGATGACATGTTTGGATGTGATGGAATTTATGATGGGAAGAAGGTATTTATAGTGTAAGAAAAATGTGGTTTAGGAAGGTAAATTGTGAGGGACAGTATGGGACAAAATATGTTTGTGAATTTTGGGAAGTATAGGGTGAAGAGGGTCAAAAAGTGATAAAGAAAACAGTAACTCCTACCATCAGATGGCCGGTCCCCTTAATTAGGGGTCGTTCCCCTTAATCATTAAGGGGGCCGCCTTATATAATTAAGGGGGCTGCCCATCTGGTGAATTCCAGAAAGCCAGAATTGGGTTTTTGGCAGAAAATTTTCAGAAAGGTTGTGTTTTTGGGTTTGGATTCAAGTAAGTTCAACTCTTTGAGGCAATATAGGATATACCAATCATAAATGTAGAGAATGTTATTAAAACAAATTAAGTAGACAAGTAATTTCTAATTTACAAGCAATCTACTTATTGGCCAATTAAGTTAAACAACAAAGGAAGCAATAGAACATGCTAATCATATATACAACTATATGAAAATGATAATATGTGGGCTAGATCAAACATATTGATGAGTGCTTACAAGTAACAAATGGGAAGATATGATTGTATGGACTTCAAGACTTGTTACAAACAAGATCCATATGGGCAAACCATGATTCTCATGAAATGATTTGATTAAATTGTGAATGTCATCTTTATAGAAGTGTATGACACATGTGAGATAATCAAATATAGTTTTAATAAAGCGTTTTTAGTTTTATTCAACAATTCTTTGAAATAGATTCAAGTGTGTATTAGAGTAAAATAGATTGAGTTTTGCTTCATAACATGTTGACAAATTGGATAAGAAAATTTTTCCAATCTTGATTTTGATTTAAAATAAAGTTATGGTAGCTTATAGTTAAATATGTTGTTTGAAGAAAGATGAAATAGATATTTGAAAGATTATTTTTCAAAGTGAGAGGTTTTAAACATGATATTTTATTTTTGATAGCGAGAATCACAAGTAAAGGATTTTAAATAGAAACTTATCATATTCAGGAGAATCGGTTGAGCCCATTGTCACATATAATCATCTTTAATGGCAACTAAAGACATGGATGAGTGATGGTAAATTCTAATGATCTTAATGCAATATGATTGATAGGAATAAAGCTAATCATCTATAGATACAAGATTAACACATGTATATATATAAACTAAATTCATCATAGTATTAAATGTTAACTAGTCTTAATTATAGCACATCTATTAATGCAACTAGAATGGTCATTTAGCCTAAATGATAAGTATTCTACTATTGGTCATAGATGATAAATAATGAATAAGAAAAAGGGCAATAGACTCAAAATCAAGAGGGTCAACTAGCCTAATTGCATGTATACATATATTAGTATTAATGATATATGAACAGGGCAACCTATAAATTTAATCATATTAATATACTAATTATGACATACTTTAATTTAATGTGATATTGACAAGTTTTCGAAAAGAAAACTTACCTCAGGTCCAGCTTTTCCTTAAGAGTGGGCATGGGAATGTAAGTAGACATATTCAAAGTTTGCCCAAAGCATGTCGAAGTAGCAAGGTAAAATCCCAACGCAATAAAAATCAAGGAGGCTTGATCCGAAACACGTAATCGATCACAACAATCATCATAAGTCGTGTAGATCAAGAATAATTGCGCTTGAATCCTTCATCATGAGGTAGTAACGAACACACCATGAAGCCAATACTTCAAAAGTGAAGAACATAACGCCAAAACAATAAATGGCCGCAATAGCGTCATAAGCAAATCGTGTGTAGAATGTGAATCAGAGTAATAGGAACCAATAGTCATCAAATGTAAGATAGCAAAGTGAGCAATCCAGAAAGTAATAGTCTCTTCATTCGTCTATTACCTAAACATGAAAAAAAGCTTGGTACCCAGATTCTCATGGGTCCGAGATGGTTAGTTTAAATGCACATGATGAGGATGTCGCCGAGAAATACAAGAATTCATCAATAGCTTGTTTTAACTAACAAACAATGACTTTCTTAACTAGAGTAATAAATAATGAATGTAAATAATATTAGTTCTAAATTTCTCCACTAGATTTAACAAATTTTTTTTGTTTTGATATATTTGTTAAAGGATCATTTGCAGTAAATCCTAAACCGGTTTTATCATAAAATGACTTTTGAATGTTAAGTAGATATTTTAATGATTTAGAACTATTTTCGAATTTAGCTAATATTTTTGCTTTTTCATTTTCCATTTTAATTTCATGTTTGTAGTCTTGACATTTTTTACATTCAAAATCAATTTCAATATTACTTTCAAGTCTAGACATTTTATCTTCTAAAATTATTTCTTTTTCAAAGTTATTTTCAACGGATATTGAAAATTCATTTTTAAAAATAATCTTTGAGTCAATGTTGCAAAGATTTTTGAAGTTGTTTTTCAATTTTGAAAATTCTAATATAAATTGATCATAACAAAAATGTTTGGTTTTGGATTGTACTTTATTTGTAGTTGTACAATCTTCACATGCTATACGTTGATCAATTCCATCGTCCATGTCGCTCCATGTTTTATTTGTAGTTACGCTTGGATATTGAAGCATGTAATCCTTGCCATCAATACTTGTATCTACATTTGTTTGAATATCTTCGCACGCCATATTTTCATCTTCTTCGTCCTTGTCGCCCCACGATTTATTTACACTATTTCTTCGGATTTGGCTCATGTATTCTTCGTTATTGATACCTTCAATGATCACATTTGAACTAGTAGTACTTGTGTTTATTTCAACAAAATATTTGTCTATCAAATTTTCTAGAGTGACTAATTCTTTTGCAACATCAAGTTTATCATCTTTGGTTTTACATTTCTCTTGGTGAAAGTTTAAATGACATTTCCAAATATCATTTGCCGTTTTACAAAGAGTACTCTTTCGTATTCATCTCTTGTTAGAGTTTTGTAAATCACTAATTTAGCTTTAGTATTATTATCGATCTTTGTTTGAAGATTATTGTATTGATTTTCAAAATTCATTATAGTTGGTTGAAGATAACCAATTGAAATGATATGCCAAAGATCAAGATCTATTGATTTCACATAATTTTCAAATTTATTTTTCCATTCAAGAAAATGATCATTTTCAAATAATTGTGGTTGTTGCGTAAATTCCCCTTCTAACTATTTTTCGAATTCCATAGATCATTACAAGTTTTAAAATACAATATATTTTAAAAATCTTGCTAGACGTGGCTCTTGATACCAATTGTGAAAAACTAGAAGGGGGGGGGGGGGGTTGAATACTTTTACGTCTTTTTCGTTTTATAAAAGTTTGCTTCTAAAGAATAGACGCAAATCACAAAAATCTTTGATACAAAAATATGGATACTAGTTTGTTCATACTTATCGTATAAACACTACTTATATAGAATGTTGAGTAAAAATTATGACTTCATATATCACATATAAATATATATGTATATATATATTTATATATGTATATATGTGTTTTAATATGAGTATATCCTTATGGTTTGTTTATATAAAATTAATGTTGTGAATGGAACCTAGTTTGATCTTTATGTGAAATCAATATATGCACAACACAAGCAATTGTAACTATATACGAAATGCTAATAAGTAAGTAAGGAAATAGTGAGAGATGGAAAGATCAAACCGAGAGACAAAGGATTTATAGTGGTTCGGCTACAAGGACACCTTCCTTGCCCTACTCCACTCCCCGAGCATCGAGCTTGAGAGTTTTCTTCACTAAGTCAATCACCTCCTTTATGGTGGAGAAAACCGTACACATCTAGGCTTACACCGATTAACGACACTAAGCTAAATGTCGAGTTCTAATCGTAGCTAGAACCAATCTCACAACTACAATCACACCACAACTTCTTCACACCTTTTCACGCCTTCTATACTTCTTCACAACACTTGATTCTTCACGCTTTCACAACTTCTATATATTCACAACTTCAATGGTTTTGCTACTTCACAACTTCAAGTCTTCTAAGTCTTCACAACTTCAATACTTCTATCTCTCTACTTGAGGGCATTTATTTATAAACCACTATAATGATTCATCAACTTTAAAAGCTTCTATATCTAATATACTTCAAAGCTTCTAAATCTTCACACCTCCTAGTCTTTTATGTCTTCACAACTTAAAGCCTTCAACTTCTTCACCACTAATCACTATTCCAATATGCTACTACTTCTTATATCCCCTATCACTAATTCTATGCTCTTCTACTTCTTCTCTTCTATAACCACTTTACACCATCAACAATTCTAGATCCTATTTCTAAGTCTAGCTAACTAATGTATACACCTTATTCAACAAAGTATAAATGATTAACAAGATGAAATGAACAAACAACTTAGATAGCAAGATGATACTAAGTTGTAATACTTCTAATCTTAATAAATAGAAGTATTCTTCTCTTTGCACTTGAGTGTTGAGGCTTGAATCACTTTGAAACAAAGAATAATGTATATATGATCAAAGGATTTTAGAGGATAGAAATGGAGGTTTGAATCAGAAAGTTTAGAGTGCAAAAAGGTGAGAAAAAATAGTGGAATGAACCAGTATTTAAAGGGAAAGCTGGGGGGATTCAGGAGCATGCCGGTCCCCTTAATTAGGGGTCGGTCCCCTTAATTATTAAGGGGGCCGCCTTATATAATTAAGGGGGCCGCCCTCCTGAACGTTGCCCAGCTTTGTCTTTTTGTGAGGAAAATTTGTCTGGATTAGATTTGCCATTTTTGGTTGAAATTTTGAATTCATATATTTGTAAATGAATTAAACATATTCTTTTAATCCCAAAAATGTTTTATAAAAGATATAAAATGTTTTGTGACATTTTATAAAAATCTAATGATTAATAAAAATGTTCCTTTGATCTTATAATGCATTAGACACTTTGTTTATTCATACCTTAAATGATTAGATGGTGAAAGTGAGTATTTACTACTAAATGTTATTTATGTCATGATCTTTGGTTTGATGAGTTTTCATTTTGTGATTATCAAACCATAGAGATATCAAAAGATATGAATAACGTTTTTATGCATTTATTTATGTTAGGAATACGATTATTCATATGAAGACTCGGTCACCCCGAGTATAGATTAGCATATTGTAGCTCGTAGTAATTATCATATTAGTTAGTACGTAGTGTAGTATTAGTTAGTATTTGTGGAGTCGGGTCGGGTCTTTACCCACTGTCAGCCCGCTCTACAGCCCGTTTCAAGGGGCGTCTCTATTGTAACTATATATACCCTTTCCCACCCATGGGAAAGGGTTGAACCTTCATTTGCAATCTAACATTTCACCATTTCTCTCTAAGGTTCCATCTCTTTCTCTCTCTAACTTCTCACTAGAAATCTATAACTAAATCAACCTAAACACTTAACCATCCATGTTCTCATATTAGTGTATACTATAATTGGTATCAAGAGCCATGGTTCTATCCTAGGATTCCTGGTATGCTCAGATTTATTGATTGGTTTGTGTGTTTAGCATGGTTCGAATATAGGTTGTAGGTTTAACACTTGTTTGATCTCGTTAGGGGTTCTTGTTGTGTATTTTCTTGTACTTTTGTATCTAGAAGTGGTGTAGGCATCGAGTGTAACTTTTAGTTTAACAATACCACCATTATTGTGGAGTTTGGAAGTAGTTCGTGTACTATTTCTTGCTAGCGAGTTGATAACTTCTGGTAGAGAGTTGGCAGTTTTGTGTAGCGAGTTGAGGTTAGAGGTTTTGCGGGTTGCTATTTTTGGACTTTAAGACAAAATGCTAGACAGTGACGTTTCTGTCTTATTGGCCTAGCGAGTTGAGTAGCCAGCGAGTTGGCATAACTAGAGGTTTGATCTGTTTAGCGAGTTACTACTTCTAGCGAATTGATTCCTATACTTAGCAAGTTGTCTTTGCGTATACTGTTCTAGAGAGTTGAGGTTTTCATTCTAGCAAGTTGAGGTTGGTAGCGAGTTGTTACAGGGTGTAGCGAGTTAACCAGATCTAGAGGGTTGACCTTGTCTAGCGATTTGGTCTACCTAGCGAGTTGTGGGTATTATTCCAGCGAGTTGATATCACTGTTCCAGCGAGTTGATACTGGTAGTGAGTTGGTGTACTTAGCGAGTTGTTCTGATTTGAGCTAAGTGGTTTGCACGTTGCAAGCTGATATTATTTGTGACAAGTTGTAGAGTGGAGTTAGTGACTTGGGTCAAGAACTTTAGTGAAAATTGTGCGCTGTTGTGACTTAAGTTGTTACGACTAACTCGACAGTAACTTGACGTTGTGAGGATTATCTTACGACTTGACTTGGTATTTGTTGAGCGGTTGTGATTTGACTTGTTGCAACGTTACACGAAATTCACTTGTGTTTGAAGCCTGGTACTAACACTTACTTACTTTCCACAAGAATGGCAAGCACTTCTTCTGATGACATTCACGCTGCAGGGTCGGACACTCGTCCTCCTATGCTAGATAGAACTGATTATGAATCATGGGCACAAAGGATTCGTCTTTACTACTTGGGTAAGGAAAACGGTGTGAACATCTTGAAATCCATTGATGAAGGACCTTTTCGAATGGGGACAACTAGAGACACAATCGCAGCTACTGATGACCAACCTGCGGCTGTCGATCCAGAGATACCTCGTACCTACAATGAACTTTCAGATGAAGAAAAGAAACGCTATGATGCTGACATCAGAGCATCGAATATTGTCATTCAAGGCCTTCCTAAAGATGTCTACAAACTCATCAACTTCAACACAGAAGCCAAAGCAGTTTGGGATAATGTGAAGATGCTTCTTGCAGGGTCTGAGTTAACCAAAGAAGATAGGGAGTCTCAGCTATATGATGAATTTGAGCACTTCAAAATGAACCTAGGTGAAAGCATCACTGACTACTACGTCAGATTTCACAAGTTGGTCAATGACATGAGAGCCATCAAGATGACAATGCCCAACATTCAGCTCAACTCAAAATTCGTGAATAACATGGCACCAGAATGGGATAGGTTTGTTACAGCTATTAAACTCAACAAAGGTCTCAGGCATACTAATCATGAACAACTCTATGCATATCTCCAACAACATGAGAAACATGCAGCTTATGATCGATTAATGCGAGAAAAGCTCAATCCTACAACATCAAATGAGTCTCTTGCCTTTGTCTCTAATGTTCAACAACTCACTCAACCTTCAAATGATCAATCTCAACCACCTTCATCCAGGTCTACCTCAACTAATGGTCAATCATCAACTCCCTCACCACCTGCTTTAAACACCCACCTTGACTCTGGGTACTCTCATACTGACATGATGATTGATAACCTCTCCAACCAAGTCTCCCTATTAGTCCAACAGTTCAGAGCTGTGCTTCCACCAACTAATAACCAACTCAGGACTTCGTCTAACCCACGAAATTAGGCAGTCATAGAAGATGGAAGGGTGGTGGAGCAGAATGTGCAAGGAAGACAAAACGTCAATCCAAGAAATGCTGGTAGAGATAATGGGCAGTATAGAGTCGGGAATGCGCTTCAAGTACAAGCTAGGCAGCCTAAGTGTTATAACAGTGGAGGGTTGGGCCACATAGCTAGGAATTGCACTCACCCAAAGCGTCCTCAAAACTCTGAGTACTTCAAGGACAAGATGTTGCTAATGCAGGCACAAGAGAATGGAATCTGCTCTTTCTGGCTGGTGATGACAAGAATACATTTGATGCTGATGTGGATGATCAACCTGTTCTGGACATGGCACTAAATGATCCTAACATCTTTCAAGTTGAAGACTGTGATTCTTTTGATTCAAATGTTGATGACGAACCCATAACTCAAACCATCTTCATGGCTATTCTGTCTGCAGCTGCATCATCTCCACAGCTGTCTGGCTCTTCCATCACATCTGCTATCTCTGAGGTACCAACGTCACTAAATTCTAATCTGAATTACTCTTCCAATCCACAGGGGGCATGTGACTCGGAACAACCCAAGAATATTAACAACACAGACACCACTAATATGGGAAATACCAATAATATCCCATATGAACGGTATGTGAATGACAATAAAATGTCAGTTGTACCAAGTGACATGCCCTCCGTTGATTCTAGAGAATTTGAGCTGCATGAGCACACTATATACAACCCTGATGACTCCTTGATCACTAGAGTTAACATCCTTAAGGATCAGGCGACCATATACGAGCAGCGTGCTAAATTTGAGCTTAATGAACGTGAGCAGAAAATGGAAATGGCAAATGCGTGCTTACATATCTAAAAACAATTCTAAACAAGAAACATTGAAAAGGGAGTTAGTGTCTTTAAAAAAACAATTGGATCAAACTGTCAAACAAAGACAGGAAATTCAAAAGGGGTTGACTTCAATCAAACTTGAATACAAAGATAAAGAAACTAAACTTCTAAATGATTTCTCAAAACTTAAAATGTTGAAAAACAAATTGGAAGATAAGTTGTACACGCAAGGCCAAACCATTCAATCTGCTCAAATGATGCAAAACCATAGGAAACTAAGTGATGAATTTAGTGAACTAGATGCCTCTAAGACTAAAGCCAAATTTCTTAGAAATGGTATAGGTGCTCAACCTGCATTATATGATGCAAACACTATGCTTGACCCTAACCATGCCCCTCCTGATATGAAATCCTATGACGAGATTGATGAGGCTGAGGATAGAACTAGGGAAAAACTTGTTGAGCGACTAAAGGATCCCCTGTGCATAGCTAAAAACATTGTGTTTCACCATTATTATACTAATGACAATCATTCAGCCATTTTTGTTCCTCAAAAGAAAATCCTCCCTGACAAAGTGTTTTGGAATATTGACATGGAAAAAATGAAAGCTGAAAGAATTGTAGGAAACACACGGACCATCTTTAGGATTGCTGACCCAACCATCTATCCTCTGAACACACCCAGGCATCTAGTACCATATACTCTTCCCACACAGTGTAATACCCTAATTGCGTTATATGTTGTAGGTCAATTGTTTAAGGACTTTGAAAAAACATGTAAAACAAGAATTACACCAAGGGGGATTACAGAAGGGGAAAGGGGTTTTGAGCAAACAAAACAGTGTTACCTAACTGAAGTCATGCCATTTTTCGATCTTCTTAAAGAACATTTTGAGGGCCTTAAAAATACCATAAATAATGATGTGACTCAAATGAAAAAGGTCTTTAAAGAGGTGGAAAATGAGGGTAACCAATTAGCTATTGATCTCAAATATAGTGAAATTGACAGGAAAAACATTCTCATCATGAATGAGAACTTGATTGCTAATTGCATTGCCCAGGATGTTTTTTACACTATTACTGGCTCAACACTATCTGCTCGGCAATTTCATGAAATGTCGATCACTTTAAATGTATTCCAAAATCGTGTGATTGAGCTTGAGGGGGAGAATTAAAAACTAAATAACAAAATTCAAAACGACGACCATGATAACATGGTCAGGAGTTTCTCAAAACTAGAAGTTGATAATCTTAACTTGCAACTAAAATACCAACATCTAGAAGAAAACATAAAATTATCAAACGCCAAGACATCTTCGGATGCTCCTGAGTTTGACACATGTTTTGAATTAGCCAAAAAGGATGACGTAATTCAAGCTCACTCAAACACGATTCGGAAGTTGAGGGCCTAAATTGCACAATTAAAGTCAAACAAAGGCGACGTGACCAATACCAATTACCAGAAGTCGATAGATTCTCAAAACTGTCAGAAACAAGGCATTATCAATGTATTACAACATGAAAATGAGTGGCTTCGTGCTGAAATGTCAAATGCTAAACAACGTTACAAAGAGTTATTTGAGTCTATTAAAATAACACGTGACCAAAACAATGAAAGAGTCAATTCTTTGCTAAATGAAATTGAGAATCTATAGACTATGGTGAAGGGTAAAATGCCCGTCGTTTCATGTGATCATGCAATTTCCAATGTACATGCTTGTAAAAAATATGCGTGCGATGCTGTGAATGTCTCTCTTCCACTTAGGAACAATAACTTAGTTCATAGCAACTATCTTAGATATCTTAAGAATTGCCTGGCCATACTTAGAGAAACCATTGAGGATAATAGGATACCTAAACTACAGGATGGTGTTATTTGCGTCCTCACTAATAGAGCACAGGAATTATTAGAATATACTATAGGATCATGCCCCAAGAATGATAACAAGCCGGATAGGTCATTTGCGTCGCACTCCAATGGTGGCAACAAACATGTTACATTTGATTATCCCTAAACCATGTCACAACCCACCATCATGATCACCGGTAAACAAGTTGCAACTAATTATACTAATGTTCCCGTCATTGCTTCTACAGGAGTAAAAGGTGTATCTAAAGCTAGCAAGTCACAGCCTAGATGCAATACAAAGAATGATAGGACTTTTCCGGCTAAGAGTACACTTATGAAGGAAGTAGAAGAATCCTCTAGGAACAATAAAGTTATGCTTAATGAAAAGAATCGAGTTGAATCAAACATTTGTGTTAACAATGATGTAATTAATTCGAATTCTAGTGCTATCTGTAAGACTTGTAACGAATGTTTATTTTTTGGTAATCATGATGCTTGTGTTGTGTCATTCTTAAAATCCACTATGCAATCTCCTGTCATGAATGTTTTAAGTGCTAAAAGGGTTAAACAAGTCTGGAATAAAACAGGAAAAGTGTTCACTAATGTTGGATATCAATGGAGACCCACTGGAAGGAAATTCACCTTAGGAGAAAAGTGCCCGTTGACTAGGATCACTAACTTCAAACTTGTGCCTATTAAGAAATGGAGACCTACTGGTAGAAAGTTCCCAATGGAAGCACTTAGTACCACTCCTAGATCTAGTGCATTAAAAGGTGTAAATTCCAGTAATGTATCCGTGACATATGATAATCCAATATTTGTGTGTGCTAACCAAACGGACCCCAACTGTTTGTGGGGCTCCAGCTTTTTCAGTTATCCACCATTGTCTGGTTTCAAATGCAGGTCGTACAAATCGTCCTTTGGTATTTGGACTCAGGCTGCTCAAAACATATGACTGGAGATCGCTCGCGGCTCAAGAATTTTGTGGAAAAGTTCATTGGTACGGTCAGATTCGGGAACGACCATTTTGGATCTATAATGGGTTATGGTGATTACGTCTTTGGAGACAGTGTGATATCCATAGTATACTACGTGGAGGGACTTGGACACAATCTATTCTCTGTAGGTCAATTCTGTGACTCTGATCTTGAAGTTGCCTTCAGAAAGCACACTTGTTTTGTTAGAGAATTAGATGGTGTAGATCTCCTCAAAGGGAGTCGGGGAACTAACCTTTATACCATCTCTATTGAAGACATGCTGCGGTCTTCTCCGATTTGCTTACTCTCAAAAGCCTCTAAGAACAAATCATGGTTATGGCATCGTCGTTTAAACCACTTGAACTTCGGTACCATCAATGAACTCACTCGTAAGGATCTTGTTCGAGGCTTGCCCAGACTTAAGTATGAAAAAGATCATCTATGTTCTGCATGTCAACTGGGTAAGAGCAAAAAGCACACCCATAAACCCAAAACAGTCAATACCATCATGGAAGTCCTGCATACTCTTCACATGGATCTTTGTGGACCAATGAGGATTCAAAGTATCAACGGAAAGAAATATGTGCTTGTTATTGTTGATGATCACTCTCGTTTCACGTGGGTAAAGTTTTTACGATCAAAATATGAAACTCCGGAAATCATCATCAAAGTCATTAAGCAGTTGCAAGTTCGACTTAACAAAACAGTTCGGTTCTGATAAGGCGAAAAATGAACCACTTTTAGGGGGTCATTTAAGCCCGAATCCGAATTTATTTGATCAAATATTGCCCTAAATCGTTCCTTTTGTGATTTTAGGTACTTGGAGAGTGAATTCTGGAAAAGAAGCCCTTTTGGACGTTTTTGGAGCATAAAAGTGAAGAAAACGGCAAAGTCTCAATTTTCCATGCTGGGAACAGTAGGTGACGGCGTCAAGAGTAATTTCCTGACGGCGTCAAACCTCAATAATAAAATCCGAGAGTTCATGAAGGCGTCAAGAGTTTTCCTGACGGCGTCAAACCCCAAGAATTAAAATCCGTAGTTGATGACGGCGTCACACACAGGGCGTCAAGAGTAATTTGTGTGACGGCCTAGGCCTTGACGGCGTCAGAAGTAGATCAAGGCCGTCCGAGGAAGTATTTGGCGGCGAGATGACGGCGTCACACCTTTGTTCTTGACGCCGTCATCCCTATTTTCCTATATATAGTTTTCTAGTTTTTCACATTTAAGGAGAGGAGTTTTGGGAGAAACCCTAAAGACGATTTTGGTGTAACTTTACAGGTTTTTCAAGGGTTCCAACCCCTTGATACCTTGCATGATTAATCAAGATAAGTGTTCTTCTAATTCAATCAATATGTCTATGTGTTGGTTGTCTATATCATGTTCTTGTCTTAATTCTATCATGCTAGGCTAAATCTCTTTTGGTAACATGCTTGAACGTCTTAAGAAACATGAACCGAGGCGCACTAGGTCTTTATTGGTTGTATTTAATGCATGAGCCACAACCGTGTGATTTTGAGCAAACCACCAGCTGTCAACGGATTTGAGTAGTCTTTACCAGAAGCCGTTTGCTTCTGGACTAGCCAGCTCTTGATGGAATAGTCAACATCTTGGTGAGCTGATTACCAATTATGGATTTTCCACGGCCTTTACCACAAGCCATAATCTTGCGGGCTAGCCAACTCATTTGTTTTCGGGGAGTTGATGAACCATACAATTTTGGGCAAATTGCCAGCCGTAAACGGATTTGAGATGTCTTTACCAAGAGCCGTTTGCTCCTGGACTAGCCAATCCCTTTTGTCGCTTAGACAAGGCGGACTGATTACCACAAAAAATTTTGAAGCACCAGTGAAAAATTTTTGAAAATTTTGAAATTTTGGCAAAAAACGGGGGTATTATATAGTAAAATGTGATAAAATTCGCTAGAATAGCGAATACCCCCCCACACTAAGCATGAATATTGTCCTCAATATTCAAAATCCCGGCTATTATGCCGACATTTTGAACGTAAAAGGGCAACATTACAAGCTAAGCGTGGAAAACACCATTTTGTATTTTCACTCATTTGTAACCATAGCATGGGGGACTCCCCCACACTTAGGGTGAAAACCCTATATGTATGCTACTGTTTTTGTTTACCGAGTCGCTAGCTTGACTCGACCCCGAATTCATTTGTCCTTGGGGAAGCATGATGTGGAAGAAGCAATCTCAATCGGACTTTCATTCAAAATGTTTGGACAAACATATGAAGCACGTGAAAGTTCCACACCGATGAGATAAGTATCCGGCTCAAGATAATGATACATGAAAATGCCGGGATCAAATATAGTGTCCTCACTCCCGAAGGAGTGAAGAAGGGAAGAAGTCACCCTGTAGGTGAAGAAAAGGAAGAAAATCATGATAAAAAGCATGATTTGATCTTCTTCCTCAAGAAGAGGCTCCGTAGCCTGAGTTTGGATTTCAAAAGGTAAGCTCGTAAACAACCCGGGAGGGTGGGTGGGATTTTGCAAATTCTCATGATTGAGAGCATCTCCCCCCGGGCAATCAAACTCTAGAGGAGTTTTGATATGATGAGTGAGTTCACAGGAGAACTCCTCAAAGGCGAATGAATCATATATGGGAAGAGAATTATGAGAATGAGAAGTGGTAGTGCCACTAATCTTCTCTCCCATATGATCAAAGCTGAAGGCTTCAAATTCCGGAATAGGATCATCGGAGACAATGTCACTATCCTTTATGGGGATAGGAGATGAAATAGGTTTCATTTTGAAAGCCTCGATTTTAGAAATGAGGAGATCGACATTCAATAATGTTGCACGAAGTGCTTCATCCTTGATTTCGGTGTCAATCTCATCATTCTCTTCTTCTAAGCTGACTAGCTCAGAAGGTAATTCTTTCATATAAACGATGTCCTCACAAGATAACGAATTGTCATCAGTAGAATCGGAGAACATCTCATCATGATTAGATGGGAAGAATAGAGGAGGAGGAATATCACACATATGGTCAGAAGTCCCCTGTGACTCTCTCGGGATTGGGACAAGGATCTCAACACTAGACTTTATTAATTCGTCCGATTCCTTATTAGGAACAGTGCTAAGATGCTCATCCCCCATGATCAGAGAGTGAGTGTGAACTTCGGGTGTGATAACAGCAGACTGAGGGAGATACAAAAGACTAGCACACATAGATTCTATATTTTTCGTGTGTTCTTCTGCTAGCAATTCTTGCATACTCTTATCTCCCTGTGCTTCCACGGATGGAATCTCAACTGATGAACTGGATGAAGTTTTGTAATATTCTTTCATTTGGATAGAATCCTCATCATCATCGTCATCAGGAATAAAACGGAACAAAGAGCTAGATTTGGCTGCTTTTTCTTTTGCATAAGCTTCCGTAACAGCTTTTTCAAAATCATCTATGGAATCAATTTTAGCAACCTGCTCTTCCGTCAATATTTTAGCCATGCATTTCTCATGTGAATTTAGAGTAAATGAAAATTGCGGGGGTGGGGACTTGTCAAAACCAGAAGGTTGACATTGGTAATCATCATGAGGACCCCCACAATTCACACAAGAAACACTGGGTGTATTATGAAGTTTTGTGGTACCCGACTCCTTAAGTTCTTTCAATATCTCAAGAACCTCTACTATAATGTCAGTAGCAGAAGGAGTTGTGTGAATCATTTGGTGCTGTGGAGGTGTGTCTGAAAATGAATAGTCGTAATTGTTACAAGGAATTGGATTCCTTGTTTGACAATCCGAGCTAAAGTGAGGACCTCCACAGTACTCACAACAGTAAAACTGTTGAGTTTGGATTGGTGTATCTTGATACGAAGCATCATTGAAATTTGGGTAATATGATTCTTGCTCGTATGAATGTGATGGGTAATCGAAAAAATTTGAAGAGTCGTTGAATGAGTTTTGATTAGGATCATAAGCAAATGAATTACTCGACCCACAAAACAAACAACTCCCGTTGTAGATATCATTACCACATTGTACACATGTACACCAACGACATGGAAAACCGAAAAGCGGCTCACCACAACCGACACAAGGAACAAAATCTGGAGGTGGGACAAGTGGTGTGCTCTTAGAGCTAGCAATTTCCACCACTTCCGTTATGGTCTCGGGTTTTGGTTCTTGATAGACGTGAAGGTTAGGTAAGTCGTTCTTTTCAGTCTCTGCCCTAAGCTCAGCACGTATGCTTGACAAACTTTTGACCGTAAACCGTGAAAGGTTAAGATCAATTCTTGAAGGTTTAGGAGCAATTGTGAGCTTAGGTTCTTGGATAACCGTAGGTTGGACGTATTTAGCACTTCCATCGTCAGAGGGACGTACAGGGTCCTTTGTCACCTCGGTTTCTCGATTCATTTCCCTCACCGGAGAGGGAATAGGAATCGAAGGTCCATCATAATCACTACGACATCTCGATATTTTTGACAAGGCCATAAGTTTTTCAATTTTGCTCTCAAAGGCCCATTGTTCAAGGAAATCGTCATCGAGAGATGTCATAAAGAATTATACATGAGAGGGGTATAAGAAGGTAGAATCAAATGGATAGAGGGTAAGGAAAAATATTTTTGGGTTTTTTATGAAAAGATATGAACAAGGGTGGATAAATGTACAATGGAATGAATTCCAAATACACTAATCAGAAAAACCGTTTAGATAAACGCGCACAACCTCCCCGGCAGCGGCGCCAAAAGTTGATTGAGCCTAAACCACCTAACTTATATTGACCAAGGAATGGTGAACAAAGTCAAACAGCCTAGAACCAATGCTCCGCGGAAGTATAAGGTTTCCCCGGGTCGTATGTCCCGACGAAGTGTGAATTGTAAATAAAACGGTTATTTGATCGGGTGAATTTGGATGAAAAGGGATTTGTGAGTGATTGAACTAAGGAGTATACGAAGAAATAGCTTAAACAAGCTATATGAATAAGACGGGAAAGGAGGAAAAACCAGAAACGATTAAAGCTTAAACGCGTACGTTACGTTTAAATAAAACGTAGACGTACGAAATAAAACGCGAGTTTTAGTAAAATAAAATACTTACAAAAGTGAAAATCACATTTTTACAATCCTAATAATAAAAGAAACTTTTTAGAAAATTAAAATTACTTTTTACACTATTTAATTATTTAATATTAAATAAAAACTAATTAATACTTATTATTAATATTTAAAATACTTAAATACAATATAATATTAATTAAGCACTAGAAAAATGAAAATAAAATTTCTAAAATTATAAAATAACTAAAAATAAGTTTTAAAAATAAAAATAAGTATTTTTGTCTTTTTGTGGTTTTTCTTTTAATTAATTACTAATTAAATACTAATTATCTAATTAACTATTTTAAATTAAGAAAATTACTGAATGAACAGTAAAAATTCTAAGAAAATTTCTAAAATTACTTTATAACATATAAAAGCTAGGAAAAATATAAAAACTAAGTTTTACTTAATAAAAACTAGATATGCTATTTTAAACTAATTATTATTTAATAATTAATAAACTAAGATTAATTCTAATTAATACTAAATGATACAATAAAAATCTGAGAAGATTAATATAAATACTTTAATATAATAGAAATTTAAGAAAAATATAAAAATGACAAGTACTTAATAAAAATATAAAAATGAAAATGAAAATTAAATAAAATTAAATAGAAACTATCACTTATAATTAAATTAACTTTTTTGGATTTTTCTTTTACAAATTTACTTTACACCTAAAAACAACAAACTTTTGTAAAAACAAACTTTTTAGAAACTAAAAATAAGCACTTGAGGTGCTTATTTGGTCAACAGTTGACTTCTGTTGACCAAAAAGTAAAATGAGCTGAAACCAACTCAAGTGGGACCCACAATTGATGATTCTGATTGAAACTAGTTAAAGGAACATGTATAAGCCAGAAAAAACACTTGGGGTACTCAGAATAAGCTATTAAGCTATTAAAAAGCACTTGGAAACTTGTTACCACACAGAAAATGGGACAACTTTGATGGCCTGATTAAGGTGGGGCCCAGTGGATATGTGGTCAAACCAAGGGTCAAAACATGGACCCTGGTAGGAGGGGGTGGAAATGAGCAATAATGGTGGCCTTGGGCCCACTGAGGTGGTCAGAACACCACCACAGAGTGGTGGTGGTGGGTGTGCAACTGCTGAGACAGAGCAAGGCTCAGCCCTGCAAGTCTCTTTGGGGCAAAGTGGGGCCCAGAGTAAAATTACCAAAAATAAAATGGAGGTGTGAAAATGAAGTTGAGGTGGTGGACTTCAATTAGGAACAAGAATCAAATCCTAAATCAACACACAAAATTCACATAAATTCCCACAAGAAATGGGAATTCTGCCTAAACCACAATTTTGACTTTTTTCAAAGACTTAAAAATTGACTTTCTTGAACTTTAGATCCAATCTAAGGACTGATTAAGGTGAAATAAGCTGAAATAAAGCTAGAGTAATCTAAAACACCAACCTTTGAACTGATAAAAGGGTTTAATAAACCTAAATCTCACACAGTAAACATGTTTGAGGGATTCTGTGTTGATTTTGACTTTTGGCTACTTGAAGCTTGGGTTTAAGGCTTTACTTAACCTAATATTGACTAATGTAGTATACCAACAACAAAACAACAACACAACAACAACAAGATCACCCAGGATCTCATTAATCCAAACACCCCTTTACAAATCAGTTTTGAAGTTTTATGCAGCAAAACACAGATTTATCCAAATCAACTGATTCAATAACACTTATGTGGATAAAATGAACTGATTTTAGTAAATAAACTTCACCAATAACAACAACTACCCTAATTTACTATGTCATTAAATCAAACAGTTAAGGTGAAACAGATGAGCACAAAGGATCTTAATGAACAAAGACTAAATTTTAAACTATAACATGACTAAATAACAACCAATGAACATAAAATAACAGCAATGATCTAACAATAAGTATGAATACAGTGAATTACAAAAGAAAAATAGAACAAAGCTTACAATGGTGGCTAATCTGAGAATCAAATACCAAGGAACCAAACCACAAACCTATACCTCCCCAGAGGTTCTAAACCATGGAATTCTATAATCCACAACCTTCTCTGCTTCTGGTTTACTTGCACACAGAATTTTTTGTTTTTCTTTTATTTTTCTTGCTTTTATTTTTTTTTATTTTTTTATTTTTAGTAAACCCTATGAAAACTAATTTAAAAGCTTAATAAGCTTATAAAAGACTGAGTGGAACTTAAAGGAACATAAATGAGCAACAACTAACAAGATTCAAGCAAAGTGTCAATTTTTTTGCCAAAATAATGCATAAACTGAATTTGTAGATTATACTGAAAAGGTTTAAACAAAGCCTGAATTAATCACTAAACTGAATACAACTTGAATTTAAGACAGAATTTAAAAGTTTTACAATGGAAATTAAAAGTCTACCCTACGAAAATGGTCTAAGACATGTGACAAGCTTATTCTTCATTTTTTCTTCAACTTTTATAGCCCTGGAGTCCTTCTCTCTCATTCCTACTTTTGCTCTGAGCCTTTGGATGGCTAAAAATGATCCCAGCCGTTTAAAGTTCTTTTGGCGGGAAATGGGATGTTGGCAGTTTGAGGGGTTTGGTGAGTTTGGTTGGAGCATTTAATGAGGAGGGGGGATGTATGGGTGTAGGTGAGGGTTTAGTGGAAAAGGAGGAGGGGGAAGGTGGGCAAAAGCTAGGTAATTAGGGGGTGTTAATGGTGGGTTAAGGAAGATGATGAATAGTAATACGGGGTTTGGGGGTTTGACCTGGGTCAACGGACCAGGTTATTAGTTTTAGGGGGTGGGCTTTAGGTTTTGGGCTTGGTGGGTTTAGGGTAGCAGCTGGGCTAGGGGGTATAAGTGTTTTGGGTTTGAATTGGTATAGTTTGGTTTTGGTTTTGTTAACTTTTAAACAATAAGGACCAATTATGTATTTTGGTGAAAGTGAGGGGCCAAAGTTGTAATTATGCCAAAATATCATAAAGGACCAATCATGCATAGATTAAATATCCAAAACCCATTTTTGCAATTTTTGTACTTTTCAAAATTCCCGGGAACCATTTATGTCAAAATTCAAAATCCGGGGACTAAAATTGCCATTTTGTAAAACCTTTTATCCAAGGACCAAATTTGAACATTTTTTAACTTCCAAGGAAAAAAATGATTTTTCATCCAAAAATATCCCACCAGGGACCAAATCTGCCAAAGTTTGAAACTCCAGGGACCAAAAGTGTAAATTTCCAAAACTTTTCCAATTTTTCACCAAAGGACTAAATATGACCACTTATGATTTAAAAAGGACCTTTGGTGATAATTTTCCATATTTTGAATATCCAGGGACTAGTTTTGTAATTTTATGAAAGTTGAGGGACTGAAACTGCCAATTTTGCAAACTTTGTGCGTTTTTCATTTGTTTTTGCTCATTTTGCATCTAAAACATATAAAACACAATTTTGAAATATTTTCAGTATTTTGATGCATTACTGAGTGTTTTTGTATGTTTTGGCAGTTCATATAAGACAAAAATGATGAGTATTTGCACACTCATCAGACACCAATAACGGAAACCAAATTAAGGATCCCTCATCATCTAAACAGGTCCACTTTGTTAATGTTGTCACTATTAAGCCGATAGATAAGGAGATAGAAGAGAGTGACAAGAATGAAGTTAGGATAGAAGCCGAGACTAAGGATGGGAATAGGGAAGTTGAGGTTGATAGTAGAGAGGAATTAGAGGAGGTAGAGCCTATAGAAGAATACTTTGATAAGTTGCCAACCAAGGAAGAACAAGAATACCATAAAGACTTATTCGACAGTCCCAAGAGAACATATATCTTTGGCGACCCCCTTATCAAAATGGGAGACCCCTCTAACATTAATATCCCATGCAATATCGGGCACATGCATATATGGAAAGCTTACATCGACCCTAGATCCCCCGTTAACATCATGACTAGGACTTATTACAATTGGGTGATGAAGAAGCAACTTAATTTTAGGATGATGCCTAATAAGAACCTGATAAGTAATTTTGCGGGAAGAGTGAAAGGATTGCATGTGATTATAGGGAATCTCACCTATGAGATCGATTTTATGATAGTTGAAGACACTCGTCCGTTGATAGATGCTTGCCTAAGCCAAGTAATATTCGGAAAACCATTTGTTGAGGCCACTAGGATGAGTTATGATCCGACTCTAGGGATAGTTAGGTTTAAGGAAGAGAATGATGAGGTTGCCTATCAAATGCCATACAAGATTGAGCAATACCGCCTTCTCTCTAATTTCGAAAAAGAACACAAGCAAGCGGCTTATTATAGGAATGAGGAGGATAGACGTAGAGGAGTTGAATATGTTATGAGTAGGATGCTTGGTTTCTACAAAGAATGTTTGCAACTAGGTCCGGAGTACAAAACTGGTTTAGAAGACGACCTAGAGAATGGAACCAATGATGAAGTCACGTAGTAACCCATGACCTTGAGTCTAGCTACAAGACTCGTAAATAAAGAAAAGCGCTTCTTGGGAGGCAACCCATGCTTTGTGTGATTTTCATTTTATTTGTTTGTTATTTGCTTCTGTATGCATGTTTTATTTTTATTGTTGGTAGATCATGTCTCTAAATTAAAATGTGGAAATACTTTACTATGTTGTTTGGCCTAGTCTTAACTCCAACCTAAAAGTATTTTTGCAAAAGATAAGTGTAAGGGGAAACCCCAAATATGTTTTCAAGAAACACACGATCATGATTCTCCACAATTTTAAGTGAGCATGTATATTCGTATTTGTTAGAGTCAAATGCTTGTATTGAGTCATAATGAAGTTTTGCAGGATTTTCCAGGAAGTAGGACCAAGTTTTTCCAAAAATTTTCCGGAAAATTAACATAAGAATTTTTGCAGGTCCATTCTAACGGCGTCATGAGTTTACTCTTGACGGCGTCAGGAGTTAAAAATCTGGAAATTTTACCGGTTTTGTTTTTCTAACGGAGTCTTATGGTTTTTGTGAATTATTAAGTTTTATAATCTCCAGGAAATCTGCAAACTTCATTCCACAAGCATTATATCTTACTTTGTTTCTAGGATTTAGTAACTTATATAGGATGCCGCCGATTTTACGCGAGGTTGTCTTGTCTATTTTTGTCAGGTTTTACAGGTTATGTATGACAAGAAGATGATTTATATTCTGGAAGGGAAGCTTTGATTGTTCGTTTTCTTGGAGGAAGATTTAACCTGGCCATCCTATTATCCATACCGAGCGAATCAGGGGAGTATTTGATTTCATTCTCTTTACTTTTTCACTTTTACATTATTTACTTGAACATTGGGGACAATGTTCATCTTAAGTGTAAGGGGAGGGTAAAAAGATGATACCTTACATATGCACTTTCGCTTGAGTTTGTTTTGTTTGATGGTAGATGTGTAATAAAACTATGAGAAATACTTGTTAGTGTAATTTTAGCGCCAAATTTAAAATTTTTTACAACATTTAGGAGTGAAACTTTAGCCATAGCAAGCGTCTCATGGATAGGAGATTGTATGACTAGCACATAACCGTATATTCAGAAAAATTTTCCACCCAAATATGTGAGGTTCGCCTTTAGATTTGATAGGAAAAGCATTTACTATTAGTGCTTATGAGTGTACCGGTAGCATTTAGATTCTAGAACTTGCGTTAGTGATGCATCCCGAGACCGCTAGTGAGACTACATTCATGTGGTAGGATTTACTACATGATAAGAGGCATTAGGATCACCCTTGTGTTAAACCCGTATCATAATTACTTGACCATTTAAGTCATATTACTTGGCTAGTTAAGTTAATTAATTTTTCCCACACCTTAGCGTTGTACTCATTTTTAGTACACGAAACCCCTAGTACACCCCTCCGAGCCTATCTTTTCGTTTCTAACTTTAAGCATCTTACTTAAAGGAAGAATTTGTTACACCCCACTTAAATGTACACCCAAATCGCCTTAGCCTTCCGTGTATGCGCTCATTTTTAGTGCATTATTGTTATTTGTTAAACCCTAAGTTAACTTTCTAATTGATTACATGGTTGCTAAGTCGAGTCATATCCTTGTACATATTGTTTTGGGACGATTGGGACTCATGGGTAAGTACTTATTTTATGGAGTAATGGGGAAGAACATCATATATTACCCCCATATGTACGTTAATCTTAAAAGTGCTCCAAGTGTTTTGATTTTCTTAATTCGAGTCATTAGTTTAGTTAAATGTAAAGTATGTAAAGATTCAAGTGTAAGGGGAATGTTCATCCCCTATGATGTATTATTTTGGATGGTAGGGTAAGAGTGTATGTAATTCAAAAAAAAAAAAAAATGAAAAAGAGAAAAAAACATACGGACTACCATCCCTTTTTATTCTATGTTCATTTTATGTTTTTGTTATTTCTCATTTATTAGCTTAAGTCGAGTCTAGTCTAGGCTTAGCAATGTCATATTGTACATGTAATTAACCAAGATTGTTAGCTCGCCACCAGTAATAACTTCCTTTATCCAACAAAACCGTGTAATTCATATCCCTATACCTAACGTTACAACCCTTTAAAAGACCTCTTTGATAGTTTATCCTAGGTGCTTACGCCATGTGGTGGAGGTTTGATCCTTTCCCAAGCCTATGGTAATCTATTTTGCTATGACAGGTAGTGAGAGATATCTTCCGTTCCCATATTGTAATTTATACTTTATTACACCCGAGAGATGTGAGTATCTAAACACTATTTGTGAGGTGCTAGTGTATGACCTCCGAGCTTGTCTATTGGTCTTTAGTGGAACGATTATTTGTTGTAATTACTTTTATATTAGTGTTAAATGACCTCTAACTTGTCTTTTGACTAGAATAAAAGCGCATTTGCTTGAGGACAAGCAAATCTCAAGTGTAAGGGTATATGATAAGGCGAAAAATGAACCACTTTTAGGGGGTCATTTAAGCCCGAATCCGAATTTATTTGATCAAATATTGCCCTAAATCGTTCCTTTTGTGATTTTAGGTACTTGGAGAGTGAATTCTGGAAAAGAAGCCCTTTTGGACGTTTTTGGAGCATAAAAGTGAAGAAAACGGCAAAGTCTCAATTTTCCATGCTGGGAACAGTAGGTGACGGCGTCAAGAGTAATTTCCTGACGGCGTCAAACCTCAATAATAAAATCCGAGAGTTCATGAAGGCGTCAAGAGTTTTCCTGACGGCGTCAAACCCCAAGAATTAAAATCCGTAGTTGATGACAGCGTCACACACAGGGCGTCAAGAGTAATTTGTGTGACGGCCTAGGCCTTGACGGCCTCAGAAGTAGATCAAGGCCGTCCGAGGAAGTATTTGGCGGCGAGATGACGGCGTCACACCTTTGTTCTTGACGCCGTCATCCCTATTTTCCTATATATAGTTTTCTAGTTTTTCACATTTAAGGAGAGGAGTTTTGGGAGAAACCCTAAAGACGATTTTGGTGTAACTTTACAGGTTTTTCAAGGGTTCCAACCCCTTGATACCTTGCATGATTAATCAAGATAAGTGTTCTTCTAATTCAATCAATATGTCTATGTGTTGGTTGTCTATATCATGTTCTTGTCTTAATTCTATCATGCTTGGCTAGATCTCTTTTGTGTTTGCTTAGATCTAATGAAACCTAGATATTGATTATGTGTTGATTACTTGTTTATTCTTGTTTTGGATGAATGATTTATATGTTAGGCTTAAGAAAACTGGCAGATCTCCAAATGGTAACATGCTTGAACGTCTTAAGAAACATGAACCGAGGCGCACTAGGTCTTTATTGGTTGTATTTAATGCATGAGCCACTGTTTACAATCCCTATAGTTGTGCTGGGCATGGTGTAGGAGGAGATAAGGGCTCATAGAATTGGGGAGTTATGTGTGCCACCCCATGAATGGTATTAAGGAATACGATCCGTCATCCATGCAATTATAACAAGTAATTAACGTGTAAAAGATATCTAGGGAGTAGTGAAATCTAAGTAAACACATTTTCTCCAATTACTGCTCACAACTTTAGTATAAATTAGTTTATTTTCATTTTTATTATTTTATTTTGATTGCATCTTAGTATTGGGTTAGTTGAATAGCAACTAATTCCGCCCACTCTTCCAAAACCCGAGATTTTACTTGCTTTCATAAAAATATAAAAACACAAAAATAATCATCCCTCACCTTTAGAACTAGTATTTAGGCTTTCTAATCCTAGCGACACTATTCCTAAGCTGAACGATCAATCTCCCGGTACTTGTCACTATACTATACAACAACGATCAGGTACACTGCCTGGTGGGGGTTGTAAGCTTCTCGAGATCCCTCGAGAGGTAAAGCCTGTTGCGATTCCCACGCATCAGGTTCATTCGCACTGATAATGGAATGGAGTTCGTGAACAAACAACTTACTCAGTTTTATGAAAGTGTCGGCATTAGTCATCAAAAGAGCATTCCACGTACTCCTCAACAAAATGGAGTCGTAGAAAGACGTAATCGCACCTTGGTTGAAGCTGCTAGGACGATGCTCATCTTCTCCAAAGCTCCTATGTTTCTTTGGGCTGAGACAATTGCTACTGCATGTTACACACAGAATCGATCCTTGATACATCCTCTCTACTGCAAGACTCCATATGAACTGGTTCATGGCAGAAAACCTGATCTTTTGTTTCTTAGAGTATTTGGTGCATTGTGCTATCCAACAAATGACAGTGAAGACCTTGGGAAACTCAAGGCCAAGGCCGACATTGGTTTCTTTGTTGGCTATGCTCCAGAGCGAAAGGGATACCGAATCTACAACAAACGTACCAGAGACATAATGGAAACAATCCACGTTACTTTCGATGAGCTGACTGAGCAACTGGTTCCTGGACAATCAAGTTCTGGACCCGTTCCTAACCTTTTGTCTCCTGGACCTATAAGCTCCAGGCTTGTACAGAATCCCACTCTTGCTACTCCTTTTGTACCTCCTACAAGTGAAGATTGGAAGAAGCTGTTTGACCTCATGTTTGATGAATACTTTGAACCTTAAAATATGGATGCTCCAGAAGCCACTGTCATTCCACAACCAGCTGGGATAGCAAATGTCCCAGATGATAATACTGGACCGTCCACTTCGCTGTCATGGGATCCTGAAGCCCCCACCATCAGTCGGTCAATCACCACATCCAATGGTCAATCTTCATCTGTACAACGAGTAGCGGCTGTGGATAATTCTTTTGAAGTTAATCCTTTCGCTTCACCTGATAATGAGCCGTTTGTTAACATCTCTGCTCCTGAATCGTCAAATGATGCTACATCCTTAGATGAATCTAACACGGCTACCTCAGTTCCCTATCCTCAACCTCATGAACACCTTAGGAAAGGGACAAATGATCACCCACTTAACAACATTATTGGAAACCCTTCACGTCCGGTATCAACCCATAAGCAACTTGCTACCGACGCATTGTGGTGCTTCTTCAACTCTGTCCTCTCTAAAGTTGAACCAAAAGATTTCAAGGATGCAATGTCTAAACACTCATGGTTTACTGCTATGGTGGACGAAATTCATGAGTTTGATCGACTTGACGTGTGGGAATTAGTACCGCCTCCTGAATGTGCTATGATCATTGCTCTCAAATGGATATTTAAGGTTAAACTTGATGAGCATGGAGATGTATTGAAGAACAAGGCTAGGCTTGTGGCAAAAGGATATCGTCAAGAAGAAGGGATTGACTTTGAAGAATCCTTCGCACCAGTTGCTAGAATTGAAGCCATAAGAATATTTCTGGCAAATGCCGCTAGTCAAAATATGGTGGTTTATCAGATGGATGTTAAGACTGCATTCTTAAATGGCGATCTTAAAGAGGTGTTGTATGTAAGCCAACCCGAAGGATTCGTGGATCCTGAACGTCCTAACCATGTGTATCGCTTGAAGAAGGCTCTTTATGGACTTAAGCAAGCTCCTAGGGCGTGGTACGACACCCTGTCAAAATTCCTTCTTGCCAACAAGTTTTCCAAAGGTGATGTTGATCCTACACTCTTTACCAGAAAAACGGGCAAAACCTTTCTTTATGTACAAATCTACGTAGATGATATCATATTTGCCTCCTCTGATCCCAAAGAGTGTGATCGTTTCTCCCAAGAGATGAGTTCTGAGTTCCAGATGTCCATGATGGGTCAAATGTCCTTCTTTCTAGGCTTGCAAATATCTCAGAATCCCAATGGCATCTTCATCAATAAATCCAAGTATGCTAATGAAATTTTGAAGAAATTTGGATTCGATTCTTGTGACGTAGTTGATACTCCAATGATTGAAAGATCAAAACTTGATGACGATGATGTTGGGATCCCGGTTGAACAAACAAAATATCGAAGCATGATTGGTTCCTTAATGTATCTTACTGCTAGCAAGAAACACCTGGAAGCTGTCAAGAGGGTCTTTCGTTATCTTAAAGGAACAATCCACATGGGCCTATGGTACCCAAAGGACACTTCTATGGCACTCACAGCCTATTCGGATGCTGACCATGCGGGATGTCAAGATACTCGTCGAAGTACATCTGGGGGTGCTCAGTTCTTGGGTAATAAGCTAGTCAGTTGGTCTTCAAAGAAACAAATGAGTACATCAATATCCTCCACAGAGGCTGAATACATTGCCATGTCCTCGTGCTGTGCTCAGATCTTATGAATGAGATCTCAACTTTCGGACAATGGCTTCGTATGCAACAAGATTCCCATGTATTGTGACAACAAAAGTGCAATTGCTCTCTGCTGCAACAATGTCCAGCACTCAAGAAGTAAGCACATCGACATTCGACATCACTTCTTCAGGGAGCAAGTTGAGAAAGGAATCGTGGAACTTTACTTCGTGAGGACTGAGTTCCAACTAGCTGATATCTTTACCAAAGCGCTTTCTAGGGACCGATTTCAATTCATCCTTCCTCGCCTTGGTATCAAGAGTCTTACTCCTGAGGATCTCATAAGTCTTCAGGAAGATCAGGAGGAGTAAATGGGTTGCTTCACACATCCTTTGTACATACTATTAAAAACAAAAAGAAAATAGAAAAATAGAAAACCTTCAAAAACCATAAAAATCAGAAAATCATAATATATATATATATATATATATATATATATATATATATATATATATATATATATATATATATATATATATATATATATATATATATATATATATATATATATATATATACATATATATATATTCTTCTCGCGACATGTCTCTTGTCTAATCAATATTATGTACGTTTCTAGAAATGTCATTCAATAATGACACGGAAACATACATATGCTTGAGCAAGAGTTCTTTTTATTAATAATGTCTTCTAAAACATGTCGTCTCTAACATTATTCTTTCATAATGGTTTGCTATTACTTCAGATAGCAACCCGGTCTTTATATTGGGGAAAGTTCGTCGCCAAAAAGACGACTGTTTCTAACAAAGGCAAGAATTACTTCACATTCGTGCCTTTCCAATTTGATGTACGCTTAAGTGCATCATTTCTGGCAAAAGAAGAGAAGTCTTCTTTGCATCTCAAATATTTTTCCTTCAATGATTCTTCGGGAAAATATTTGATCCCAACTTGGTGGTACCATGGTTTTTGAAGATCAAACAAACTCGAAATGTGGTTTAAAATTTGCCACTCAATCGATGCTAAAAGAATTAATACTTTGAGCAAAATGCTTAATTTTGAGTGTGTCATCGATTAAGGGGGAGAAAGATTTCAAAAACTATATATCATCAAAAACAAGATCTTTGTGCATAATTACAGTGGAGTATCTGTAATTGTTATGTGTTAGTATATGAATCTTTCATGAGTTTTTCGCTAAACTCAAAATTATTTATAAACTCATCATCTCTAACACATAACATACTCCCTCAAGGTTTGAGGGGGAGCAAAAATGTCGTCTCAAAATCAGTCATTCTTAAAAATGTCACATCTCTCTCCAAAAACTTTAAACTTATTTAAATCACTTGGGATCACAAATCTCAATTGGTTTGAAATTTTTGATCGGGGGAGAAGATGTGATTTAAATATGAAAAACTGATTAAAACGTGATGTTTTGAACCTGAAAACAAAAATATGCTCTTTCCTATGTGCCAAACTCTTTCGTATATCAATGCACATATTGAGGGGGGGGGGGGCAAAATGGTTTGTGTAAAAGGATCCTTGCATCTCATATGAGTGCATCTCAGTCTTGACTCATGAATTGACGAAACACAATTGTCCTAAATCGAAAGGACTAGTCCTGGATGGGTAATAACTTCAAGCTGGTTTAACCAGTCATGTAAGCGTGTCGCGAAGAGGACTAGTTTAAGTAGAATGTACCGTTTCGAGAAACCTTGGGTGAGTCTGATCGGGCCAGGTAATAACTTCAAGCTAGTTTAACTAGTGATGTAAGCGTGTCTCGAATGCCCGGTCATGTTCACTTAAGGTAGATCAATTCAAAAGTGCAACTCTTCCCGACATGTGCAAATTTTCAAATCAATACTTATGAGCACATGTTAAGGGGGAGCATTTGAAAATAACAAAACTCTCAATGTGTTAAGATTATGGGTTTCTTAATCATAAACACGTTGAGAGAATTTTCAATGATTTGGTGTATGGCAACATAGGATAGTCATGAAGTTATAAGGTGGCTAAGGCTAGGAAAACCGTCCTATGATCCGCCAGAGCCGGAGGGATCTACCCATGGACAATACCAAATAGATAGTATTAGAAAGTCCGTAGGTATGATTATGAAAAAAATGAGAAATGTGTGAATGGAGAAAGAAGGGGTTG
This sequence comes from Artemisia argyi, assembly GCA_030686995.1. Taxonomy (NCBI): domain Eukaryota; kingdom Viridiplantae; phylum Streptophyta; class Magnoliopsida; order Asterales; family Asteraceae; genus Artemisia; species Artemisia argyi. The sequence goes on along the minus strand of CM060679.1, from coordinate 169,803,991 downwards.
AAGAATTAAAAAGAAATGAAATGAGAAAGGGTGAAAAGAAATAGCCCTCCAATTATTCAACCTTAGGGCAGAAACCAGGTTCAATTCATAATCTACTGATGGTTGCTAAGGCAACTTCGGTATTGAAGACAAGACGTCATGGACCCAATGACGCAATGCACTAAACCTTCTAGCCACTCAAGTTCTCTTAAAAGAACTTGTTTCATTCTCACGGGGAACCGGTGTAATCTATCGACTTATCTCTTAGAGATAGTTGATATTGAAGCAGGAGACCTCTCCCTAATCTCCGCATAGGAAAACCAAATGCACTTATTGAGTCTAGAGCCTCGGGATGCATAAAAAGATCTCATAGGAACACGTGCTACCTCTACCCTGGCTGTTCAACATTAAGGACACCAGTGGTAAAACTATGAGTCCTACGCAAATCTTAGCAATCTGCCAGAACATTTATGAGGGATGTTGCTTTAGTAACTCCCAGTGATTGAATGGAAATTCCTGCCAGGGTCAACATCAAGCAGCCCTGAAAGCAGGTCACTTAGGTAATTCCTTGTGGATTACGCTTAGTGGTCACGATGGTTAATAACGGTCAACAATCGTGGAGTGATCTCCAGCGACTCACCCAATCGTTGATCTACTTAGGTAGGTCATGCAAATCCTTTTAGGACTTGCCGATTGGGAACGGTCATGGTTAGGGTTAGAAGGAGTCGTCACACTATGCTGTTGACGATCTCTAATCCCAAACCTATAAGTACCGGATGATTTGTTGCTAACTGTCTAATTGCAGGAATTTCTGACGGTTGCGGTCGATTGCCAAAAGATGTTGATCCATCAACACATGCTCACACTTCAACTTCACAATCTAAGAAATCATGATCATTGATTGGGCCTCACATATGCTTCCACAACTCTGATGTAAAAGATCATGATCCTGAAAAGTGTGAGCATGTCAACACAAAGATGTTCGAATCACATGGAGACGTTACTGCTCATAGATGAACCTCTGACATTCACTTGGATGATGAAGTTGTTACAATTTCCAAAGATCATCCATCATATTGAAGGTGTCCTCTAGAGTCTACCACTTAAAGCACAAAGATCTCAACAATGAAGAATCAAAAGGCTACGAGCTACAAAGATGTCATCAAAGATCTGAATGCTATGATTCAACATTTATTTTCTGGGGTGACCTCCCTTAGGGGGAGATTGTTAGGAATACGATTATTCATATGAAGACTCGGTCACCCCGAGTATAGATTAGCATATTGTAGCTCGTAGTAATTATCATATTAGTTAGTACGTAGTGTAGTATTAGTTAGTATTTGTGGAGTCGGGTCGGGTCTTTACCCACTGTCAGCCCGTTTCAAGGGGCGTCTCTATTGATCAATTCCATCGTCCATGTCGCTCCATGTTTTATTTGTAGTTACACTTGGATCTTGAAGCATGTAATCCTTGCCATCAATACTTGTATCTACATTTGTTTGAATATCTTCGCACGTCATATTTTCATCTTCTTCGTCCTTGTCGCCCCATGATTTATTTACACTATTTTTTCGGATTTGGCTCATGTATTCTTCGTTATTGATACCTTCAATGATCACATTTGAACTAGTAGTACTTGTGTTTATTTCAACAAAATATTTGTCTATCAAATTTTCTAGAGTGACTAATTCTTGTGCAACATCAAGTTTATCATCTTTGGTTTTACATTTCTCTTGGTGAAAGTTTAAATGACATTTCCAAATATCATTTGCCGTTTTACAAAAGAGTACTCTTTCGTATTCATCTCTTGTTAGAGTTTTGTAAATCACTAATTTAGCATTAGTATTATTATCGATCTTTGTTTGAAGATTATTGTATTGATTTTCAAAATTCATTATAGTTGGTTGAAGATAACCAATTGAAATGATATGCCAAAGATCAAGATCTATTGATTTCACATAATTTTCAAATTTATTTTTCCATTCAAGAAAATGATCATTTTCAAATAATTGTGGTTGTTGCGTAAATTCCCCTTCTAAATATTTTTCGAATTCCATAGATCATTATAAGTTTTAAAATACAATATATTTTAAAAATCTTGCTAGACGTGGCTCTTGATACCAATTGTGAAAAACTAGAAGGGGGGGTTGAATAGTTTTACGTCTTTTTCGTTTTATAAAAGTTTGCTTCTAAAGAATAGACGCAAATCACAAAAATCTTTGATACAAAAATATGGATACTAGTTTGTTCACACTTATCGTATAAACACTACTTATATAGAATGTTGAGTAAAAATTATGACTTCATATATCACATATAAAATATATATGTATATATATATTTATATATGTACATGTGTTTTAATATGAGTATATCCTTATGGTTTGTTTATATAAAATTAATGTTGTGAATTGAACCTAGTTTGATCTTTATATGAAATCAATATATGCACAACACAAGCAATTGTAACTATATACGAAATGCTAATAAGTAAGTAAGGAAATAGTGAGAAATGGAAAGATCAAACCAAGAGACAAAGGATTTATAGTGGTTCGGCTACAAGGACACCTTCCTTGCCCTGCTCCACTCCCCGAGCATCGAGCTCGAGAGTTTTCTTCACTAAGTCAATCACCTCCTTTATGGCGGAGAAAACCGTACACATCTAGGCTTACACCGATAAACGACACTAAGCTAAATGTCGAGTTCTAATCGTAGCTAGAACCAATCTCACAATTACAATCACACCACAACTTCTTCACACCTTTTCACGCCTTCTATACTTCTTCACAACACTTGATTCTTCACGCCTTCACAACTTCAATGGTTTTGCTACTTCACAACTTCAAGTCTTCTAAGTCTTCACAACTTCAATACTTCTATCTCTCTACTTGAGGGCATTTATTTAAAAACCACTATAATGATTCATCAACTTTAAAAGCTTCTATATCTAATATACTTCAAAGCTTCCAAATCTTCACACCTCCTAGTCTTTTATGTCTTCACAACTTAAAGCCTTCAACTTCTTCACCACTAATCACTATTCCAATATGCTTCTACTTCTTATATCCCCTATCACTAATTCTATGCTCTTTTACTTCTTCTCTTCTATAACCACTTTACACCATCAACAATTCTAGATCCTATTTCCAAGTCTAACTAACTAATGTATACACCTTATTCAACAAAGTATAAATGATTAACAAGATGAAATAAACAAACAACTTAGATAGCAAGATGATACTAAGTTGTAATACTTCTAATCTTAATAAATAGAAGTATTCTTCTCTTTGCACTTGAGTGTTGAGGCTTGAATCACTTTGAAACAAAGAATAATGTATATATGATCAAAGGATTTTAGAGGATAGAAATGGAGGTTTGAATCAAAAAGTTTAGAGTGCAAAAAGGTGAGAAAAAATAGTGGAATGAACCAGTATTTAAAGGGAAAGCTGGGGGTAATCAGGAGCGTGCCGGTCCCCTTAATTAGGGGTCGGTCCCCTTAATTATTAAGGGGGACGCCTTATATAATTAAGGGGGCCGCCCTCCTGAACGTTGCCCAGCTTTGTCTTTTTGTGAGAAAAATTTTTCTGGATTAGATTTGTCAATTTTGGTTGAAATTTTGAATTCATATATTTGTAAATGAATTAAACATATTCTTTTAATTCCAAAAATGTTTTATAAAATATATAAAATGTTTTGTGACATTTTATAAAAATCTAATGATTAATAAAAATGTTCCGTTGATCTTATAATGCATTAGACACTTTGTTTATTCATACCTTAAATGATTAGATGGTGAAAGTGAGTATTTACTACTAAATACTTATTTATGTCATGATCTTTGGTTTGATTAGTTTTCGTTTTGTGATTATCAAATCATAGAGATATCGAAAGATATGAATAACGTTTTTATGCATTTATTTATGTTAGGAATACGATAATTCATATGAAGACTCGGTCACCCCGAGTATAGATTAGCATATTGTAGCACGTAGTAATTATCATATTAGTTACTACGTAGTGTAGTATTAGTTAGTATTTGTGGAGTCGGGTCAGGTCTTTACCCACTGTCAGCCCGCTCTACAGCCCGTTTCAAGGGGCGTCTCTATTGTAAATATATGTACCCTTTCCCACCCATGGGAAAGGGTTGAACATTCATTTGCAATCTAACATTTCACCATTTCTCTCTAAGGTTCCATCTCTTTCTCTCTCTAACTTCTCACTAGAAATCTATAACTAAATCAACCTAAACACTTAACCATCCATGTTCTCATATTAGTGTATACTATAATTTATATCAACAAAGAAGAAGGTCAAGTACGACCCTACAAGCCCGGCTCAACTTTGGCATTGAATACGAAACATCTCCACCGCGCTACCAGAAGGAGAGGCGCGAAAAGGATACCCGTGGACTTCCAGTAGTCACTAGAATTGGAAGGAGGGCTACGGATGATGAAGCATCTGATTCACAATACTTGGAGGAGCATGAAGATAATGGAAGGCGTACCAATGTCCACTCTAGACTTGGTAATCGCAGGATGCAGGGTAGACTTGGACGGCAACGCTCACCAAGCGAGAGCTCTTCAAAGTCTGATAGTAGAAGAATTCATGATAGGCTTAGGACTCCGAGGGAAAATGGCGCAAGCGCCGCAAAAGGGACAACTCCTCCTCAAGTGACTCCTCGGACAACGAGGACAAAGAAACAGGACACTGGAAGTCCAGGGGAAGAATTCGCGAGGAAGAAGACAAAGATATATCCCTTCCTTGGCGCCGCCAAAAGGTTGACGCATTCACGCGGTGCATCAGCGATTATTCGAATGACAAGAGAAGGCGCATGCCCGTCAATGTTAAAACATATGATGGAACGGGTGATCCTGATGACCACCTAAAAATTTTCGAATCAGCCGCTACTATCGAAAATTGGCCACAACCTGTGTGGTGCCATATGTTTAGCTCCACCTTAGTAGGGAATGCGCGAACTTGGTTCAACAAGCTTCCACGAAGAAGCATAAACGGGTTTGAAGAGTTGCGGAAAGCATTCCGTTTGAACTTCACTCAAAGAAAAAAGTGTGCCAAAAACCCTGTTGAACTGGCCAAAGTAAAATAGCGCCAAGGGGAATCCACAAGCGCTTATGTGGAGCGCTTTAAGGATGAATGTATACACATCAAGACGTGTCCTGAAGTGCTAAAGATCTCAAGGTTCATGAACGGGATCAATAACCCAGAACTCATCAGGAGACTAAATGATAAGGTTCCCCAAACCTTTGATGAACTGATGAAGCGCACCAGGTCTTTTATCCAAGGAGAAGCAGCTGCTGCGGATAGCAAAAAAGGTTACTCAAATTATAAGTCGCAAGAACAGCCCAAAAGACAATCCAATGACCAGAGTAACAACCGTAGCAAGAATTACTGCAGCCAGGGAAGAGATAACGACAAATACATCCCACTCACGAAGACCCCAAGGGTGATATTCGTGACAGAGGGTGAAAACTTCCCGAAACCTCCACCAATGCGCACCCCAGAGGATCGGCGCATAGGGAATGGATACTACGAATACCATGGACAGAAGGGCCACACAACTAACGTGTGTGTCCAACTGCGCCAGCTAATTAACAAATTAGTGAATGAAGGTAGAATGGATTACCTCGTTAAGAACATCAAAGAGGCGAAGGATAAACAAAAGAATGGAGGTAAGAAGGAAACACCCAAAGACAAGGCAGACACTATCTACATGATACAGTCATGGCAGCGAAAGACGAGGCAAAAAGTTGGCCAAAAGTTTTCCTTTAGGAATGAAATCTCCTTCCCCACTCTGGCTGCGGACAACTCAGTAGTGGAGCCGCTCACCATTGAAATACATACGGGGGGTCACGATATCCACCGCATGTATGTTGATGGAGGAGCATCAACAGAGATTATGTACGAACATTGTTTCAAGAGGCTGCGACCCGAAATACGAAGTCAGTTAATTCCGGCCATGACGTCGCTGACTGGCTTCACAGGAGAAAAGATATGGCCTATGGGGCAATTACGCTTACTGGTGGTCGTTGGTAATAAGCAACACTCTATGGCAACATGAGGTCTGTGATTGGGTGGTATAATTACTGTTGTAGAGTCAATTCTTGTCCAGTATTTGCAGCTAGAACAACCATTGATCTTGAATGAGTACATACGCGCCCATGTTTCTAGTCTGTAAGCAGCATAAACCCACTCTTCAGGTACATCAACTCCTCTTCCATCCTCATTCTTGTAGTTTATTGCAGCAACAGCATGTTTACATGGTATTCCAGTCAGCTCCCACTTCCTACAACCACACTCCTTCCTGTCCATGTTAACAACACAATGATCCTCGTTAGGCACAGATACTTTATATAAAGAAGCTTCAATCCATTCAACAACGCAATTAGTAGCTTCCTTTTTTATTGCATCAAACATGGCTTGCACAGTAGGAGTAAGTTGTCCAACACTTTTTTCTATTATTTGCTGAACTACCACAATCCTCTTCATCAAGTACTCCCTGATATATACAAGACAAGTGATGATGGTTCTATCTCTGACATCATTTAGCTGGCTATTGAACACCTTACATATGTTGTTTAAGAGTAGTCCACATAGGGCTTTGCCTGTTAAACAAATCACACATTATATATTAATATATGATCAATTATCAGTATGCTTTTGTCCAGTACCACTTAATGAATTACCTGAAAAATGTGATCTGGTCCATTGTTCAGCTGGAATCTTCAGCAACCAATCATAAGCTGCAGCATTGTTATTCTTGAGGTGATCCATCTCTTTGTTGAATTCAACAACAGTAATGGCTCTAGCTGCATTCCAAAGCATGTCCTTGAAAACACCTCCTTTAAAATGTGACTTTATCTCCTCATGAATATGCTTAACACAAAACCTGTGTTCAGCATTTGGAAACACACTAGCAATGGCTTGTATCAATCTCTGTGAACAATTAAGGTTATTGATGGTGTTAAAACTTTACATGTTCTCATTGTGCATAAAGCACATGATTAATTATAGAATAGAAATGTCACATTTTGCTTATCAGAAATGAAAGTGAACTTGCAGTTGGTTTGTATACCAAGATCTTCTCCTAGTAGTTTCAAAAACCAACACCAAGTTGCCTTATTTAGTGCATCAACTACAGCATATGCTACTGGATAAATCCCATTGTTTGCATCAATCCCAACTGCTGTTAGTTATTGACCTCGAAAAGGACCTGACATGCATAATCCATATAATCCTAAGAATTCTCTGCCACAAGCTTTGAAACCTTGTTTCATAGCTCCCAAACACACATAAACCCTTTTAAAAGTTCTTGTTGCACTATCTGGATTTGGTTCTAGCTGTACATCAATCCTAACAGTAGTTCTTGGATTTTGATTAACCAACTCTTGGGCATACTCTCTAAGCAGTGCATAATGTTTCGTAAAAACAGGTATACCTGATTGATGAGTGCTCAAACACTCATCGTTTTTGATATATTTAAACTGCCAAAACGCACAAAAACAACCAAAAAGATATCAAAATACTTAAATTATCCCAGGGATTGTGTTTTATGTGTTTTAAATGCAAAATGTGCAAAAACAAAAGAAAAACGTACAAAATTTGCAGTATTGGCAGTTTCAGTCCCCCAAGTTTCAAAACTTGTCAATTTTAGTCCCTATGCATTTATTTTGAAATAAAAAGTCAACCCAAGGATTTAAAAGTCAAAAATCAAAATATTACACTTGGGTTGCAAATTTTCCAAAATTACAAGTTTGGTCCCTGAGATTTCAAATTTGGCAAAACAAGTCCCTGGGAATTTTGAAAATTGGAAAATTACAAAAATGATTCTTGGAGTTATGGTTATTGGAAACATTGGTCCTTATGGGTACTTTGGAGAAATTACCATTTCAACCCCTCACCTTTTCCAAAATTACAAAATTGGTCCCTATGACTAAAACAAACCAACCGGACCCTCTTTTATTAATAATAACCCAAAAGCCAAACAAGCCTTGGTCTGATCCAGCAACAACCCTTAGGCCCAGTCCACCACAAGTAAACCCGGCCCACTCCCCTTTTTATTAATAAAACCCACCCAGCGTTGACCCCGGTCAACCCCTTCTTCTCCCCCAACAAACCTGCGTGAAACCAGGGAATACTTCCCCCCCCCCCCCCTCACCTTTTCACCAACTCAGCCCCCCCCACAACTAATTCCCCTCACCAAACAAACCCACCACCATTAATGCTCTCACCAACACCCACCAGTACCACTCAGAATCACCCCGTATAAATTTTGGCGCCAAAAAGCCAATCAATGGCTAGGATTGATCAATGCTTAATTAAATGGATGGGATTTGGTCAGAGGTCAAAAAGAAGGCATGTGGGACTCTCAGATTTCAAATTGGAGCCATGTGGGATGATTTAGGATTTATTTGTAGCTCGTTATATAAAAGAAAGCTCATAGAAGCTTAAGTGTGTAATTTTCTTAGTTTTTATGTAGTTTCAGTTTATTTTCAATGTATTGTACCTTTTATTATCAATGAAAGTTTGGTTTTAAGTTAATTCTCATTTTCACTTTTCAAAGTCTCATTTCAAATTCTCAAGTTCTAATCAAGTAATTTAATGTGTGTTTAATCTACTCAGAAGCTCTCACAAACTCAGATAAAAAGGTTTTATAAGCTTTATCAGCTTGTGTAAACATTCTTAAATCAGTTTTTAATAATTGCTAAAAATCAAGAAAAAAATCAAAAATAAATGAAAAATTTGTGAAAAAGAAGAAGAAAGCAAGGAGCACAGTGTATTGTGGATGGCTGTGGGTTAGGAACCTCATGGGAGGGCATTAGGATTGGTACATTGGGTTCTTTGGTCCTTAACAGATAGCTTGGAAGGCTTATGTAAGCCTTACCTTTAATTTTTACTCTCTGATATAGTGTAGTTGTTTGTTACTGTTTAACTTACTAAATTATTGCTTAATCTAGTAGTAGTAATCATTTGGTTGTGTTTCATGTTGGTTTGAATCAAGATTTCTTCATAAGCATCTGTTAAAGGGGTGTTTGGTTGAGACTGTATTAAGTGTTTCAGTGGGTTTCATGGTTTAATTTTGGTTCAGATAATTCAATCATAGTCACAACAGACCAAAACAACCTTTTACTTGTTCCAAATCTCACCCAAAGTCAATATCACAAGGTTATGCTCACCACAGTCAACTGTGGTGAGTTTTGAAGTTCAAATCCATAAAATCATTTCACAAGTTGGATTTGTTACTTAATTTATCTTTTATACAGCTTAACATATCATTTCAGGTCATTAAATCAGTTGTATAAGTTCATATAAGTCAAAGCTCAAGTTTTGTTAAAAGTCAAAAGTTCATTACCTCAGAAAAACCAAAAATGCAATGAATTTTCTAGATTTTTGTGTTTGATATTAATCTATGAAATTTGTTGTGGTAATAGTTTGTCAGTAGAAGTTTAAGATCCTATGGGTATTTTATTTTTGTGATTTTTCTTACAGCTTGTGTATAAGCTCAAAGTGAGCTGCAGGGCAAGCTCTTGCCCTGTCTCAGCAGACCCAAACCATCCACCCAACTTTGGTGGTATTTTGTGACTGACCCAGTGGGTCCCACACTTCATTCTTGGTTCCATACAACCCCCTCCTACCCAGGATCAAGGGTTGACCTTTTATTTGACCTATAGACCAGTGGACCCCACTTTGTTTGACCACTAAAGTTTGTCCCATAACTGTCTCAGAAACAAGTTAAGCAAACTGCTTATTTGTGCTTTTTGGCTTATTGAAGCCACAAGTTTGGCTTATTCTTGCTTATTCTAGTGTAACTAACTCAGAGAAACCATAAATTACCATTGTGGACCCCACATCTTCCATTTGAGCTAAAAAAACCTCCACAGTCAACAAAAGTCAACTGTGGGATTAATAAGCATTCCAAGTGCTTATTTCTTGGGGTGTAGTAAAAGTGTTTTTGTTAAAAGTTCTTATTTTTAGTTTATAATCAGTTTAGAAAAAGGAAAAAACCAAAAAACCAACTTTAATATTAGTGATAGCTTCTATTTAATAGGATTTATCAATTTTATTTTTCTTTTTAGCTTATTTAAAAGTAATATATCACTTTTATATTTTTAGAAATTCTATTTTAGGTTAAAATAATTTTATAAATTTTTCCAGATTTTTATTTTGTCTTTTAGTGGTTTTTATAATTAATTTTAGTTTAATTTAGTTTTAATTAATATTAATCAATTAAATAGCATAATTAGATTTTATATAGTATAACATAGTTTTTTTAATTTTTCTATCTTTTATTTTAGTTAAAACATTTTTATAAATTTTTCTAGAATTTTTACTGTTCATTTTCTATTTTTTATAATATAATTAGTTTAATTAGAAATTAATAAGTAATTAGGTTAATAATTAGTGAATTAGTTTAAAAATACATAAAATTAACTTTTTATAATTTTTTAGGATTCCTGTAATGGTTAATTAGATTTATAAAATTTTTCTTAATTTTCTAAGCCTTTTTAGTATTTTTAGTAATTCTAATTAATTTAATTAGTAATAAATAGATAATTAGTAATTAATTAATAATAAATAATTAAATAGTGTAAAATAGTTTTTAATTTTCTTAAAATTTTCTTTAATTAATAGGATTGTAAAAATACTAATTTTACACTTTTAACCCTTCCAGTCCATCAGTTGTATTTTTCGTTTTGTTTGTCTGTGTACGTTTTTTAAGTAAAACGTACGTTTTTAGGTTTTAGCTCAAATCTTCGTAATCCAAATTACCGTAATCAATCATATAGCTTTCCTAAGCTATCTTTGTTAATAATTTCCAAATAATTTTGATCATAACCCTTTTCTGTGAATAACACCCGATTACGAATACGCTAAAGTCACATTTCACACCTCAACGGGAATTAACGACCCGGTGATACATTATATTACCCGGAGTATTGATCTAGGCTATTTGACTTAGTTTACCATTCTTTGGTTAATTTAAGTTAGGTGGTTCGGGCTCAATCACTCCCAAACACACATAAACCCTTTTAAAAGTTCTTGTTGCACTATCTGGATTTGGTTCTAGCTGTACATCAATCCTAACAGTAGTTCCTGGATTTTGATTAACCAACTCTTGGGCATACTCTCTAAGCAGTGCATAATGTTTCGTAAAAACAGGTATACCTGATTGATGTTCACAGTCTTTATTGCATAGCAAATCATACTTACTTACGGGAACATCTTCAATTAGCTCATCATCTTCAATTAGCTCATCCTCTGAATCACTCCCGCCACTCTTTCCTTCTGTTTCATTATCCACCTCTACTACTTTCATATTTCCCATATGACCACCTACAATTGTAAGTCCATAACATTAACAACAAATACACCTTTTAATAAATTAGAAAAAAAAAATGCATTGTGTCTTACCGTATCGATCAAAGGCACGGACGATCGATGTAATCTAACCGGAACTATACGTTAATTAGAATTGTATCTGAATATAGGTGTTCGGCTTAATTTGGTGCAGAATTGGCGGCAATAAACTAGGTGAATGAGGATGAAAGAGGATGGAAGAGGGTTGTATCTGAAGTTAAAGGGGTATATTAGTCATTTCATGCGATAATACCCTTGACTAACGGGAGTTAGCAAAAAAGCGCTCTCGGTGGCTTTTTTGCAAATTTTCGTAACGTTAGTGGCTGTTTTGCGTGACTTTTTGTCTTTGTCCCATTTTTGCGATTTCGTGATAGTTTAGGGACTATTTTTGCATTTTACCCTTTTTTTAACATAATGTAAAGAGCTAATTGAGTAATTTATTTTTATAGTTGTATTTTTTTCCCCATGATTCCTTTTTTAGTTAGCCTCTTATTTTGTGTATTTAATTTCATATATAAATAAAGAAAATCAAGGAATGAATCATGCCAAATGAATGAATTAGTAAATATGTTCAGAAAGGGCATCACATTTATATTATATTGTTGCCTAAATAATGTGAATAAGTTTTATAAAGATAATTTAATATTTTTCTTGTGCTTGATTTTCCAACAATGTTATCCTTTAATTACATGTAGAGATACTTGTATTTAAACAATGATGTTTATGGCTGGAGTTCACCAATTTAATTGCAAAAAAAGGCATCATATTTTTTACTTTTTGTCATTTTATGTATTTTTATTTATTTATTATTTTTTTTTTTGAAATTGGAACCAACCTTTTTAAATTGTGCTATTATGTGTACTTTGTGACAATTTTGCCTCTATTTTTTTCAAATTTTGAAGGGTAAGATGGTCATTTTCATAGCTGAAATAGTCGCAAAGTATACACAATAGCACAATTTAAAAAGTCAGGTGCCAAATTAAAAAAAAAAAAAAAAAAAAAAAAAAAAAAAAAAAAAAACCTACATCGTATGACAAAAAGTGGCAAGTATGATTTTTTTTTTTTTTTTTTTTTTCAATTAACCCTATATAATATTTGATTTAAGATCATTTGAGCACTAAATTTTTTTTACATACCAAAGGACTAATCTCCACCCTCCATCTTTATTTTATCTAATGGATGAGATTAATCCCAGCAATTTAAAAAAACTCACTTTCATCATTTTTTTTCCAAATATTAATATTTTTCAAACCGTTAATCGTTAAGCAAAAAAAAATATACCATTACGACAAGCATTTAATTATCTTTATATAGATAGGCACTTTGATATATTTTCGACATTTTTTTTTCATTTTTTTCACGTTTTTTTTCGTGGCCGAAAAAATCACATGTGATATTACATATGTGATTTTTTTGGCCACGAAAAAAAAACGTAAAAAAAAGGAAAAAAAATGTCGAAAGTATATCAAAGTGCCCGTATATAGAAAGATAATTAAATGCTCGACGTGATAGTGTAATTATTTTCGCTTAACGATTAACGGTTTAAGAGATATTTAAATTATAAAAAATGATGAAATATTAAAATGTTTTTAATCTCAACCATTAATTTATTTTAAGATGGATGATAGGGATAAGTCTCTTAATATGTAAGAAGAGTTTGGTATATAAAATAACTCTCCTCATAATATTTAATATTGCTTAATTTAAGTAGGTTAACAAAGGATAATGTACATTCTAAATGGTAAAATTGATAAATATTAATACTACAAGGGTTTTAACTTTTGATAATATGACAAAAACGTTTTTGTTGACTAAGCTTAAAAAAATAATGCAAAATAATCTTGTTGGATCGAAGATATTCATTTCATATGTTCGTATTAGTGTATGGTAATACGCTATGGTTTTATTTTAACTTTGCTTACATTTTTATGTTCGTATACATTAATACGAGATTTTCAGATGATTTATAAAGTATAAAAACGTGTAACATGTATAGTACGAAGATTTTATATGTTTACTCGTTATATATTTTGACGAATATTACACAACATCTACTGATTAGCAAGTACATTTCACCGTCAATTATCACAACCTCGTAATACTACTGATTACCGTTTTAGTATCGACGTTGCATCGTGATGCACATGGATTTGACATTTTAATATGAAATAGTGTGTGATAAAGTTATTATTTAAAATTCTCGTTATGCGTAAAATTATTATCACAAAAAATATGTGATTAAAAAATATTAATTGCCAAAAAATTTAAAATTCTCGTTTTCATATTCTGCTAGTTTTCATATAATAGTTCAAGGGTTTGAAATGCTGCAAGTTGAAGGGAATGACGTTTCTACGTTTTGGTTTCTCTTTTAAAGAGAATGGTTTAATGGATCATTTAGGACAAAAGGGCTTAATTGTTTTGGGCTTATCTCTACTATTAAAAACTTAAAAAATAGAAAGTTTCAATTACTAATAAATTTTTAACTAAAAACGTAACATCAATCAATATATTAATAGTTATTTAGTCTTCAAACTTTTATCATTTTTTTTTAATAACACATAAATAATTTTTTCTTACAATAAATATAAATGAAACACTTAAGTGTTGCATAAAATGGTCATACCAAAACCACAAATTTCACAAATATAATTATTTGTCATTATACAACGTCGTTATGCACAAGTATTTCTCTAGTCATATCAAAATGATCAATTTTTTTAAGGCATGTTGTGCCATCCCATTGTTATCCACATTATTTTCCTAAATAGCATTATGATGCACTAAATTAGCATATTGTCATACTGATTTTCTACTTTTACCGACGTAACAGATTAACGTTCAAAATATATACGAAAAGGTAAAACCTTTAAATTTCCTTGACAAGGCTTTTTAATTTTTAGGTAACAAAAAGCCAACAAATCATACATGTTGTTCTACACGATGGGTTGTATGATTAAAGTTACATATCAATCTCCCACCACATAGAAAAGCATAGCACGAAACTTTACTTACATGAAAGGCATAGACCACATACTATAAGTTATCAACTTTTCTTCTCTAGGATCTATGTGGGACTAAAAGAAAATTTATAGTAAGAAAACATCAAGACACATATAAATTATTTGCCTTTTCTAATAGTGGTTCTTGGCTTACCTCCGTTCTAAACTGGCACGGTATACGTAACTTCGAGGGAGGCAATAATGTGTAGCACAAAGTCTTTGCTTTGATAGTCTTATACTCCTATGACAAAACCAACTTCGAAAATGTGTTATGTTTTTAATAGCTTCTAAATTATTATTATTATTATTTTTATTTAAAATTGTTTTAGTGACACACTTATGATTTATGAAAGCATTTTTAATGTTAGTACTGAATGTGTTTTTTGCATTAATTTTGGTGTCAAACTACAAAATATAAATTAACACTAGTTTAGTATGTTAGAATTTAATTCCAATAATCAAAGTACACGTATGCGGAAGGTAGGATCAAGTATAACACATAAATAGTTAACCAAAACATAAATAGAACGTACCGTAGTGATTCTAGCCCGAACAAGAATCAATAAAGCAAATCTTGGACTTGTGTAAAATAGATCAATGATAAACCCCTTACCGTTTTGTTTATCGATCTCTTAATAATAACTATAGTGAGTTATTACCTCGTTCTTGTACACACAAACTATAACGAATAAAAGAGATTGCAAGATCTAAATAAAACACTTGTTTTGATTAAACAAAAATCGACTAGAACCCTTAGGGTGGGAGTCGATCGGTTTAGGAAGAAAAAGAACAAAAGAAAAGCTTTAGGTTATTGTGTGTGCACAAAAGGTGAGAAACAAATAACCCTTGTGTTTGTATATATAACCTTGTAAACTTGTTATCCAAGTTTGAGTGTGATTGGGTTTCCCCAACCCATGTTCCACCGACCATAGGGCCTAGGAAGGCATTCCGGATCCTTCTTGCTATATATTTCATTCCTAGTCATTTAACTTAACATTTAACGATAGTTAGTACTTACGGTTAACAACTAACGACCGTTAAGTCCCTCAACTGTTTAAATAATTACATATATACATAACATTTAATATATATAATTATTATACTTTTATTCTGGTTTGTAATGTGTGCAATCACGAAGTCTCGGGTTCGATACTAGACATTTACATATTAATATTTATCCACATATTTAACATAGTAGTGCAATGAACACAGGCAAGCAAAATGTACCAACGATAGTGCAACATTATTCCTTGCATTAAACACTATTGATCTTAACTACATATAATGTAAAAATGGTCAACATTAAAAGTGAACTCTTGAAACTTTGGTCAGCATTATTGAAAGTGAAATTTTAAAATATTGGCTACACATTTAAATACACGGATATCTCATTCACTAAACAATAATTCGAAAGTCAACTACTTATGAAAGAAATGTGTAAATCTTAACTACATATTAAACTATCTTAGGAAATTATTAATAATGCAATGAAAAGTCCGAAACTTATACACCACATTATGGCAACACTCATTTCCTGACTTATGAAACTCTACAACACACCACAATCTTAGGAATGGTTGACTTACAAATTTGGCAAATGAGAATACTTAAAACTTGAAACGTAAATTGAATGTGGCAAATTAATGAAGTAAATTATATATGGCAAATGGAAAAACTTAAAATGTAAACTATATATGGTCAATTAATGACCCTATTAAAATATAAAGCTTAATGAAACGTAAATTATAATTGCAAATGAGAAGACTTGAAACTGAAATTAGTTATATAGGAAACACAGTTAATGAGATTCTTTTTTAAAAAGAAGAATGTTTAGGAAACACGGTTAACTCATTGACTTGAAACTGTTAATGATTTATATATATGATTTATGAATAGTCGGGACAATATATGACATATACACAAACACCTTATTTCACTCTGTAAACTCTAAAACACACACAAGAACATTGTCGACACCATAATCTTATTACCGCCGCATCTGACGAATCCGCCTCCATCTCTTGGTGGTTTAGGTGGTATTGGTTGTTGGTTTAGGTAGCTTTTGTATTTGGTGATTTTTGATTATTTAGTTGGTAGTTTCGGTTGTCCATCACCATCTCGCGGTTGCTCTATCATTGTCTCACAGTAGTTTTTTGGTTTACATCTTTCGATATGTGTGCTTAACTTTAAACATTTGCTATTGTAGACTAAAACTTTTGCTTTTAGTTCTTTTCCATGGACATTAAGATTCTTTTAGCATGTCTTGATCATCTTGCAATTTGATTACTGATCGTGAGGCTTCTTTTGATAGTAGTACCTAGCAGCCATCAAAAGGGTGCTTTAATCATGTACTTCAGGTATAAGCATTCTAGTGACAATATTTTTTTTCTTATTTGTAAAAAAGAAGAAGCTAAAGATAAGTGCTTTACCTGTTTTCCTTTGCGTTGTGAATTGTTTGCGGGTTATTCCTACTGTAGGAACTTATTAGTACCGTATAAAAGCAAAGTTGGTGTTCTTTGACGGGTTGCATGCCAGTCAAGTGACGTGAGTAGACACTTATGGCAGGATTGATGCTTACATGATTTGTAACAACTCTATAGTTTTCAACATACCATTATCAGAAAACTTATATTTAGATTTTTCTCTATTTTAAACTTGCATATGCACTCTTGCTTTATAGTCTATTGGTTATTGGTATACAATACAGTTCCGAGATATATTGGGATGAGAAACGTTAAGAATAAATTAGAATGGTAATTGAACATATGACTACAGAATATTTGCATGGTTAGATCTATTTGATCTACGTTTAGGGCCTCATTAGTAGAATTCAAATGATTATGTGTAAATGCGGTCTCCCAAGGAATATTACAAGGTAAATGTGATGGGTTAAGTTTGAATAAATCTTTTTGATTTATATTTAGAAACTTTTTTGATAATATGTCAAGCAATAAACTGACATGACTAACATGTTTGAATAAATGTGATTGGTTAAGTTTCTAAATATCGATTAAATGAGCCGGGTTAAAGTTGAGATCAATGAACTCGTCAACACACTACTTAAGTCCACCATAAAGATTGTGTCTCTATTTTGATACATTGATTAATTATACTAACCAAATATTATCGAGAATTAGGTTTCCAATATATTGTATCATCAAACTGTAATTAGTCGTGTATATTTAACAAATAGTAGTGTACTCATGTTATGATGTTAGAGTGAAGGCATTGGTAGTCCAAAACAAAAACGGACTGTCATGCACTTGACAATACAAGGCTAAGTCCCTAATGTGTCTTGATAACCTGTAGTAAAAAACCTAAACCGTTTCATTTAAAATAGATCCAAGTCATAAAATTTTATAATCAGATTCAATTATGTTTGGTTTGCTCTTTTTAGCTTTGAATTCTATTACTTATCATTTATTTTTTTTAGAAATGGGATCCTTATTTTACCGTCAAATCTTTCAAATCCCTTCAAAACCCACACGCGTGGTACAAAATGGACAAATTGCACGTCTACTTCGTTTGGACGGATAAGAAAGCCAACAAACTCTACTCGCTCTTGCACGAAAAACACGCACAACAAACGACAAACATGAACGTTATACAAAACACTTACCACAATATCGTGTATCGTTAATCGTCTGCTGCTAGGAACCTCCGTTGCTATGCACGGGTACCCGTCTAGTTTTATTTAAAAATCTCAATATTTGGTTGAATCTTTGTTATTCAACTAAAATTACTAATTTATAAAAAGTTTATTTTCACAACTTTCTAACTAATACTATCAAAGACTAAAGGGTTTGTGTCCCAATAATATCATATGTTGTGTGAGAAGTTCCTCAACCAAATGGTTGTGAGTTCAAGTCTTGTTTAGGACATGTAAGATAAATTTATGATTTAAATGTTGTGTGAGAAGCTCTCCAACCAAATAGTTATGGGTTCAAGTCCTACTTAGAATATGTGAGATTTGTAGCATAAATGTTTTAACATTAAAAATTGACATTCTAAAGAAAAAAAAAAAAAAAAAAAAAAAATACTATCAAAGTGAATCCAATATGATATATATTATCTTAGAAGGTGACATTCAGAAGGTACGAAGAAAATTTACATTTTTCATATTTTTTTAACATGGTTTTTCTAATTTGTGCCATAAGATACATGTTAAAGGGGACTAACATTTTAAATGTCACTTTCTGAATGACAAGCAGCCGTTGAGTGATCCCCATTATCCTTCAACATCAGGCTCTACAACTATAGATCGATCATTCAAAGAGTGACACCTAAAATTTATGACTCTCTTTAACATGGCCCAAAAGACACATATTAAAAAAAATCGAATAATACCATTTTACATTTTCAAATCTACTGTTCATTTACGGTAGATTTTCAAAAAACTTCAAAATACCCCCTTATATTTAAGGAAATGTAATTCAGCACCTAAACTTATGTAATTTTATATTTCAATGCACTTAAGGTTTGACAAAATAATAAATTTACCTTTAAAACTATTAAACTTATATTTTTAACATCCGGCCAACGAATACGAATTCATGTTCATTCAAATCTAATACGACAATCAAATGAGTCATTTTCAGTGTATCGTTTGATTTTTAGCTTTTGATCACAAGATATTTATATACTAATTATCTTATGAATAATATTTAAACCAAATAAATGATATTGTTAAATGTTATAAGATTTCAGCTTAAAAAAATAATGTTAGCTTAAACCCGCTGCAAAGCGCGGTCTTCAAAAAACTCATTTTAGTTATTTGATATTTGCCGTGGTAAACGGTGAAATAACTTATTTTAGGTTTTTGTCTATCATTTGTAGGTCTTTAGTTTTGTTAAAGATTATACCAAACTGGCTTAGATGTGGTAGATTACTGGTTACGCACAATCGTGCTCATGTGGTGCCTAAGTGGATGAGCGTCACCGTTCCCCCTATCTATCTCACACACACTTTGGATCATTTGGGCGTAAGTGAAGCTTCATTTTTTGGACAAGGACTTATATAGGACAAGAGTTTAAATGATACTACGTGATAAGAAGATCATGATGTTTAATTGTTATGGAGATGCCTACTACTAGTTTAAAGAAGTTATTTTTGTCTACAAGAATAACTTTATTATCACATGATCGAAATCAGGATACTAATTGACCAACGGTATAAACCGCGTCTAATAAATATCGAAGATTTTTTCATGATCTTGATACTATGTCACAAAAAATCATGAACATCCTCTTACCCCACCCCGGTTACGTCCTTGTTAATAGTAACATCATAATAATTAATCCATCGAAAACGTTGATTCATTTACTTAGACCAAGTACATTTTATTCAATAAAAGAAAAAAAATAAAAAAACTGTCATGTGATAGAAAGTTGAAGTTGAACAACTCATCAAGTGAACACATTACAATACCATTACCGCCCATTAAAAGTGTTGAATGCATGTGGACCATCAGTTTTGACCAATACTATAGTAATTACTCACACTCCCATTAATCAAAGAGTACTACTACAAGCTTTGAATGGTCAAAAGTGACAGATGAGAGAGAGAAAAAAAGACTCATCTTCCAAAATACTACTATGCATATGCTATGAATCATTACTACTACTAGCATTATCTATTTTTCATAGACCATTATTCATATCATCACAATAATAACCACACACACATAGCAACTGTTTTCAGAAAAATATTTGGTAAATTTTTATGTACTTGTGTTTAGTTTAAGTACATCTGTTGTTAAGGTTGTTGTTATAGATCTTTGTATTTTTGTTAGGTGTTTTGTTTGACTTGTTTTAAGGAGTTAATTTGTTGTTATTTATTTAGTATGTGAGATCTGTTTTTATTTTTTATAAAAGTTGTTTTAGTTGATGTGTTAATTAGGTTTGAATTATTGAACTTTGATGAGATGATTTGTTTGAGTTAGTTGTTAGTTTAGATTATTTGTAAATAAGTTGTTTGACCAAAATTGCTAGTAAATAGTCTTGTTAGCAGGCCGTTGAACATTGTCTTTCACATATTGTCTTTTGCGCGTGGGCTATTGGTTTTAGGATTGTTTGACCAAAAGTAACTTTTTTGACCCTGATTAGTTAGGTGATCAGAATTAGTTTGGTTTTATGCAAATATTAGGAAACTGATTAGTTACTACTTGAAAACGCGTTAGATGGTCAATTTTGAAACGTAATGCCAAATACTGTTGCTTGCAGTGTATAACAGATGCTCTTGAATGATATTATATGTTTGTTTCAGATCTGCATTTTGTCGTGTGTTAGATTTGTTGATTCGTACGTTTAGTTTCGTGAGGATAAGTTTTTTGAGCTATTTTTCTTTGCAGATAAGAAAGTAAAGGTTAAGAGAATTTGGCGTAATTTTGGCGACTATTACAGATGGCTTCTGTAAGTGTGGTACCTCCGTCAGGAGTAAGAGAACCTAGTGGAACTACACATGCTGCTGAAAGGTTACCTGAACAAATGAATGACATGAGAATTAGGGATGACAGGGTTAGTTAGCGACGTGGTCATATAAATTTTATTTCTTTTTCGTGATTATGTTGATTTTAGTCTAACTTATTATTTCTTACTTTTAGGAAATGGAGCCCGCAATAGTTGATGGAAATGGGACAGAAACGGGACATATAATTGTGACAACCATTGGTGGTAAAAATGGCCAACCAAAACAGGTAACTTTTTTGTTCGTTTGGACCGGTTATATTATTATTCAGTAGATGTGAATTGTTAGTGATACGATTGCTTTTTAATTGTTTCAGACGATTAGTTACATGGCTGAACGTGTTGTTGGGCACGGATCATTTGGAGTTGTGTTCCAAGCCAAGTGTTTAGAAACCGGTGAAGCAGTGGCTATCAAAAAGGTTCTTCAGGACAAGAGGTACAAGAACCGAGAGCTACAAATGATGCGTGTATTGGACCACCCAAACGTCGTTGCGTTGAAGCATTGTTTCTTTTCGACAACAGAGAAGGACGAACTTTATCTTAATCTTGTATTAGAGTATGTTCCCGAGACTGTTCATAGAGTCATTAAACACTACAACAAGATGAATCAAAGGATGCCTATGATCTATGTCAAACTATACAGTTACCAGGTAAGAACGTTTTACTAATTTTAATTGAAAATTGAATAATATATTACTGCATTGGTTTATTGTATATCTAAATCACTTGCTTTGGGTATTCCGCAGATATTTAGAGCACTTGCGTACATTCATAATAGTATTGGAGTGTGTCACAGGGATATCAAGCCTCAAAATTTACTGGTAGGCTTCTCTACAATCTACATGTTTGGTGCATTTCTATGTATATTTGATAATAGCAGTTTGGTCAAACTTATGTAAATTTCATACTGTCAGACACGTGATTTCACATGTTGTGTTATATAAGTTTTGTCTTTCGTATTACATTGGTAGATAATTGAAGTGTATATGTTTCTATTGAACAGGTAAACCCGCATACCCATCAGGTTAAGCTATGCGACTTTGGAAGTGCGAAAGTTTTGGTTAGTGTCGATCCTTATGTAATCGTTTCTTGTTTTATATGTTGATATTCTGTTGCATTATCTTACTTTCGCTCTCTTCATTTTGATAGGTAAAAGGAGAACCAAACATTTCTTACATTTGTTCAAGGTATTACCGGGCACCTGAACTCATTTTTGGGGCAACTGAGTACACCACAGCGATAGATATCTGGTCTGGTGGATGTGTTTTGGCAGAATTGCTACTTGGACAGGTAAAACACTTTTACATCTTTTCTTATTTTTATATTTTTTTATTATTCTTAACTATCCGTGCAAGTTTACTTTTTTCAACTCCTTATCTTGTTTGAACATATTGGATTTAAACCGCATGTTTATAGGATCTGATGAATGTTTCTAATATTATTTCAGCCTCTTTTCCCTGGTGAGAGTGGAGTTGACCAGCTTGTAGAGATCATAAAGGTACTTGTGATTTTCAACTCAAAATGTTGCTGATTTAGTTGTGCTTTTTATCAAAAGTTATCGTCATAGATTCTGAACAAAGGCGTTTGTTCCTTTTCTATTATGAGCTTGAATTTAGTTATAATGTGGCTACTTGGTTTTTTTTTATAGGTTTTGGGAACCCCAACAAGGGAAGAGATCAAGTGCATGAACCCCAACTACACAGAATACAAGTTTCCCCAGATTAAAGCTCACCCGTGGCATAAGGTAATAATCAGGATCTGATCAAGACTTTCATAATTACATGTGGATTCCCGCAACCTAAAGGAATACTTCTTGTTTTCAGATATTCCACAAGCGCATGCCTCCAGAGGCAACTGATCTTGTTTCAAGGCTCCTACAATACTCCCCAAATCTTCGAAGCACCGCTGTGAGTATAAAAAGTAGCAAATTTCTAACTCTGTATTTGAATATATTTGCGTACTAAATATGGATTTGTGTACAGTTGGAGGCAATGGTTCATCCATTCTTTGATGAGCTACGTGATCCAGCAACTAGGCTGCCAAATGGGCGATTCCTTCCGCCACTTTTCAATTTCAAGGCTCATGGTAATGAAACAGAAATTGGCTGTGTGCATTTTGTTAAGTCTATGCTATCTATACTGAAAATGAAATTGTATTTCTGTTGTTTTTATAGAGCTTAAAGGGGTGCCCCAGGAGATGCTTACGAAATTGGTCCCAGAGCATGCTAGAAAGAATTGCGCATCCCTTGGTTTTTGAATTTAAGAAGAGAAGGAAATTCTGTTTGTTCATTTGTTCCTTGTAGTAGTGTGTGTATTGCCTAGAAGTAAAACCAGAACAGCCTAATTGTTATCCCATATGAATACGATTACCCTTGTGAAATGGAATACGTAAATGTAAAACCTTATATTAAGTGCAACAACTCTCTCTCGGTCTCTACACTCACATGTAGACATACATACATAGATGTGCATATCCGTATAGATCATCAATAAATATTCATGAGAAGTGTGAAAAAAGGAACTGCTTTACAACTTTGGTAGAACTGGTTTACAGCATTACGACAGTTCACAAAAGTTGTGTTTTTGTGATATTAGATTGATTCATACTCCGAAATTGTCGCTCTTGAATTTGATAAAAGTGAGACTAATATTGCGCGATTACTTCATCTCATCCAGTGTACATGTGTAAGTTGCATAGACCATCGTAAATCATTGATGCAAGTGACATAAGCCAGATAAGTGAACAACTTCAGACGGACGATACAGCGTATCACAGTTAGAATTAGGAATGTCAAAGCCGCACCGTGGGCTCGTTCAAAGAATTTTGTGGTTGTTTACTTCTTTTAACGTGTCTTGTAATATAACAAATGAAACTTTGACATAGTTATATACTACGTATATCTTAGTTGGAATATTATAGACATTGTCCAAATGTCAAGATCATCTTCTTAGTGTTGGTTTGAACACTTTGAATACTTTGTTTCTAAATACAACTATAATTTGACTAGCATGTTTGAATACCTAAACCGACCATTGAATTAGTATAAAACAAAAAGAAAAAAAATAATAATAACAAATAAAATAAAAATCAAACACTTCACTTATGTCATTATTTTGAACAATCAAACAAGTTAAAGCATGAAATGGTATTGACTAGAGTGAGGTGAATCCATTTAATTTTGTGTATCAGCTGAAAAAACTGAATCTAGTTCAATAAGTAAATAAATTTAAAAGAGGAAATTTGATTTCGATTAAGTAAAAAACTAAACTTAACTTCAAGTTATTGTTTTTATCGAAGTTGAAATTAATATCCATCCATCTTATTCAAATTTCAACAATTTATTATTGGGATGTCAAACTACTATCACATGATGGTAGCTTTTATTGCTGGCATGGAGAGGATTTTGGAAGCGACGATCCTGTTTGAAGCTTCTGTGTAGTGAACACCATCCCATACTATTGCGGATGTTACATTACTGCACATATTGTATCCTGGCTGCCCACATGTGGCTGTTGTATTGTAATTATTCGGTAACCCTCCATACCCACAACACGCCTTAAAAGGTAGTACAAATCCTGTCAAAACAAGCAGACCATTAGTCATATCATTTACTAAAGTTATAGTGAATTTGAAAATGTTTTTGTTACCATATTTTGAGGGGTTGGCGAAGAGATCATATTTGATGGGGTACACATCCACAAACACGATGGTTGCATCTTTTAGCACTGATTTCAACTCGTTGCACATGCTGCGTAAGCCTTTGTTAAAAAGTTTGGATAGATCATTGTGAACGCGATAGCATCCAATTTTGTCAAGGTCGCTATTAGTATGCTTGTGCAATGCAAGCTCTTTGGGAACACAGCCTTGCGGCCCAGTGCCAAATATCCAAAACTTTCTCGCCCCATACTGGTATAAGTTCTACATTTCAAGTATAAAAGTTAAGCATGTAGGTTCCACTAGGTTGATACATGTAAAAAAAAAAAAAAAAAAAAGAAAAAAAAAAAGAAAACACAAAATGACATCAAGATATAGGATTCTTACTTGAATATTTAGTTTAGTTTCTGCTACAAAAGATGGAACTTGGGCTGCAACTGGTGCATAAGTAAGATTTGAAGCATATAGTGCTTCAAGGATATCATTTTGTCCCATATCTATCATATAAAGGGCGTTACGAAATCCATCTTCATTGATATAGTTCCCTGGAGTACCTGTTTATTATACAAGTTAGTTTTTTTTCTTCAAAACAAACAGATACAAGCACAAGATAATGATGGATCTAAAGAGATAAACATACCATGTGAAAGGAGGTCAAGTGAGCGATTCTTGAAATGGACGAATTGGTGAACTTGAATATTAAGATGAAAAGGAACAAATTGTGGTAGAATCATGCCTCCTGCTACTGCAAAGTTTACACCACTTGTGAAATCTGGAGCCAGTGCTTCTAGATATGGGCTTAGATAGCCCAGCTTCAGATGTTCACCTGTTCCAAAAATCGGTTGTGAAGCAAGTTAACATTTGAAAACTGAAATGGGACAGATTGAAAATCTATCCATGAAACTTACGTGAAATATTTAGGACATATAACAAGAAATGAAAGAAAAGCAATTGACTTACAGATAAAGTCAAGTATGAGTCGACCATTGCCAAAACGACCCGTGCCTTTGTGAAAGAATGTAATGCCATGCGGCAGGCCAATGGGAAGTCCGACACCAGCTAGAACATTTCCGGTGTCGGAATTTGCATCACCGAAGTTAATAAGCAAAGGTCTGCTTTTGGGACTCGACATTGAGATACCAAAAAGCATACAAAAACATACAAGGCCCCGCAATACATTTAGACTTTTCATACTT
Source organism: Artemisia argyi (assembly GCA_030686995.1). Taxonomy (NCBI): domain Eukaryota; kingdom Viridiplantae; phylum Streptophyta; class Magnoliopsida; order Asterales; family Asteraceae; genus Artemisia; species Artemisia argyi. The sequence continues at coordinate 169,778,326 of CM060679.1, read as the reverse complement.
GTTCACTAAATTCAGTCTACTGAAAACTTAGTCTTGGTCTTATTTAAAGGATGCTTGAACGTGAAAAAAGCGAATACAACAACTAATACGAGAAACATGTGGATGATTGAATTTTAATATCAAGTTGCAGGAACATCTGTTTTTAGTCTTTAAAAAATCAAAAGAATACTGTAAATGATGCCTACTTTATAAAATTTATAAATCAAGTTGTATTACTAATAAGAAAATGGTCACATCTTAAGGTCTAATTGTCTATTGTTTATGCCTTTTTGGCATCTTTTTATTACCAGCCAAAAACTGTAACACAATACAAATGTAACAAGGTCATTCTTAGCAAAGTGGTACTCACGTACTAAACTACCAATGAAAGTACATTATCAGTCACACCAGGTCCATGTTTTAGATGATATGATCACCAAGCTTATAGTTTACACGTTAAACACCTTCACTGGAGCGGGATATGCAGGGTCAAATCTAGAAATGACTACCGCCTCCTTATGTTCTTGTAACATAACGAATAAATATATGTAGCTTATTAAGGTTATTGAAGTGTTTTAATACAGTGCAATCTATATTTCAGGGAAATGATATGTAAATTTCATTAACATTATAAACTATTAATTTCAAATCACCAAATTAACTTAAATGTTAGCATTAACATCACCTATGTCTCCTTGTATTTGTACACTGATATACAAAATGTTATCTTTGAGACTTTAGAGACTTTTTAATATGTACTAAAATATATAGAACGACTTATGACATAGGCTGACCCTACATCATATTCACACATGACTTAAGTTCAACATGATATTATTAAAGTATTAAACCAAAATATCAAAATTTATATCAAGAAGATTAGTTAAATCTGCATTATTTCAATTTCAGTATACAATGCTTAACTACTTATTCTAGTGTTTCAACAATTTATTTCTGCTTTTTATATATGTCATTACAAGTACATGATTGCATGATTGTAATAATCAGTGCGACCGAAAACGATCTAGTTTTAGTGATGGCGTTGAGAGGATCATATCAGCAACTGCTTTATTTGCAGCTTCTGTATAATGAACACCGTCCCATACAATAGCCGATGTCACATTATCACATATGCTATACCCTGGTTGCCCACAAGTTGCTTTCACGTTATAGTTATTTGGATCACCTCCAGACCCACAACACGCCTTAAACGGTTTTACAAATCCTGCAAACAGAAACAAACTATCAGTCTATCTGGTCATAATTATCAATAAAGGTTAAGTAAAATTGAAAATGTTGTTACCATATTTTGATGGGTTGGCGAAAAGATTGTATTTGAAGGTGTAGATATCAACATATACGATAGCTGCATCTTTTAGTACTAATCTCAACTCTTTGCACATTTTACGTAACCCTTTGTTGAAAAGTTTGGCCAAGTCATTGTGGACACGAAAGCATCCAATTTTGTCAAGGTCAGTAGCGTTGTGTGGGTGTAAGGCAAGCTCTTTAGCAGCACAACCTAGTGGACCCGTGCTGTGTATCCAAAATTTTCTCCCACCGTACTGATATAAATTCTATAAGAGAAAAAAAATATGAGTGTGTCCATAGGAAATTAAATACCAGTTAAGAAAACTGAAATGAGATCAAGACATGCTTACTTGAATAGCTAGTTTAATTTCTGCTATAAAAGATGGAATTTTGGCAGCAACTGGCGCGTAAGTAAGATTTGCTGCATATAGTGCTACTAGAAGATCATTTTGTCCAATATCTATCATGTAAAGCGCGTTACTAAATCCATTTTCACTGATAAAGTTCCCTGAAGAACCTGTATATCAAAGATTTAGAACAAGGCTTTGTCGTCCATAAAACGCAGATGGAAAATATTAATTTTGCAAAAAATTTAGAAACTAAAGGGCAAAAAGATGCTTGGAACAGGTTTTGTAACATATCAAAACGGATAACTATTGAAACGGGTCGGCTTAGGTTGACCCAAAAGTATACTTCTTTAGTACATAAATTCTGTGTCAAATATGATTACTAAATTTATATTGATTCAAAAAAATCTGATCCTAATAACAGAATGAGTTAGGATGATATTTGCATTAGAAACACAGTTTTGGGGACTTCTGACCCGTTTTCTTTTAAAATATCTTTTTCGGCTGACGAGTTGGAGTAAAGCAAAAGCTAAAGACGTTATGAACATACCAAGTGAGAGGAGTTCATGTGAGCGATTCTTAAAATGAACGAATTGACGAACTTGAACATCAAGCTGAAATGGAACAAATTGTGGTAAAGTCATGGCTCCAGCTACTGCAAAGTTTGCTCCACTTGTGAAATTTGGTGCTAGTGATTCCAGATATGGGCTCAAATAACTCAAATTCAAATGTTCACCTGTTCCAACAATCATTATTTACAAAAGTTAGCAGGTTAAAAATTACGACAATTAGCAAAAATGGAGGAACAGAAAGTTGACTTACAGAAAAAGTCAATGATGAGTCTTCCATCGCCAAAACGACCCGTGCCTCTGTGAAAGAATGTAATGCCATGTGGAAGGCCAATAGGAAGTCCTGCACCAGCCAGCACACCTCCAGTATCGGAATTTGAGTCACCAAAGTTAATAAGCATAGGTTGGGCCCGCCTAGTTGCAGAGATACTAACGAGCATTATCCAAACCCATGGAAGCCCGAATAGTACATTTACCGCCTTCATTTCCAATAGTATCTACTAATTCACTTTTGATTCGATATACCGAGTCTTATATTTAAAAGGTGTGTCAACATGTAATAGAATATATATCTACTAAGAAGAACATGTAAATGACCATCAATAAGGGAATTATATTATCAACTTGGTCTTTTTTATATAATATAGCATTAAGGAAATTACAAGGAAACATGTGGATGGGCACCACTTCAGGATCTGGTTGCAGGAACATGTTTTATACTAGGATAAGATGTATAAGGATGCAAGTATTGTAGCAAATGATCGACAAGTAGGTTTTTTTATTAATGTTACAAACGAGTTAGTACATCATTTCATAGTTTTTGATGAGCTGTACAAGTTTAATGCCATGAAAGTTTAACGACTAAATTGATACAACAACTTGTACAATTACAAATGCGGAACATTGATATTAGTTTGTTGCTATTTTATGACACTGAGCCTTATAATGCTCGAAATAGGCTTCCATCACCATCAGTGATGTACATAAGAGCGGACTTTTACTGTGAAGGCCAGATAGAATCATGATCAATATTCTTCAACAGGAAGTGTTGGTCTGATTGAGTAGGAGAGACATTGTGACATGAAAACTTGGTTCTTCCGGCTTTGCTGCGGCAGACATCTTGGATTGTAGGGATGGAACCATGATGGTTTCGGCTCACAAGAGCTGTCAATAGCAACACCAATGAAGCCATGAAACCACAGGATAAGTGCAAGCAATCTGGAAAGATGGCAAGTATAGATATATATAGAGCTGTCAATAGTTTATTACTTTATACTAATTTAAGTTGAAATTAATTTGCAACTTTGAAAGCCATTTTAGAGGTTGGGAAATTTATTGTGCAAACCAATATAGTTGGCCAACTTTATAATTAATCTATCTCTAGTCAAGTGGCGTTGGACAACCATATATATATGGATCATCATTCCAAGTAACCTCCTTCTTTATGTCTGATTTCTAATTTCATCATCCAATAATAGATTACTATAAACAAATGCATATAACGTGTGACAGGTTGGTTGACATAAATATTTCTATACTAACCTTAAAAGAGTGAGACAACTCAGACAAGTATTAAGTATACATTGTAACAATTACAAGTATTAAGAATACATTGTATCGTATCATGTTTTGGACTTATGATACTTTAGATCTATGCCACTTTGTTCCAAATTTTAACCAATTATAAGTTCTTTACATAAGTTAAGAAGGTAATCATCTACCTAGCTATTTTATTGGTTACTATTATGTTGACTATATTTAGTAGGGGTTGTAGTGTTCGGAAAGGTTTGCTTTGACGGATAATCTTAACATGCAGTTTATTTTAAGACTTGATGTGACCCTTTCTCAAGGATCACATCTTAAGGCAATGTTACGTTATTTATTTATTTTTTTTTCAAATCAGCGAGAGTAGAGATTAAACCTATGACCTATCTTGCTAAAGACCTCTTTTTCCCAATGATTTTTGCTTTGGAATAATAGGCACAAGGTTGGTCCCTAAGTTGCAGCTCATATAAGAACTCGGTACTCTTGATTTGTTCATACATACATCAGACCCGAAATTTCGAGGAGATTGAATGCATTTAAAATAACAAATCGCATCAAAATCTATTGTTTATAATCATCAAAAGGCTTTTGGCATGTGTATCCGTGACTCCGTGAGATATGTTAGTGGATATATTGTATGGGCCCAAACTAGTCTAGAACTTAGGCTTGAGCCCATACATTATATCAACTAACAAGATATTGATATACCAAACAAAAAGATGTAGTTTAACTTTGAGATTATTACCATCGACCGAAGGCACAACCTCCAATGCATGAATTTGCTTTAAAAAGTTCGATATTTGTTTTCCTTTTTGTAAAAAGATAAATAAATAAATATTTCACCAAACGAGGTTAGAGCATAAAAAACCGAAACACGAATTGGGCCAAAGAGAAAAGTACGGGCCGAAAATATGGATCGTTTATGACCCCCAAAAGCCCAAAAAATAATTACTGTACATAAACATTTTTATTTTTTTAAAAAAAATCGACAGTAACTCGATAACTGGTGTTCTATAAGAACATCCAAATTCAGTTAAAAATCAGTTAGTACAAGCCCTAATCTTTCAATTCAAATTGATCTTCTAAAAAATCAATTGAAGTGAAATAAAATTAAAAACCCTAATTTGAAGAAATGGATGCAAAGGACATATTAGGGATCCCAAAAGCAAATTCATCGTCCCTACCAGTCGAAAAGAAATCAAAACCACCCAAAGAGTCTCAACGGAAACCCGATGGCATTTCGCGTGAGGTTTGTTTTATTTCTATCTATCTAATTTTTTATTTAATTTTTTGTATATAAAGTCTAATTTAAAGTGTTTGTTAAAATGTAGGTATATGCACTTACTGGTGGTGTGGCTCCACTTATGCCTTCTGTTGATGTTACTACTCTTCATCCCAAAAAACGTCCTCAACCTACTAATAATGACAAGGTTAGTTTACGCAGTATAAATAAATTTTTATATATTTCAAGTCTCTATGTTAGTTTTGCTGATAAGTGAGGCTTATTTAGCTGATGTTGAGCTGAGATGATGGACTAGTACATTAGTTACTTATTGATTACTTGTTATGATGTACTGAGCCGGCCTAGGCGTGGAGTACTTGGATTGGATTTTTTTTTATCTATAATTTGGAAATTATATGTATGACGTAAACATAATATTTCAAAGTCTAAATACTTCACACTTTATCTAGTTTCAAGTTCAAATATAAACATAAACATAATACTTTAAATCCCAGTAATTTGGTCGAGTTTGGCCGACTAGCTCCAAATTGCCTACCCGGTCAGTGACTGAGTAATCGCCCGCCGAGGCTGAGTTATACGCTGCTTGATTGGTGTATTTGGGTTATTGAATTACCTTAGCGGCAAGGGATGAACTTTACTTAGACTCTGTATTTCGTATGACATTGTGTATCGTAAGTAACGTATTGTGTTAAATAGAATGACGACTTGCAAAGACTGCATTTTGGCTATATACATTCTTTGCATTGTTGGTTTCATTTTTACCGACCTAGTGTTCCTGTTGATGTCAGGTGACTTTTGACTATTTAACTCATTCTTTGGTATTGTTTTCTCCTGTAAAGTTTACCAAAATGGTCCTTTGAATGTCTCCCTTGCGTTCTATCTTCCTGGTTTCAATATGTCTTGTAAGGCCTTTATCTTGGCTATTTAAGTTTGTGGATTACTCCCCTTTACCCATTGGCTATTTAAGTTTGAGTGTACCTTTTTTAGTTTTGACCTTAAATATATGAGTATTGGGTGCCCATTTATCTTCCTTTGCATTTATTTTCTGGGATTTGATGAACATAGCAGTAAGGGCAATGTTTAAGAAACAACAAGTTGTGCATTAATCATAACCAACCACCTCAAATAGGTTAATGTACAATTTTGTTTGGGTGTGGCTAAAGTGGAAACGTTTTTATTTGCAGCTTTTCTTGCAGTAGACATCCCATTTGGTAATTATTGGCCATTTCCTTAAGATACCATGGTTTTGACGGTGTCCTTTCTTTTTGCTTATCACGTGATTCGCTTTTGTAGTATCTATCACAATGCTTTCATATGAATTCGCATTCATTTTATTGCTTATAATTTTGGGATTTTCTATCCAGATAACATGGGAATGGCTTAGTTTCACAAATTCTGCTCGGAAAGATAACTTAGAGCTTTACCATTGGGTATGTTATTCTTCTTTTTCTTGATATACAATCAAGATCGTTATTTGGGGATAATTATAAAGTATCCTGTTTGTTTAAACTTGTATAGGTCAGAGTTGTAAATGGAACTCCACCAACAGGAGACTATTCCTTCGCAAAGTACAACAAGGTACATGTTTTTCATAAGTTTATTTATCTCTTTTCATAACAGTACGGTATAAAAAAGATACTGCTAGTTCTTAGTCCCTGAGTTCAGCATTTTGCTTGTAATAACTATTCTTTGTATTAGTCGGGGTCTTGTTTTTTTTTTTTTCGTCTTTATTGTGTTGTTAGACGTAATTGAAATTTTGTAGACACCGTAATAAAAGTACGTTGCATGGACTAATTAAGATATATAAATATATACATGATGGCTCCTCACCGTACATTGTTAGCTTTGAAATTTGTCCCTTCTTAGCTTCCTCATTAGTTGTGATGTTGACTTTGACATGAAATCCTGCAGTCTGTTGATGTGATTAAGTACACAGATGAAGAGTATGAGAAGCATCTGACAGATTCGGTGAGTACCAATTACCAAATTATGCTGTCAGATCTTTTTTAGTCCAGTTTTTGAGATATTTTTCATACTTTTTTTTAAAAAGTTTGATAAGCACCCTTCAAACTCTCGTAAGTTAAGTTAAAAATAACAGACAAATCATATTTGGTCAATCTTTAACCTTAGCAATCGGATTGTTCTCGCCAGACATGGACCAAAGAAGAGACGGATCAACTCTTTGATTTGTGTGAACGCTTCGATCTCCGGTTTGTTGTAATTGCTGATAGATTTCCTACATCCCGAACAGTGGAAGAACTGAAGCACCGTTACTATAGTGGTAATTAACTCATTGTTGTCTTATAATATCTGATATTCTGATATCAGATTCATTTTTAGAAGCCACAAATGGGTAATTCTTTCTAACTTAACCTTTGTTTGTTGCTGTTGCTGTGTCCATTAATTCTGCAGTGTCTCGTACAATATTGATTGCAAGGGCTCCATCTCCTGCTGATGTTTCTGGCCACCCTCTTGTGAAGGTATGGACTCTCGTACATATGCAGCATTGTATTTCTATATATTAATTTTGTGTAGCATTTTAGAGTTTTGCTATGTAGCTTTTAGGTCAAGTTTTAAATCATGTGTACATTTATGTTTGATGTAGGAACCATACAACATCTCTCATGAGATTGATCGTAAGCGTGCTTTGTCCATGGTCCTCTCACAGACAAAGCACCAAGAGCGTAAAGATGCTGAGGTATGCATTTTTCTAGTTCAAATAATCTAGGGTTTTTTCTTCTGAAGTTTAAATGAATAATGATTTTTGGTTCGGTAAATTCTTTGCTCACAGATTCTTTCTGAAGCTAAGAAGATAATGGAGACTCGTATGGCTGCGAAGGCAAGTTTTCAGTTTTATCTGATTCGTTGTTGGTATATGACTTCGATGTGATGATCACTATATTTTGTGCATTTTTTTTCACATACCATGTTCTCTTTTCTATCATTGTGTTTTTGCATGCTAGTTTAACGAACTGCTTTGTAGCATATATTGAACCAGTTGTAACCAGGACTAAATGAACTTGTTGAATCATGTTTTCTAACATCATTATGCAAATATTCTGGTGCATATATGTAAATATACCACTCATTAGTTGTCTCGTCTTCTGTTCTTCAGGCTGCTCAAGATGCAGAGTTGGCTGCCACACTGAATGCTAGTCCAGAACGCATGGAAAAAACTAGTGCTCCCGTTGATATCGCATCGCCTTCTAATATGCAGGGTACTTCAGGTGTTGCACCTTTGACGTCAATGGCAGAGAACGCTGCTGCTGCTGCAGCTTCTCTTCGCATGGTATAACAAGCCGTTGGTGTTTTTTAATCCTTTGCATACCTCCTCTATGTGAAGTTGCTTCTGTATTACTGATTTTCTCTGTTTGCAGCTTAAGGTATACTTAAGAACTTATGCCTTGGATCAAATGGTGCAAGCCGCAAGCTCATCAGCAGGATTGCGAACTATTAAGCGTGTTGAACAATTCTTACAAGAGCTTAAGGTTTCTTACTATCTTATAATAGCTAATGTATTATTATCTTATTCATACTCTTTGACATATTGGCTATGTTACAGTAAACTAAATGTGTGTCATTTGTACAGGTGAATTTGAAACCCAAAGTCCCTACTAAGGCTGTTTGTGCAGAGCATCTGGAATTGCGAAAAGAGATACTGACTCTCTTAAATCTTCAGAAACTGGTATTGATTTGCATTATGTTCATCTGTTTAGTTAGTCTATGCTTTATCCTCTCGACTTAATAATTAGTTTCTCCTGTTATTGTTTTCAGTTGCAAAATAAGGAGGAAGGCTCGTCTTATCGCGAAAGTTCATATACCGAAACACCAGACGGTCCAAAGGTTACTAAACCCTTCAAAGAATTTGGAATCTTTTTAGTTGTATTTTCTTCTTTGCAATTTATGTTCCAGCTATATCATATGTTTTAATATGGTTTATTTTGATCTTATCTGACAGCTTTTACAGCGTGGCATGGATCAGGACCGAACATTTGTTCCTGACTCAGTAAGCTATGGAGGTAATTACTTTCCTCGGATTTCGTTTTTTTTCTTTCTTTTTTTGGGTTCTAATTTAATCTACATTTACTTTCCAGCAATATCAGCAGAAAGAGTTGTTAAAAGGGACCAGAAACGCAAGGTATGCAGTATACTCTCGACTCTCTTGCTGACTCTGCATACATCTCCATATCAGTTTTTACCTATTTATTTCTTATTCCTGCTCAACAGTTCCATTTTAATAATGGTATCTTTTGTGTAAAGGGACCCGGGAGAGAAGCACCGTCTTCACCAGCTCATTCTAATAAGAGACCTCGGAAGCTGAAGGCTACAGATAGTTAATATGTCTGGTACAAATACAATGCACACCTGGATAAGTAGCTGTACTTTTTGTGTTGCCTTTAGAAACAAGTTTAGAACTCTTGACTGGGCCTTTTATTGAAAAAAGACTCTTGATTGGAAAGAAAGACATCTCTTTTAGATTTTTATTTTACTTTGCTCATTCGAAGTATCTTGTATCTTCATGGAATTGGTATGTGTTTATATTTAATAAACTTATCACCATCTTCTTATGCAGATATAAATGCTAGTAATGGGATTGATTTTACTTGTTATTGGCCATCAAGAAAAAGGTAACCAGTATTGACTGTCTTTCTGTTCATCTTCATCGGAAAAGGTCCCAAATGACGTGTGCAGGAAAGCAGAGTATATCTGGTTTATACAATACAAGGAAGCGTGGAATCTGCAATCTTAACATTTCTGTAAGAGATGCCATGTGGCATCGGTAGTTTTTGCTCGCCTGAAGTTGTCGAATGCTAAACATGAGATAATTTACGTAAATACAAGAATGTTGTGTCATATAATCTCCAGTGATTTTAAGACATCTTTCTGTGGGATTTTTTTTTTGTTTGCTGTTATCCTCCAATCCGCAAGAACTATTGCTGCCTGATTTGTTTTCCAAAAGGGTGTTCTAACTGCTGCTAATTTTAACCATTGATGAAGTGAAATTAAAGGTTGTGCACTCACATATTACTTGACTCTATTTTTAAAATACCATGTCCATTGATTCATGCTCATTGAGTCATTTCTTAAGAGCACAAGGTGTCGAGGGACTTATAGGGCCGGGTTATAGCAAAAAGTGTTGTGACATCAACACTTTTTCCCTATAACTTAACCCAAAAACACCCTCTTAAAACACCCCTGACCTACACTTAACCCTATAAAACACAAAAACAACACCAAAAATAAATAAATAAAATAAAAAATAAAATAAACAGTATAACACGGCTGCTAATTTTGGCGCAATGCCTTATAACTTGGGGTGGGGTGTGGAGTGGAGCCATAAGGCTCGCGTTATAGGGCACCAGCTATCTCTATAACGTTGCACACCGTGTGCTCTTAGTAATGTATCGGTTGGAAGTTCAATATTTATACTTAAAAAAAAGAGAGGAGAGGTGTATGAAACAGATATACACAACATTACTGCTTGTGGTCCAACTGTCACAGTGTCAGGATTTGCATTGTATGGCCAAAAAAGCTTGAGAAACCATGCCTAATTGACAAAAACAAGATCTAAGATGCTGGCCATGAATGCTGTTCCTGGCTTACCTACCCGATTCAAACCCATTCCCACGCCTGTACGCCTTAGCCAACGACAATTTACCTGCCAACCACGTTGCAGTCAAACAAAACAGACCCAGAAAACAATATGGCCATCTGTTTCTCTCTGCCTCTTTGGGTGTGGTTTCCTTATGGGTCCCCTTCTCGACGGCATCCACTCGAGAGTGAATCTTGTTGTATATCAAACTGGCTCCATAGATATCGGCCCTCTTCACACTAACATCTGGGTGTGTATGACTTATTATATCTTTTCTTTCTTTCTTTCTCTCAAGTTTTAAGCTTGTTACCTACTTGACATGATCAGGTTCCCCCATTGCTTGGGTTGTTTTACGCCACTGTTGGTTTGCTGCAACTTTATCTGGATCACAAATTCTTACCCACGCCTACTGAGAATGGTTTCAACAAAGTTCTTGCGTCCCTTATGTCAGTATCTATCTATCTATCTATCTATCTATCTATCTATCTATCTATCTATCTATCTATCTATCTTTGTTGCTTGTTTTGTTATATGTCTATGTTGCTGACTTGCTGTGACTGTCCATCCTGCACCTAGAGCGTTGGTGGTGTTTTTGAGTTTAAGTGCTGAATTATACAAAGCTGGAGTTGAAGACAGTGTGGAAACTTACATATTGTTTGCTTGTGCCGAGTTGATGTGGTTAACGCTAGACAGGACTAAACTCGGGTTTGCGTTGGCCTGCGTGGTTGGTCTTGCCTGCCCACTCGCCGAGATTCCTGTAATGAAGTAAGCAATATCTTCTTTACCCATTCGGAGTATATAACTCATTTACAAAATCTATAGTGTTTTTTTGCTAACATTGATGGAGTCGTTGTTGTTGTTTTCAGACTATTCCACCTATGGTACTATCCCCAGGCGAACATTGAGATTATGGGTCAGGTATAACTTAAGAAACATAAATAATTAACTACCTATGGTTCTATCTGACGAGCCGGTTAATTGTTTTTGTTGATCCAGGGATTAGTAACTTGGACTCTCACTTGTTATTTCGCCTACACACCGTTCTTGATTGCATTGTCACGTTGGCTCAAAACAGTTGTAACAAAAGCAATGGTAGAAAGGTAGTGAATTCAAAAATCCGGAAAGAATAAAAGCATGTACAGCAATGATATACTTTGTATGTTATTCGTTAATCGAGCCGCAGAATTTAGTCTTGTTTGTGTAACAGAATTCAGTGATTCGACTTCTTTTCAAGCCACTATCAAATTGCTTTGTCTTGACAACAAATGAAGTTATTGAAGCGAAGGCTCCGGTTTCCTCTATTATCATCGAGTCTAGGAGTTCAGATTTGTATATTATGTGTAACGGACGTGATTAGATTCATACTATTATATAATCTAAACCGAGAAGCGCATTTGTTTTCTCTGATATTTCTTTTCACCTAGAGTGCTCATACATCTAAACTAAGGAGTGCTTTAAATGGCAGTAAACCCGGCTTCATGTATACAAATACCTTTAAAGAAACATGGCATGACGAAGTTGCTGCTAAAATTTTCATGTTCGTTGGTTACCTTTACCATCTGGTTTTGTTGTCCTCAGGTATTGTTTTATACGTTTAAATACGGAAACTTGATGTTCACTAAATTAAAAGTAACATCTAATTAAGCTAATTTTCAAGTCCATTTAATATGTATTAAATACATTTAGTTATTTACTAATCAAAAAGGAAAGTTGTGTTTAATTAAGACATTCTAGCCGGTGCCCTGTTAGACAAAACTGAGGTTTGTCTAACAAGTGCCCTGATGGCACACATTAAACAACATTCATTGGACATATATTTTCCTTTAAATTGTAAATTGCATTTAATACACATTAATTCAACACATAAATTACCATAACTAACTTTGATTTTTAATTTAATAAACTCTATATTTCTTTTTATAATTACGATAAATTTTACCCAGAGTCACCCGTTAGACAAATCATTTGTATAATAAATACTCTTTAGAAGAAATGCAATTTCTGTCATTCAACATGTTTTATATTGGATTTTGTATAAACAAACCATGATACATGTTTAAAATTAGGTTTCTAACTTTCAATATATAAATGACATATACTGAAAAAAAACATTTAGTAATCTGGTGGATACATTGTGCTTTGTTTCTTTTTGGAGAGTGAGCTAGAAAAAGCATATTTTAAACAAGGGAAAATTCCCTGTTCACCCCACTAGTACAATGTACTCACCTCTAGTACCTCACAAATTTTTTTTTTCTTCAAATACCCCAGAAGTATAGGTCGCTTGAAAAACTTGGGCGGAATGCATTATATTGTGACATTTGTCTCTAGTGGTGTCCCCACCATGTACCTTCATGGTACATTGTAGTATATATTATTTTGGGCGACTTGCATTTTTTTGTCTTTTTGTAAAAAAAAATATTAAATACATTTTTGGTACTTGTTGTTTGCTTCATATTTCATTTTTGTCCCTCAAACTTTTTAAAATCACATAAAAATATCTATACTACTATATAATGTATTTGGGACTATTCTATAATTAGAAAGGCTTAAAAATTCAGACTTTTACTTACTTATTATGGAAGGAGGAATTCAGGAAGCAGATAGACTGAGAGGCGGACCCAAGGCATAGTAAGGTGGTTCCCATGAGGAACCACGTTAGATTTGGACTGAACGAGAAGGAAAAGAAAAAAGAATAGTAAATTAAAAAAACTTCACCGTCGCCGTCGCCGTCAGACATGGACACCGGGATTAAACGAGGAAGATGATGTTCAAAAAAAAAAAAATCTCAAACGAATGATTGCTTTTATCTGGATAAAGTAATCTTTTAAGTCTGGATGAAGTGTTTTTAAGTTTCCAAGGGATTTGATTGGAGAGTAATGTTGGTAGGTGTAGCTAGAGTGTTTTATGTGTTAGCCAATATTAATAACATACTCCGTATTTTTTTTTACTTGGAAATTTTTGTTGTTTTTGAAATGCTCTTTTAACATTTTATTTATAAGTCTTACTATTATTTTTCATTGAGCATGATTTTTAAAACAAATATTGAAGTTGATTTGTTTTCTAAACTTTAGAGATTTAAAGTGGGTTGCACCACTAAAACTTGTACAAACAACTAAATAATAGCAGATGCTTGTTGTTTTAATAATTCGAAGAACAGTTAAATCAACCAGACTCGCTATTAAGTCTTATGTATTGACTATCAGCGTTATATTGTACCAAACCCGACTCAGCATGACCCGTTGACTTGTTGACCCATTAATTTATTTATTTCAACCAAATTAAGGAACCACTTTAGATTCGGTTCTAGGTCCGCCAGACAGGTAGATAGGTACACATGTAGACAGGTAGCAAGTAGAGATAGACGACTAAAATTATTTGGCTTAACCATCTCTACTTATAAAGCATGAAAACAACTAAACGTGTAACCTAATAACGCAAAATATAAACACACGGTACCCGCCGCCGCATTGCGCGGGTACCGTTCTAGCAAATACATAAAATACTAACAATCTTTTATTTTCTCATTTCTCTCATCTCTCTCTCTCATAAAAAACACACACTCACCTCTCCTTTCTCTCTCTACACCGCCGACGACCCCTCTCCGGTCGTCTTCTCCGGCGAGATTCCGGCCACCGGAATAATTTTCCGGCCAAAAATATTTTTCTTACACCAAAACGTAGATCGGGTTATCCCGAGTTTCCTCGTACCACCCACTCGCTACCACACGCCACCCATCACCACCACACGCCAACACCGCCCCCTGCCACCACCACCGATAGCCACCAGCACCAAAAATGGATTTTTTTCTAAACAAAATATGACTCCAAAGGGTCAAGGAACTCTATGTTTTCAAGTGGACTTGGCTCCTCGTCCCACCAACCATCATCATCGTTATAAAGTTAGCCGGCCTTGCGTTAAGTGTTTCATCAGCAATTATTGATGGCTACGAGTCGTGGATCCCACTGATTATGAAGTTAGCCGTCCTTGTCCATTTATACCCGTTTATTGAAGGTCTGTTGCAACGTGAAAATGGGATCCCTACCGGTGTCATCTTATCGTCAATTGTGCTTGCTATATACGGTGCTAGATTGGGTAGATGGAATGGACCACTATGTTTTGTAGATGAAAATTCTAGTGAAAACCAAGCATTAAGATTTGCATTAATAATTTAACTTTTGTCTTATGACTTGAGGTATTTTTTAAGCTGTTGTTATTATTTTAGTCAACTGGTTCTTAAACGGGTTCATTCAATATATAACAGCTAACAAGCCAGTTGTTTTTGATTTGTGATGATTGATTAAGGTGTGTTGTTTCTGACATCTGATGACTTTGTAATGTGCTGAATTCTATCTACAAGTTTTCATGCAGTAAAGCTGATGTTTTTTTGCTTAACTATTTGATCTGCTATAGCTTTTGTATACAAAGGAAACCACAAGGACCTAAAATGTAATTACCTCTATTATTAATTTTTTTTACAAAAAGACAAAAAAGTCAAGTCGCTCAAGAAATATGGGTCCAGTCGCCCAAGAAAGTACCTGTATAAACTTGTACTATGTAAGCACATGGTAGGGACACCCATAGGGACACATGTCTCTATTTTATGAGATCCGCTCAAGATTTTGAAGCGACCACCGCCTCTGGGGTATTTGAAGAAAAAAAAAATTGTGAAGTACTAGGGGTAAGTACCATTGTACTTTTGGGGTGAATGAGAAATTTTCCCTTTAAACAATGTTTTCATTTCCGATACCAATTACGGAGTAAAATGATATATTCTTTTCCTTTTGGCGTGTTGTCTTGTCTGGTGCCAGTTGTCTTTGATTTGTCTCTTGACTAAAGTACATCAAAGTGATTTGGCCTCGACATGATATTCTCATGTTTAAATTTCACTAAATATTCATTTTGGAAATGTTTAGGTAAATGGTTCAAAACTGCCACGAAGATGTTCAAGTTAGAGCCCGTAAAACTGAGTCAAAGACTAGTCATGATTATGTAGTTGTTAATCACAATTCTTTTGATTTGCATGGTTGTTCATCAGGGTGGAAACGAGTAGAGCCGAGCCCTATCCTACCAGAGCTCAAGCTTTGCTCGTTTATATATATAAAGCTCGAGTTCATTTCGGGCCTCATATTTTGATCACGAGCTCGGCTCGTGAAAATTTTCACAAGCTCAAGGTCGGCTCGGGCTCGAATAATTTATATGGCTTGTTAAAGGGAAATAAAGCTCAAATGAAACTCGGCTTTTAATCATACTAGGCTCGAACACGTTTATTTTTTTAAGCTCGTTTATACATGGTTATACATATACATATAGTCAATTGTTATTTTATATTTCTTTCCCTCCCTTCCTTTAGGCTACCCACAGTAAGGGGATTCAATCCCCTTACTTTTCCCTGTCACGTCAGCTTTCTCTCTCCAGCGACCTGCCTACGATTCAGTGCCCTAGTAAGGGCGACCTAGTACAGTTTTTTTTTTTTTTTTTTTTTTTTTTTTTTTTTTTTTTTTTAACAATATCTATACCCCACTTAAAAAAAAAAAAAAAAAAAAAAAAAAAAAAAAAAAAAAAAAAAAAAAAATCTACTTCATCTTCCTCACCACACACACTCTCCAAAACAAACGGTAATTTTTTTTTTTTGGGGATTTTATGACTTCAAAAGTAAACAAAGTAGGCCACGGTTTCATTTGCAAAGAAAAAGAACTCGATCCACCATGCGATTGGTTGGGTGTGTTTTCGTCCCACGACCGAGTACCCACACAAGGGCCGATCGACTAGGATCGATCGCCTCACTCGGTCGATCGACCTTACTGTCACTAGCCTTACAGTCCAACTCAAGAATGCAACTTCCTTCTCTCCTTACTTGTCCGGTTTTGACTTTTAGGAATAAAGTCATAGATCCGCGGGCACCTTTTTTTGGCAGGTTTTGACTTTTAGGAATAAAGTCATACCACGAATATATGTAGTTTGGTAAACTTTCGAATTTATGTAGAGGAATAAACCAAAAAATGTCATTACCATATCAAACTAGTGGTTTTACTACTTTCTTTTGTTTCATAAGATCCCCACGTGGGTTTTATTGATGTGAATTTGTTGCATTAATTTTTTGTGTTGAAAATACTACGTAGTTATGTAAAGAAAAGCAAAATGGAGCTAATTCCCCCACAAGTATAACCCACTCACCTTATTCACCCCAAAAATTTCATTTTTCTTCAAATACCCCAGGGGTGACCCTCTCCCAAAAATTCTTGGGCGACTCTCACATAATTTTGACATGTGTCCCTTTGGTAGGTGGGAATTTTTTTTATTTTGTATATAGTAAATTACTAATACACCCTTAGTCACTTACTCATTCACTCTCTCACTCTCTCTTATAACCCTTAGTCACTCTCTCAATCTCTCTCATTACTAACTCATCCTCAGTAAATTACTAAGGTGTTGTTTGTTTTTGCCAAAAATGTCTTACTAGCGTCTGACATCTTACCAGTCAAACGCGGTCAGACTTGTAGCTTGTTTGTTTTTCTCTAATGAGTCAGACACGGTCAGATCTAAAATGTCTTGCCGAGTAAGATGTGGTGATTACCTCTGACTACCTCTTACTACCTCTTAGCCTTGCATACTTTTGTTTTTACATCTTTTCAAGAGTCATTGATCTTTAAGAAACAAAGAGGATACACCTTACCCGAGACCTCAAAAAGATCTAAGCCGAGATAAACCAAAACACTACACGAGTTCTTTTGTTTGTCGGTTTGAGAAAAGGGGTGTTCGATCTTCAGTTTGTGTGTTATAACATCAACATCAAGGAAAATCATATTTTGTGTTTTGCTAAAATATTGTAGCTGAGTTAAGGTTGAAAGAAACCAGGAAATAAAAAGTTGTTGTGTGTGAAAGTGATAGAGGCGTGAGAATATGAATAAAAAAAATAAGGATTGAACTTATATATCATTAGGTTTAGGGTTACTTAGTGGATTTGTTGTTTGGGCCAAAATAGATTAGAGATTATGATTTTTGGGCTGAATCAATTTCATTATGGGCTTGTTGGTATTAGTACTATTTGGTGGAAGTTTTATGTGTTATAATTTGTTTTGCCAGAATTTTGGTTTAACATGTACTAAAAATTTAAAAATTAAGATCATTCAGACATTTATAAAAAAACAACAACATTATTTTATTCAGATTAAGACTTTATAACCTCATCTTACTAGTAAGATGTAGTAGTCAGATTCAGACCCAAAACATCTTAATAAAACAAACACACCCTAACTCTTTCTTCCTTGTCTCTCTAACCGCCACCACCACCTACACCATCACCGGCCACCCCACCAAACACCACCACAGCCTACTGTGACACCACACCGCCACCACCAAAGCCTCCATCGTGACCTCCTTTGCTTGTTTAACCACCACACGCGCCCAAGAAACCATCACCACCACCACTACGCTCCATCACCACCACTCCTTAGACTAGATCCGTGAAGAAAAAGGGAAGAAAAAGGAGAGACCCGCCGTGTATATATATATATATATATATATATATATATATATATATATATATATATATATATATATATATATATATATATATATATTTCATTTAAAGATCTTTGATGTCTTCAAATAGATCTAAAGATGGGTTCTTGTTTCCTGCTTCTTGTTTCTCTTCTTTTTTCCTTTTATGGATTTGATCCACGATGGGTTAGTTAGATGGTGTTCGTACATCATTTTTTGGATCTAATTTATTTATTGGAGGTTTGATTTATGATGTACAAATCTGTTAATTTGGGCAAGTTGTTTTCTTTTATGGAAATTGGTTTTGATTTTATTGGTGTTTTGGTGTCACAAAATGAAAAAAAGAGGTACATAGGTGTGTCCGTCCATCACAAAAGTTTTAAAGGACTAATGCTCACATTTCAATAAACAAAGCTCTCTAAGGGTCTAAGGACCTTCATTTTTACTTTCATTCTGTTAAAAAAAGGTGATTGGTATTTATTAAGCAATTACAGCAGGTTGTGAAACAGATTAGGTACCTGAACTGAATGATCAGTTTGCAGCATATGATATGCATCAAGAAGTCTCTTTTGAAGAAAAAAAAGTTGGGCGGAATAAATGGGTGTCGCTGGAATATATTGGTGGTGGTGGTTATCGGAGTTGTTGGTGGTAGCCGGAGTAAGTGGTGGTGGCCGGAGTGGGTACAATAATCAAAATGTACGAGTTTTAAAGCTATAAGTACAAAAGAAAGTGTGAGGTTATATATGTAATTTACATTAATATAAAAAATGTGGGACCTAGTCGCCCAAGAATATACAAGAGTGGTGTCCAGTCGCTCAAGAAATATGTACTATTAAATAATATATAAATACTACTTTTTAACTAAAAGACAAAAAACATAAGTCGCCCAAGAATGTAGGCTCCAGTCGCCCAAGAAATTAGTTGGGTAACTAGTACTATGAAAGTACATTGTGGGGACAACCAAAGAGACACATGTCAAAATTATGTGAGAGTCGCCCAAGAATTTTTGGGAGAGGGTCACCCCTGGGGTATTTGAAGAAAATTGAAATTTTTGGAGTGAATAGGGTGAGTGGGGTTGTACTTGTGGAGTGTTTTAAGAATTAGCTCAAGCAAAATGTGTCGTGAGGTTGTTGTCAGAAGAGAAAGGATTAGGTTTTTTTTTTTTTTTTTTTTTTTTTTTTTTTTTTTTTTTAAGTTTTTTTTATTATATGCAACTAATCATTAATTAAAAAAAACATTGTTTATTAATATAAACGTTATTCATAAGAAAGAGTGTTTAGCATAGACATTGTTTATCAATAAAAAAATTCAGTTACATATATTGTTCATTTATGAAAGTAATTGTTCATTATAGTTATTGTTCATAAATGAAAATGTTGTTCATCTATAAAAGAATTGTTCATCATAAACGTTGTTTATTACGAGTAATAAATAAGTTGTTTTTCAACAAAAGAGTCATAAGTGTTGTACATCAATATAAAATCAATATAAAGAGTTGTTTATCATATTCGTTGTTCATCAATAAAAATAATTGTTTATCATATCAATGTTGTTCATCAATAAAGTAGTTCAATATATGCAATGTTCATTAATAAAAACAATTGTTCATTATATACATTGTTCATCACTAAAAAGTTCATCAATAAAAATAGTTTTTTTTTTTTTCGCCGTTCAAAAAAAATAAAAATAGTTTTCTATTATATACATTTTTCATCGATAAAAGTATTCTTTATCAATAAAAAAGAGTGTTCGTCATAGGCGTTGTCAATTAATTAAAAAAAATTTGCGTCATAGGCGTTGTTCGTCAATAAATAGAATTGTTTATCAATAAAAAAAAAATTATTCATTAATAAAAAATATTAAATATAGACATTGTTATAGAATGGTAAATAAAAAAGTTTTTCGTTGTAACGTTGTTCATAAACACAAAAAGGTTGTTATTAGTAATCAATAAAAAGAAATTGTTCATTGTAGGCTTTGTTTATCAAATATAAGTCATTAAGTTGTCTCTATCATCAATTTGAAAACATCAATTAAAAATAATAATAATAACATTATAAGAAAGTGAAATTTGATAAAAAAAAATGATATATTAAATGTAGTAGAAAAATAAATACCGTTGTTAAAACTTAAAAGTATTTTGAGAAATTTTAACATACAAAAAGGAGGAAGACTGTATGGGTGGGACAAGCATAGAATGGAACCCATAACCATTTGGATGACCATACAACAACTTTTACCACTCAACCAAACCCTCACTCCATGTGTCATTTGCACCTATAAAATTATATATGCCAAAAAAAAAAAAAAAAACATTTCTAAAGGTTTCAAAACTTCACGAATGAACAATATTACAATGTGCACTATCATTTTACTTATAAAACTAATATCTCACACACTATATACAATCTAATATTAAAAATATTTTAGACGATACTTGAACTCGAGATTTCTTGTATACATACATACCCGAATTTATTAATAAGATGAAATGTTGTGGTGATGAAATTTAAGACCAACAAATTGTTGAAATAAATTCTCATCAGTATTCTTAAGAAAAGATTATCCAATATATATGACCATGTAAAATGACAAAAACAAATTCTCATCGGTATTCTTAAAAAATTTATCCAATAAATATGACAAAGTAAAATGACTCGATTTGTATTTGAGTCTAACACTTGTAAAAAAACTCTTTGGTATTTTCTCACTATTATACAACTACTTTTGTAGAAATAACACCCACCAAGTATTTGATAAAATGTCACAAAGACATTCTTGTTGATACAGGAACATAGTCTTTCATTTCGGTTGTTGGATTTGAATCTTTTAAAAAATTTGAACCAAGACTGAACTGATCAAACCAAATTCAAAGTTCGTTTGGTTTATATAAATGAATAGGCTAGTAGCGATATATATATATATATATATATATATATATATATATATATATATATATATATATATATAAAATTTAGTTAAAAATAAAAATGTAATATGATAACTAAATTAAATAAGCCAAATATAATAGTATTAAAAAAAATTATGTCGTAAAACTCAGAGTAAACCCTTAAATACGTCTTTCTCGTGAGCAAACGTTAGACAATATACATCCTTAAGAATGAACGATACAATTCCGGTTAGTTGCTAACATGGGTCTAACATATGAGGTGTTTTCGTCTTTCTGCTTGTACCAGAGATGTATTTGTAGTTATTATTATTATATTATAAATCTATTTACTAAAAACTTTAAAAAATATATATAAAAAACTAGTGGGAAGTCAAGATAATATTTGAGCCCCCACTCTTTTAGCCATAGGAAAACTAATCCTATTAATATGTGAACAACAGATTGTGCCCCAATATCTTGAGGCATTGAAAAAATTTGTATCATATTCAACAAGGAAACCACGTCCTTCTCTAATTCCCCTATAGAAGAGAATGAAAATGGGAGAAAGCTATATCCAATAATCGCATACTTAGCATCATACTTGACACGTTCACGTTTTGCCACATCAATCAATGCACTATAGGGTATTGGTGGTAACCCGCATGGCCTATAAAACATGCAACAGCGAAAAATAAAACAAGTAAAGGCCATGCAACCAAAACCCTTGATAGACAGATCTCATAATCAGTGATATAACCTAAATAACATGTAAGAAGGATGTTTCTAGAATTACTTACTTGATCTTGCAATAACGTAAGTTTCTTGACCTTCTTGAACTGCACGGAACACCTTCTTTTGTCTTGATGAAACAAGAACACTTTAGGGTTTCTTAGGGAGAATCACCACTTGGAGTGCGTTAGGTATTCAACCCGCTGGCCTATTGGGATAACAGCTTTCGAGCTTTGCCTGCCCTTTCTAATAAAGAATTTGGCTCGGCCCGGGACGTCGACCGTTGCGGTACCTGAACTGAATGCTATGAGGTTGAAAGGCAAGTAGACAAGTGGATTCCTACATGCATTTTGATTGTCTCGATTCATCCACTGTTGCTACTGTTAGGTATCCAACAGTACTGCACAGGTAGAAATAAGGCTATGAACCTATGCAAGTTTGGAGAGTAAGGACCACGGGTAAACGACTCAGAAGTCGATAGATCAACTTAGGGTTTAGAAACCCTAAGTTCGACCAATGAGCCACGACCTAAAATGTTAGAAACGTTTGTTAAGAACAACCTTGTAGATCCTAGATCACAAGCCCCCTGGTCTCTGATGCCACATGTTAAGAATGTTTTAGGCTTGACTAGGATGAACAATAACAAAGAACAATAGAATGCACAGCGGAATAATAAGAACAATCTTTGTTATTGCCTAACAAGGTTTCATCATCATCTTTATACAATGACTACTACAAGCCCCAATCTTACCTGATCAATGGTAAGACAGTTATATCAACAGGATCAAACTAATGATCTTGGGGCTAAAACATATCACACAAATAACCTAGACGTATTCCCCTAACGCCAGGTTCCTACACACACACCCCTTTGGTGTTTTACATTGTGACACGTGAATGACTAAAACATGTACCCTATGTCTCTTTATATGTTAGAGACATTAGGGTTTACAAAATACTACAAAGGACTATAATGCAAAAACTTCTTTGTAAAGCAAGTCCTTGTCTTTTGCAGTTTCTTCATTCTTCACTTTATCGTCTTTAGTCCTTTATCTTTCACATGTTTTGTCTTATCAACTCAAGTATAATTCCCAACAACGTTAGATATTACCATGACTGACTTTCCAAAGAGTTCACTTGATTCATTCCAACTTTCGTTGTCATATAGGGTTAGGTCCTCTGTAATGGCCGATGATTCCTCGTCATTCTTATCAGGAAGCTTACCACCAGCCACGTGGTCGGTGGCTCGCTAAATCAAATAATTGACATGATCGTAAAAGATTTGGATTTGAAAGCCAAAGATCGATATCGTGATGAGGTAATTTTTAAGTAAGTCATTGAAAAAAGTCCACGCATCATAGATGTCATTTCAAAGTCATTGAAATAAGATGTCATTTCAAAGTTTAGTAGCTCTTCCCAGTGGGAAAAATTGAGCGAGGAAACGATGTGAGATCATCCCAATTAGAGATGGCTCCCGTGGGTAGATGATGTGCGGATTGTGGTCTACACAAAAGTTTTACTTCTCAAGGGATCTTGAGAAGCTTGCAATCCCCACCAGGCAGTGTACCTGACCGATGTAGTATAGTGAAGTGGAAAGTACCGGGGGATTGATCGTTCTCCACAGGGAATAGTGTTCGTTAGGATTGAAATTGATCTAACTAGGTCTAGAGGTGAGGAATAATTCTTTTTGTATTTTTATATTTTATATGAAAGCAAGTAAAAATCTCGGGTTTTGGAAGAGTGGACGGAATTAGTTGCTGGTCAACTAACCCAAAATAACTACTAATGCATTAAAAATAAATTGAAAAGAAAATAAAATAAAATGTGAAACTATAAATGAAGAAAACGTGTTTAATTAGATTTCATTACCCTTAATTATCTTTTATTGATTGATAAACTTGTTACAATTGCGTGGGTGACGGGTTACACTCCTTAATACCAATTGTGGGGCCGTGTACGATCTTCCCCAACTCTATAAGCTTCTATCTCTTCCTATGGCGACACGTTAAGTATCCTTACCATGGCCTCCTTAATAATCACTTATGCACTAAATACAACCATTAAAATCATAGTACACATCCGATTCATGTTTCTTAAGACGTTCAATCAAGTTACCGAATATGAGATTAGCTAGTTTTCTTAAGCCTAACATTGATTAACAATCACCCAACAACAATTAATAACCAACCATCAATCAATAATCAATAACTAGGTTTTACTACATCTAAACAAACACAAATAAACCTAGCCTAACATGTTAAAAGAAAGACAAGCATATGATAGAATCAAACAACACATAGACATTTTAATGATTGATAGATTACTTATCTTCAATTAAACATGGAAGAGACAAGGGTATGAAACCCTTAAAAACTTCTGAAATTTGACCTAGGGTTTGTGTGACAAAGTTCCTCTCCAAAGTTGCACACTAATGAATGAAAAATCCAAAACTATATATAGATTTACAAGGGTGACGGCGTCACCTTTTGATGGTTGACGTCGTCATCTCGCCGCGGCTAAGGTTTCTTGTCGTCCAATCCAACTTCTTGACGTCGTCTCGTTATATGGGTTATGGGCCGTCACGCTTTAGAGTTACACGTGACGGCCTACTCTTGGTAAAGGGTGACGCCGACATGTGTTAATGCCCAAAAAGTCTTGGGCGCATTTCCACCTCTTGTCACAAATGCTGACGCCGTCCCTTAGGGATGGGTGACGCCGTCAGGTGTAATTTCCAGCTTAGATTCTTGACTTTATCGTTTTCTTCACTTTATGCTCCAAAAATGTCCAAAATGCTATGTTTTCCAGAATTCTTCTCCAAAGTACCTAAAATGACAAGAGGAATGATTTAGGATAGTAATTGATCTTATTATCACGGCTTAAGGCTTAAATGACCCCTTAAAAGCGTAACAAATTTTGCCTCATCAGTAGACACTCAAGCTAATTACTAGCTTGATCGCGAAGAGAGAATTGAAATAGACGTAGACGCGTCGTATTTCTAGAAGCACTATTAAGGTTGATAGAATCTATGATTTTAAGAAAATCCTTAAGGTGTTTGTTTGGGTCTTCAGACCGAAGTTCGTGGAATACGCACTCGTTTTGCACCAACTGGATGGTGTAGGATCATAGGTGGGATTGGTTGCTTCAGGCAGCTCAATTGTGTTATGGTAGCCCTCTAGTTAGGTCGGGAATTCTCACCTAAAGTGCAGGCCCTAGGTGGTATGAGGGTGGAATTGGTGGATTTTCATCCCCCATGATGGCAAGTGGAAAGGTTTACGCACAAAAGACGAAGAAAGAAGATAGACTAAATAAATCTACAAAAATAAAAAGAAAATACTCGCTTGATGTGAATCTAGTGAGTTAGAGTGTTAGACTAAAACGAAACCTTGACTATTCCCCGGTAGCGGCACTAAGAAGTTGATGCGGGTGTTGCAACATCGAAGTTTAACAACTCCCTAGGCAGTGTACCTAACCGTTATAGTGTAGTACAGGTAAGACCGGAGGAAGATAGTTCTCTACGAGAATAGTGAGGAAGATAGTTCTCTACGAGAATAGTGAGGTAGGTTCGAGATGTATGACAGTTTGATCTAACTACCGAGGAAGATTGCTTTTAGTATTTTATGTTTATTAGAAAGCAAGTAAAATCCGAGTTTTAAGATAGATTGTTTTAAACTAATAATTAACCTAAATGCAAGAAAAGTAAAATAATGAGAAAAACTAAATTGGTCTAAACCAATGGGAGGTAAAGATATATATATATATATATATATATATATATATATATATATATATATATATATATATATATATAGGGTGTATTACTCCCTACTAGCTATCCAATTATACCTATTGATTGTCACTTTTTGATTAATCGAATGCTTAAGATTCCTATGTAACAGTTCTAACTAATAACATCGTAGCTTAGTTGCTAGAGGGATAGGCATTAGACAAGAGCGTTATAGCTAGCTACTATATTGCCAACTAGAAGGACGTGGGAACTAAAGACACAAGTTATCCAGGTATCTAGCCTGTGTTCTCGGGTGGTTATCTAGAGGGACCTGTTAGTGCAAATATTGCGATATTTAAACTAAACGATTTCTTCAGTTTTAATAATGACAAATATGTAACTTGTGATACATAACATAAAATGCTCAAGTTACTTGTAACCACAAGTCATCAAAGCATACCTAGATCAACATTTCTCGACGTCTTAGTTTACGACGTAAATCACTCAAGGTATGAACAAACAAAGTTTAAACTGGATGGATGATCAAAGAAATAAAATTTTGTCTTAAACTTCACATTTCTATAAATGTGACAAAACATTTTTTCAAAAAATGTTTTGAAAAACTATTTTTTTAATTATTAAGAAATGTTTTAATGGGGAATTTATTTCAAAATCATAACAACTAGTTTTCCCCCCAAAATCAAGTCCAAATTTCTCTAAATAAATCTTCACTACAAAAAGACGAAAATTAGAGCGTCTGAGGGGACGGTACCGTTAAATTAAACGGTGCCGTCGAAACTTCGGACTGAAAAAGTCAAATTTCAGCAGCCTGTAAATAGTGGACCATTTTACACTTCCAAAATACAATTTTTCTTACAGTTTTCTCTGATCAAATGTAATCCCATATAGCTCACTCTCTTTGATCACTTTGCTTGTTTTAGTTTGTTTTCGAGTGATCCATTCATCCTTTCAAGTGATCACTGGTGTGTGCTTATTCACACACCTTTTATTTACCAAATTAAGACCAAAACGACCAAAAACTAACCATAAATACCAAAGATATTGTGTTTTTGTGTTTGTGATTGTGCAGATACGGATATTTAAGAAAAGGACAAAAATCAGTGAGAAATCGACAAAACGAGCACGAGAATGGAAAAGTGTCAAAAGCCGAGGCCGGGGAAGATAATGGTCAAAGTCAAGCTCAAATAGTCAAAATAAGTCCTTGAAATTCAAGAAATAGCAAGAATGACCCTTGTGTTGAAGCTTGAAGAAATTACAAGAATGGCCCTCCAAGTTTCAGAAGTTGTCAAATATAGTCCTTTGAAGAATATTTTGAAGAAAAGTCAACTCAAACCCTTCATAAATCAACAAATGGCATTAATGGTCCTTGGTCTATTTTATGAAGATTGGCAAAATTAGCCCTTGTATTTTCTAAAAACTACACTTTTGGTCCTTGTAATTCTTTTTAAATCCTAAATCTATACAAACACAACAATAACCTTGTCTATACCCAACCCAATTCCAAATCCACCAAGCCTAAGACAATTATAAGCTCAATCCACACCTTGTTTTCATTTAACCCGGATACAAACACAACCCGTAACCCAAACCCATCCCTTTTCAAATAATAATAAAAAAAACCCCAAATTAACCCCGCCATTCCCTGTTCCCATTTCTTTCTCCCCACCAAAATACCAACCGTACCCTTCAATTGAGCATCGTACTAAGCATCTAAGACGCTGAAAAGGATAAATACCACACGGATTGTCACAGTGGACAATCAAAGCTCTCTGATTGGTAGATACACCTCATCATTTTTGATCCTATGGCTGAGATTATAAGTTCTGAGTGAGCTTTCTGGATGCTTCTGAGTGAACCTTATCCTACCCTCTGAGATCAGCTATAAAAGGACCCTCCACTCCTTCATTTGTGTTGATACGTGGGAATCGCACCAGGCTTTACCTCTCAAGGGATCTTGAGAAGCTTACAACCCCCACCAGGCAGTGTACCTGATCGTTGTAGTATAGTATAGTGACAAGTACCGGGGGATTGATCGTTCAGCTAGGAATAGTGTCGCTAGGATTAGAAAACCTAAATACTAGTTCTAAAGGTGAGGGATGATTATTTTTGTATTTTTATATTTTTTTTAGAAAGCAAATAAAAATCTCAGGTTTGAAGGATTTGGGCGGAATTAGTTGCTAGTCAACTAACCCAATACTAAAGATGCAATCAAAATAAAATACTAGAAATAAAAATAAACTAAATTATACTAAGGTTGTGAGCAATAAGTGGAGAAAATGTGTTTACTTAGATTTCACTACTCCCTAGATATTTTTTACACGTTAATTACTTGTTATAGTTGCGTGGATGACGGATTGTATTCCTTAATACCATTCATGGGGTGGCGCACTTAATTCCCCAATCCTATGAGTGCCTACTTCACTCCTATGTCGAGCCGGCTAAGAAGCTCCTAACATGGGATCATTAGAATTTACTCATGCATTAAATACAACCAATAAAACCTAGTGCACGTCAGTTCATGTTTCCTAAGACGTTCAAGCATGTTACCATTTGGAGATCTGCCAGTTTTCTTAAGCCTAACATCGAATTCATTCATCCAATACAACCATAAACAAGTAATCAACACATAATTAACATCTAGGTTTCATTAGATCCAAGCAAACACAAGATAGATCTAGCCTAGCATGATAGAATTAAGACAAGAACAAGATATAGACAACCAACACATAGATATATTGATTGAATTAAAAGAATACTTATCTCAATTACACATGAAAGGTATCAAGGGCTTAAAACCCTTGAAAAACCTGTAAAAGTCGCACCAAGTTCGTACCTAGGGTTTCTCCAAAACTTCTCCTCTTTTTAATGTGAAAATTGGAAAACTATATATAGGAAATAGGGTCTGACGGCGTCAAGACAAATCTTGTGACGCCGTCATCTCGCCGCCAAAATACTTCTCAAACTGCCTTGATCTACTTTTGACGCCGTCATGTGTTAGCATTTTCCAGGCCGTCATGAATTTTACTCTTGACGCCCTACTTCGTGACGCCGTCAAATCTGTACAGGGTCGTCATGGAAATTACTCTTGACGCCGTCAGAAATTCCTTCTTGACGCCGTCACCTACTGTTCCTAGCAAGGAAAATTAAGACTTTGGCGTTTTCTTCACTTTTATGCTCCAAAAACGTCCGAATTGCTCCCTTTTCCAGATTTCTCTCCCAAAGTACCTAAAATCACAAAAAGAACGATTTAGGGCAATATTTGATCAAATAAATTCAATTCCGGGCTTAAATGACCCCTTAAAAGTGGTTCATTTTTCGCCTCATCATATACCGTTACACTTGAGATTTGCTTGTCCTCAAGCAAATGCGCATTTATTCTACTCAAAATACAAGTTAGGGGTCATTTAACACTAATATAAAAGTAATTACAACAAATAATCGTTCCACTAAAGACCAATAGACAAGCACGGAGGTCATACACAAGCACCTCATAAATAGTGTTTAGATACTCACATCTCTCGGGTGTAATAAAGTATAAATTACAATATGGAAACGGAAGATATCTCTCACTACCTGTCATAGCAAAATAGATTACCATAGGCTTGGGAAAGGATCAAACTTCCACCACATGGCGTAAGCACCTAGGATAAACTATCAAAGAGGTCTTTTTAAAGGGTTGTAACGTTAGGTGTAGGGATATGAAATACACGGTTTGTTGGATAAAGAAAGTTTTACTGGTGGCGAGTTAACAATCTTGGTTAATTACATGTACAATATGGCGTTGCTAAGCCAAGACTAGACTCGACTTAAGCTAATAAATGAAAAATAACAAAAACATAAAATGAACATAGAATAAAAAGGGATGGTAGTCCGTATGTTTTTTCTATTTTTTTTTTCTTTTTTTCTTGATTTTTTCAATTTTTTTTTTTTTTTTTTTTTTTTTTTTTTTTTTTTTTTTGCATACACTCTTACCCTACCATCCAAAATAATACATCATAGGGAATGAACAATCTCCTTACACTTGAATTTTTACATACTTTACAATAAACTAATCTAATGACTCGAATGAAGAAAATCAAAACACTTGGAGTACTTTTAAGATTAACGCACATATGGGGGTAATATATGATGTTCTTCCCATTACTCCATAAAATAAGTACTTTACCCATGAGTCCCAATCGTCCCAAAACAATATGTACAAGGATATGACTCGACTTAGCAACCATGTAATCAATTAGATAGTTAACTTAGGGTTTAACAAATAACAATAATGCACTAAAAATGAGCGCATACACGGAAGGCTAAAGCGATTTGGTTGTACATTTAAGTGGGGTGTAACAAATTCTTCCTTTAAGTAAAATGCTTAAAGTTAGAAATGAAAAGATAGGCTCAGAGGGGTGTACTAGGGGTTTCATGTACTAAAAATGAGTACAACGCTAAGGGTGTGGGAATAATTAGTTGACTTAACTAGCCAAGTAATATGACTTAAATGGTCAAGTAATTATAATACGGGTTTAACACAAGGGTGATCCTAATGCCTCTTATCATGTAGTAAATCCTACCACACGAATGTAGTCTCACTAGCGGTCTCGGGATGCATTACTAACGCAAGTTCTAGAATCTAAATGCTACCGGTACACTCATAAGCACTAATAGTAAATGCTTTTCCTATCAAATCTAAAGGCGAACCTCACATATTTGGGTGGAAAATTTTTCTGAAAGTACGGTTATGTGCTAGTCATACAATCTCCTATCCATGAGACGCTTGCTATGGCTAAAGTTTCACTCCTAAATGTTGTAAAAAAAATTAAATTTGGCGCTAAAATTGCACTAACAAGTATTTCTCATAGTTTTATTACACATCTACCATTAAACAAAACAAACTCAAGCGAGAGTGCATATGTAAGGTATCATCTTTTTACCCTCCCCTTACACTTAAGATGAACATTGTCCCCAATGTTCAAGTAAAGAATGTAAAAGTGAAATAAGTAAAAAGAATGAAATCAAATACTCCCCTGATTCGCTCGGTATAGATAATAAGGTGGTCAGGTTAAATATTCCTCCAAGAAAATGAACAATCAAAGCTTCCCTTTCAGAATATAAATCATCTTCTTGTCATACATAACCTGTAAATCTGAGAAAACAAACAAAAACAACCTCGCGTAAAATCGGCAGCATCCTATATAAGTTACTAAATCCTAGAAAACAAGATAAGATATAATGCTTATGGAATGAAGTTTGCAGATTTCCTGGAGATTATAAAACTTAATAATTCACAAAAAACGATAAGACTCCGTTAGAAAAACAAAACCGGTAAAATTTCCAGATTTTTACACGTGACGCCGTCAAGAGTTAACTCATGACGCCGTCAAAAGTGACCTGCAGAAATTCTTATGTTAAGTTTCCGGAAAATTTCTGGAAAAACTTGGTCCTACTTCCTGGAAAATACTGCAAAACTTCATTATGACTCAATACAAGCATTTGACTCTAACAAATACGAATATACATGTTCATTTAATATTGTGGATAATCATGATCGGTTTGTTTCTTAAAAACATGTTTGGGGTTTCCCCTTACACTTATCTTATGCAAAAATACTTTTATGTGGAGTTAAGACTAGGCCAAAACAACAAAGTAAAGTATTTCCACTATTTAGTTTAGAAACATGATCTACCAACAATAAAAATAAAGCATGCATACGGAAGCAAATAACAAACAAACAAAATAAAATCACACAAAACGTGGGTTGCCTCCCAAGAAGCGCTTTTCTTTATTTACGAGTCTTGTAGCTAGACTCAAGGTCATAGGTTACTACGTGACCTCATCTTCAAACGTCACATCCTCCTCATTAATCATTTCATTGTTATTTTCTTGATAATGTTTTACACATTGTATGTTAACAGTAAATTCCCTACCTTCATCGTCTAATAACACCACGGCTCCAATTTTAGAGGAATTCTTCACCGTAAACGGTCCATACCATCTAGACTTAAGTTTTCCCGGAAATAATCTCAACCGAGAATTGTACAATAGGACTTTGTCTCCTTCTGAAAATTCTTTGGGTTTCTTAATTCTCTGGTCATGCCATCTCTTTGCTCTCTCCTTATATGTGATGGAAGATTCGTAGGCTTCTAACCTAAGCTCATCAAGCTCGTGTAATTGCAAGAACCTATTAGTTCCAGCAATTGTGTAATCTAAGTTACATGTCTTAAGCGCCCAATAAGCCTTATGTTCTAATTCCACTGGTAAGTGACATGCCTTACCATACACCATGCGAAACGGGGTCGTTCCAATAGGTGTTTTGTAGGCGGTTCGAAATGCCCATAAGGCTTCGTTGAGTTTAAAAGACCAGTTGGTGTTTTCGACCTGGCCATTGGTTTGTGGATGATAGGCTGTGGAGAACCGATGGGATACTTCATACCTCTTCATGACCTTTTCCATTTGTGCATTGCAAAAGTGGGTCCCCCTATCACTGATGAGAGCTTTAGGAATCCCGAATCTAGCGAAAAGCTTTTTCAGGAAATGAATAACTACTCTGGCATCATTGGTCCTAAGGGCTTGTGCCTCAACCCATTTTGAAACATAATCGATGGCGACTAAGATGTATTCGTTCCCCCTGAAGATGGAAAGGGCCCCATGAAGTCAATTCCCCAAACATCGAAGACCTCACATACCTGTATAAAGTTCTGAGGTGCTTCATCCCTATGTGATATGTTCCCGGCTCATTGACATGCATCGCATGCCTGCACCATCTCTTTAACATCACGAAAAATTGTGGGCCAATAGAATCCCGCATCGAAAATCTTTCGGGCGGTGGTGTTTATCCCATGTTGCCAGCCAGAGGGACCAGAGTGACATTCCCTCATAATCTTTACTGCCTCACTTTCCGAAACACAGCGTCTTATAATTTGGTCCGGACACCTTCAGAATAAAAATGGTTCATCCCAAAAGTAGTATTTTAGCTGGGAAAAGAACCTTTTTCTTTCGTATCTAGTCAGGTGTTCAGGAACAATTCTACTTGCGAGATAATTAGCAAAATCGGCGTACCAAGGCTCCGAATCAATCATTAACATAAGTTGTTCGTCAGGAAATGAATCCCTAATCTCACTTCTATCGTGCTTATCCAAGGGGTTTTCATGACGAGATAGATGATCTGCGGCCAGATTTTCTGCCCCCTCTTATCGCGAATCTCAACATCGAATTCTTGTAGCAACAAGATCCACCGAATTAGTCGTGGCTTAGCATCCTGTTTTGCAAAAAGATATCGAAGAGCCGAGTGATCAGCGAAAACGACTGTCTTTGAAAGGACAAGATATTGTCGGAATTTGTCGAATGCAAACACTACGGCTAATAATTCTTTTTTGGTGGTGGAGTAATTATCTTGAGCGGGATTCATGGTTTTGCTAGCGTAGTAAATAGGTTGGAAAAGCTTGTCACGCCGTTGGCCCAATACAGCCCCGACAGCGAAATCGCTAGCGTCACACATGATTTCAAACGGTAACTCCCAGTTGGGTGTGATCATGATTGGAGCTTGTGTGAGTTTCTTTTTTAAGAGATCGAATGCATCCTTGCATTCTTGGGAAAAATCGAACGGAGCGTCCTTCACAAGCAATTGAGTCATTGGCCGAGTAATTTTGGAGAAGTCTTTGATGAATCTCCGATAAAACCCGGCGTGCCCCAAGAAGCTGCGTATTGCTTTAACAGTCGTGGGGTATGGTAACTTAGATATAGCTTCAACTTTAGCTTGGTCCACCTCTATTCCGTTCCCTGAGATCTTATGCCCTAATACAATCCCTTCTTTTACCATGAAATGACACTTTTCCCAGTTTAACACCAAGTTGGTTTCCTCACAACGTTTAAGCATCTTTTCTAGATTAGCAAGACAGCGGTCGAAGGAGTTCCCGAAGACCGAAAAGTCATCCATGAACACTTCCATGTTGTCTTCCATGAGTTCGTGAAAGATTGCGGTCATGCATCGCTGGAAAGTGGCGGGGGCATTACATAGGCCAAAAGGCATCCTTTTGTAGGCAAATGTTCCATAAGGGCAAGTAAACGTGGTCTTTTCTTGGTCCTCAGGTGCTATGGGAATTTGAAAATACCCAGAGAATCCATCCAAAAAGCAATAGTACTCGTGCCCAGACAATCTCTCTAACATTTGATCAATGAATGGTAAGGGAAAGTGATCTTTCCTCGTGGCATCATTGAGCTTTCGATAGTCAATGCATACCCGCCATCCAGTGACCGTTCTCTGGGGCACCATCTCACCCTTGTCATTCTTAACTACAGTCATTCCACCCTTCTTAGGTATAACCTGCACAGGACTGACCCATGAGCTATCCGAGATCGGGTAAATCAATCCTGCATCCAGAAGTTTGATAACTTCTTTCTTTACTACTTCCTTAATGTTAGGGTTCACCCGCCTTTGGGGTTGCACGGTAGGTTTATAATCTTCTTCCATGAGAATCTTATGTGTGCAAAAAGTTGAGTCAATCCCCTTAATGTTGGCTACACTCCATGCGAGCACCCCTTTATATTTCTTTAGGACCTCTAAGAGTTTATCTTTCTGTTCATGTTCCAAGGAAGAGTTTATGATTACCGGCAATTGGTCCTCTCCCTGAAGGAAGGCATACTCTAAATGGTTAGGAAGCTCTTTAAGATCTAACTCAGGAGGTTCGATAATAGAAGGTTTGAGCTTGTTTTCGGGCTTTCAGAGCTCGAGATGCTCCGTTGCTTCATGTCTGGGGTAGAAGGAGACTGCACCAACATCCTCCATCTTTTCCACCTCTAGCAAAGGTAGAAAACTCTCGTCCCGTAGCCAGCCTTCCTCGATCTGTTCATCGACACAACTATCAATGACATCTGTGAGTTCATCGACCTCCCCAATGAAATAGAGCCGGTTGGCTACTTCGAGGGAGAGGTCCATAGAGTCCTTAATGTCGAAGGTTGTGCTATCGGTTCCCACTCGTAAGGTTAATTTTCCGTCATAAACATCAATGACTGCACGAGCGGTAGCCAGAAATGGTCTCCCTAAGATGATGGATACCAAGTCATCCTCCTCCATATCCAGGATTACGAAGTCGACCGGGAATTTGAATTTCCCAACTTTGACTAGCACATTCTCGCATATCCCTACGGGGTACTTGACTGATCTATCGACTAGTTGGATGTTCATACGGGTAGACTTTAATCCAGAGTATCCTAGTTTAAGGAACATAGAGTGAGACATGAGATTGATACTTGCTCCCAAATCGGCAAGAGCATTCTTGATTGATAGAGATCCTATGGAGCAAGGCAGGGTGAAGCTGCCCGGATCGTCTACCTTTTTTGGTAGCCCTCGATGGGTCACCACTGAGCATTCTTCCCCCAGGGTCACAAGACCCTCGAGTTTCTTCCGGTTAGCAAGTAGTTTTTTAAAGTATGCGCTATACTTTGGCACGTGATAGCAAGCATCAAGGAGGGGTATGGTGACGACCGAGTTTTTTAGGTATGACAAGAATCTCTTGTTATCATTCTCAGCTTTCTGGTTCCTTAATCGGGATGGAAACGGGATTCTCACAGGTTGGTTAGGTAGGGTTGGTGGGGAAGAGGTCGTCAAGGGCGGTTGGTCGGGGGTCTTGCCGCCTACATCCTCCTCCTCCTCGCCAGGTTTGTTTGGATCGGGGGCAATGGGGGACGAGCTTGGGTAAGGTGGGTCCTTGGTTGTTGTTCCAGCTCGAGTAGTTATCGCGAGCATGGGGTCTTTTTTGCTTACTGGTGGCATTTCAAGATTATCAAGGGCTGAGTTAAGCTTGTTGAAAAATTCTCCAATGTCATCCTGCTGCTCGTCGAAAAGCTCATTAAGACCCTTCATTTGCAAGCCTTTTTCTTGAGTGAAGTGACCAAGGTCATCTTAAAAGTGCTCCTGATTTCGAATTCAGGGCCTTCCTCTCCTTCTTTTCTTTTTACCAGATTTCCCCAAAGGGTGTAATTCATTTTGGTAAAAAGGCAAAAGGGAGGGATCAACATAAATGTCCCCTCCTGACAAGCATGCATGTTCAGTTGTGGCTGCTCCTCCGCATTCTTCTACCTCATGCGGGCCCCTACAGTAATCGCAGATTAAGTAAGGATTCGATAGTTGTTTAGGTAACTGCTATCCAGCTAGATATTCCATTCTTTTGTGAATTTTTCTCAACCGATCTGAAGTGATTTCAGAAATGCTGACAGTCGACTCAGGTTCATCCCAAGTGTCATCTTGGTCTTGAGCATATTCTTCAATCCTATCCCATCCTTCTTCGGCACTAAGATTGGCCAATCTCCCTTTTCTAGACTGGTTAATTCCATTTCGATCGTTAGGGGAAATATTATCGTAGAAGATTTGGACCAAGAGCCAAAGCTCAATGCCATGATGGGGAACTTGTCTTATTAAATCTTTGAATCTAATCCACGATTTATGGAAGGGTTCGTCCTTCCCTTTTCGGAAACGGAGGATCCTATCTCTAAAAGCTGAGGTTTTTCCAGGTGGAAAGAACTTCTCATAGAACTTGGATATGAGTTGCTCCCATGTGAAAATAGATTCAGAAGGGAGTTTATCATACCATTCTTGGGCTTTTTCATATAGGGTGAAAGGAAAGAATCGCAATCGGGACGTGTCTCTAGTAGCCCCATCCGTATGGAGGGTGTCTACTATTTTCAAGAAGTCTTTAATGTGTTGGATTGGATCTTCCTCATCTAATCCACAAAACTTACACACACTTTGGACAAGCCAAACATCGTTTGCATGTAAGACCTCGTTGGTGTGTTCGTTTGGGTAGACAATGGCGTTTGAGAACCCACGAGGGGTTGGGGAGGAGTAGTCCTTAAGGCGCTTAGGGATGGGAGTTGCGGGGGTACTCATCTCGTCGTTGGGCTGGGAGCTAGGGGTTGTGACATGATTTTCTGAATTTTCTTCAGAAAGGGGTGCATCAAAATCGATGGCAACGCTAGATGGTTCAGAAGTTGAGTGATATTGTCTCAATCTATGCATTTCTCTTTCGGGTTCCGTATAAGGCAAGACAAGGTTTCTAGTTGAACTACGACTCCTAGTGATCCTAAGGTTAAAGGATTCGTCGTTTGCCATGATGGCAGGTGGTGAAGAGTTACGAACAAAGATACAAAGAAATAAGATAGGCTAAAGAAAACCTAAAAATAAAAATAAAATCTCACTAGAAAGGAATCTAGCAAGTAGACCTAATAAAAAGAGATTCTAACCTAGACAATAACTATTCCCCGGGCTGCGGCGCCAAAAACTTGATACGTGGGAATCGCACCAGGCTTTACCTCTCAAGGGATCTTGAGAAGCTTACAACCCCCACCAGGCAGTGTACCTGATCGTTGTAGTATAGTATAGTGACAAGTACCGGGGGATTGATCATTCAGCTAGGAATAGTGTCGCTAGGATTAGAAAACCTAAATACTAGTTCTAAAGGTGAGGGATGATTATTTTTGTATTTTTATATTTTTTTTTAGAAAGCAAATAAAAATCTCGGGTTTGAAGGATTTGGGCGGAATTAGTTGCTAGTCAACTAACCAAATACTAAAGATGCAATCAAAATAAAATACTAGAAATAAAAATAAACTAAATTATACTAAGGTTGTGAGCAATAAGTGGAGAAAATGTGTTTACTTAGATTTCACTACTCCCTAGATATCTTTTACACGTTAATTACTTGTTATAGTTGCGTGGATGATGGATTGTGTCACAACTCGTAAATTCTGGTCTTTTCCCGAACTTTCACATTTACTATTCATCGGTTACTATTCATCGATCACTATTCA
Source organism: Artemisia argyi (assembly GCA_030686995.1). Classification (NCBI taxonomy): domain Eukaryota; kingdom Viridiplantae; phylum Streptophyta; class Magnoliopsida; order Asterales; family Asteraceae; genus Artemisia; species Artemisia argyi. The sequence continues at coordinate 169,741,085 of CM060679.1, read as the reverse complement.
TCATTTTACTATTCATCTTTTTCGGAGTCAGTTTGTGATTCTGAGAAGCGTTCAAAAATTTTAGTATTCATAAAACACTATTCACCTCCGGGGAAAATTGTCATTTATACTTGAGATGCGTCATTTCTGTACACGTACGATTATCGCCTAATAAACGTTATCTTATGAACTATTATTTTGAATAATTGGTCCGACAATCCCAACTATTGTCCTAACACATTTTTATACTCATAATAATAATATAAAAATTTTGGTATTAATTTACCCGGTATTTTGGAAATTTATTTATTACGTATCGTACGTTTAATTTAATTTCGACGGTTTTCGTAAAAACTAAACAATAATCATCCAAACACCCAATACTTGTACCCAACATATTTTTACAAATTTTATGACTTATTTATGTCCCGGTTAACTCCGATAAAATTTATTTCTAGCAAACCCGGTACCCGATTTTACCTAAACTAACTAATAACAACACAAACTATACTACACTTCCTAATTTAATCACCCAACAAACCCCCCTTTTTCTCTCCTTTGTGAACCGCCCCCCCCCCCCCCCCCCCCCCCTCCTAAGCCATCTAATGAGCTAATCTCACCAACCAAATTAAATGCTAACCTAACTTTTGTCCCCTAAGTATATATTAAACTTTTTCATCCATTTTCTCACATCTTTCATTCAAGGTGCAAGTAAACTTTCTTTCTCTTTTCTCTCTTTGGTGTGAATCGACCTAGACAACAACAACATCAAGAATCCATCATCTTTTGAAGATCAAGTATTTAATCATGTCCTAATCATGATCTAGTTGGGGTTTGGTGGTAAAATCCCTAGGTTTCTTATACTTTTTCATCCAAATCATCTCAAATCTTTCTTGTAAGTTGTCAAACTCTTGTTCATATTTCTTCATGTTATTTTTATCATCATATGATTTCCATTCAAGGTTTACATGCATATGTTAGTATATACCACTCAATTATATATATATCTAACTTTTGAACTCTAGAAATAAATTATAGTTAGATCCTTGTTAGATCCACTTGATTTATGATGTTTAGGAACCCATGACACCTTAAGAAGGTGTATGGTAAGATTAGACTAGATTTGTGGTGATTGAAAGTGGTTTGGTTGGATTAGAAACTAGATTGGAACACTAGAAATGATTTTTGAAACTACATATAAACCTACTGTCCTTAAAATGAAAACGTGGCCAACTCAGTGGGTTTGGGGTAACTTTTGACCAAATATTTAAAAAATACATTCCGAGACGGAACTATGGCCGAAAACGGGGATGAAAACGAGTTAATAACGAAGGAGATACGCCAAAAACGAGTTTAACGACGAAAACTATTTTTTCTGAAAACTGCATGCTGTTTGGCATTTTTAGACGGACAAATAGAGGCGTTAAACGTAACCTAGAGGAGCCGAGCTATTGAAAATATATTAGTATATACTAAAACGAATCCGTGGATATAAAGAACGTAGAAAATGAGCTTAAAACGACCAAGATATACACTTTTGAAACTAGGCGAACTATATATATATTTGACAACTTCTAATAGCACATATTCTCTTAAGTTATGGAAACACTATAAATCAACGCTAACAGTTATTTTCAAACTACGAGTGGTATAGGCTTCATGTGCATGTACATTCATCGCATTCCCTCATAATTTAAGTAGATCGTATCATTCGTTCATTATAGGTCGCGGTTAGAGATCGAACCTCATTTCTGTGTAACCACTTTTGTCTTCGTAACTATCGTACCAGGTGAGTCATAGCCCCTATTCTTTTAAATTGTTTTGTTAACGTTTTGGGGGAGAATACATGCTCGTTTTTATATAAATTACTACTTGACTCTTTGAACTCATTTGACCTTATAACTTGTTTTGAACTATTGAACTTGACTTGACTTTTGAACTTGACTTAAACTTTTGACCCTAATGTACCGTACGTACTATGACCTAAAGTCTCGCCATTTTTGGTGGAGAGTGCAAAGTCTCACCTTATTGGTGGAGCGTTCTTAACCCTAAAGTCTCGCCTTATTGGTGGAGCGTGCTAAGTCTCCCATGTTCGGAGCGTTCTTAATCTTATATAATAGTTGTATGATGTACTGTTCGTACATTCGCATTGTTCGACGCCTATTAGTAGTATGGATAGCGCTATTTGAGGTCGGCCAACCTCTCGTCCACCATGTTACGGGACGCATATTATTTAATTAGGGGCTTTGCATGGCATACATTATTATATAGGTGGTGCTTATATTGTGACTTATTATGACCGCGGGTAATTGACTACTAGACCTAAACTATTTTAGCAGTGGGTTGTGAACACACAGGTTACAAGGCTCTTATGGCGGGACTTGTAACTGAGTGGATTTACGATGCCTTTGCTGTGTGATCATTTTCTATAAACTTTATTTGTTAAACAACTCTATGAACTCACCAACCTCGTGTTGACACTTTAGCATGTATTTTCAGGTTTTAACCAATGGCACGCTACTGGAGGTTTTGGCAGGGCATGGCATGGTCATAGAAGACTCTGACTATTTATATGGGGACCGTTTTAAACTACTTTTAAGGGCCTACTTCCGCACTACTTTTAACGATGTAAATTCAACATTTTGATTAAACGATTTTATTCTAAATAATTAAAGTGAAAACCATTTTTGAACTAGTGTTGTAATACCAATTGAGTTACACCCCAGCTACACGTATGCTTCCGCTGGACCCGATTTAGGGGGTGTGACAGATTGTATTCCTTAATTCCATTCATGGGGTGGCGCACTTAATTCCCCAATCCTATGAGTGTCTACTTCACTCCTATGTCGAGCCGGCTAAGAAGCTCCTAACATGGGATCATTAGAATTTACTCATGCATTAAATACAACCAATAAAACCTAGTGCACGTCAGTTCATGTTTCCTAAGACGTTCAAGCGTGTTACCATTTGGAGATCTGCCAGTTTTCTTAAGCCTAACATCGAATTCATTCATCCAATACAACCATAAACAAGTAATCAACACATAATTAACATCTAGGTTTCATTAGATCCAAGCAAACACAAGATAGATCTAGCCTAGCATGATAGAATTAAGACAAGAACAAGATATAGACAACTAACACATAGACATATTGATTGAATTAAAAGAATACTTATCTCAATTACACATGAAAGGTATCAAGGGCTTAGAACCCTTGAAAAACCTGTAAAATTCACACCAAGTTCGTACCTAGGGTTTCTCCAAAACTTCTCCTCTTTTTAATGTGAAAATTAGAAAACTATATATAGGAAATAGGGTCTGACGACGTCAAGACAAATCTTGTGACGCCGTCATCTCGCCGCCAAAATACTTCTCGGACTGCCTTGATCTACTTTTGACGCCATCATGTGTTAGCATTTTCCAGGCCGTCATGAATTTTACTCTTGACTCCCTACTTCGTGACTCCGTCAAATCTGTACTGGGTCGTCATGGAAATTACTCTTGACGCCGTCAGAAATTCCTTCTTGACGCCGTCACCTACTGTTCCCAGCAAGGAAAATTAAGACTTTGGCGTTTTTTTCACTTTTATGCTCCAAAAACGTCCGAATTGCTTCCTTTTCTAGATTTCTCTACCAAAGTACCTAAAATCACAAAAGGAACGATTTAGGGCAATATTTGATCAAATAAATTCAATTCCGGGCTTAAATGACCCCCTAAAAGTGGTTCATTTTTCGCCTCATCATGTGTATAGTTTTTAGAGTAGAGTTATGCTGCCAAATTGGCTTTAGAATTTAGATAATTTGTAACTTTCAACCTTAGTTTGTAATCATTTCAAGCATTATTAATAAAATTCGGTTAGTTTCTTTACTAAATTGTTTCCTTTGTTTATTGAAAATCTCATTTAGTTTCATAAATAGCTATTGATGAGGCGAAAAATGATCCGTTTTTAGGGGGTCATTTAAGCCCGAATCCGAATTTATTTAATCAAATATTGCCCTAAATCGTTCCTTTTGTGATTTTAGGTGTTTGGAGAGTGAATTATGGAAAAGAGGCTATTTTGGACGTTTTTGGAGCACAAAGTGAAGAAAACGACAAAGTACCAAAAATCCAAGCTGGAAATACAAGGTGACGGCGTCAAGGGTTTTCTCTTGACGGCGTCAGACATGAAGAATAATTTACCGTAGCTGGTGACGGCGTCAGATGGAGTTATGACGGCGTCAAAGTGACCAAGATTAATTTACCGTGGGTGGTGACGGCGTCACATAGGCCGTCACGATTGGATCTAGGGCGTCCGAGGAAGTGTATGGCGGCGAGTTGACGGCGTCAGATTTTACTCTTGACGCCGTCAGGACGATTTTCCTATATATAGTTTTCTAGTTTTTTCATTAAGAGAGGAGAAGTTTTGGTGAAACCCTAAAGACGATTTTGGTGCCTCTTTTACAGGTTTTTCAAGGGTTCCAAACCCTTGAGACCTTGCATTGTAATTGAGATAAGTATACTCTTAATTCAATCAATATGTCTATGTGTTGGTTGTTTATCTTTTGTTCTTATCTTAATTCTACTATGCTAGGCTAGATCTCTCTTGTGTTTGCTTAGATCTAATGAAACCTAGATGTTGATTATGTGTTGATTACTTGTCTATTCTTGTTTTGAATGAATGATTTTATATGTTAGGCTTAAGAAAACTGGCAGATCTCCAAATGGTAACATGCTTGAACGTCTTAAGAAACATGAACCGAGGCGTACTAGGTCTTTATTGGTTGTATTTAATGCATGAGCCACTGTTTACAATCCCTATAGTTGTGCTGGGTCATGGTGTAGGAGGAGATAAGAGCTCATAGAGTTGGGGAGTTATGTATGCCACTCCACGAATGGTATTAAGGAATACAACCCGTCATTCATACAAGTGTAACAAGTAATTGACATGTAAAAGATATCTAGGGAGTAATGAAGTCTAAGTAAACACAATTTCTCCACATACTGCTCACAACCTTAGTTTAATTTCATTTTCATTAGTTTAATTAGTTACAAAGTAGTTTTTGGGTTAGTTGATTAGCAACTAATTCCGCCCACTCTTTCAAAACCTGAGATTTTAATTGCTTTCATAAAATTATAAAAACACAAAAAATAATCATCTTTCATCTCTAGAACTATTAATTAGGTTTTCTAATCCTAGCGACACTATTCCTAAGCTGAACGATCAATCCCCCGGTACTTGTCACTATACTATACTACAACGATCAGGTACACTGCCTGGTGGGGGTTGTAAGCTTCTCGAGATCCCTCGAGAGGTAAAGCAAGGTGCGATTCCCACGCATCAAGTTTTTGGCGCCGCTGCCGGGGATTGTCTATCTTTACATTTATTCCTAAACTTTCGCAAAAGAGTGCGTCGCCATCAAGTTTTTGGCGCCGCAGCCTGGGGAATAGTTATTGTCTAGGTTAGGATTTCTTTTTATTAGGTCTACTTGCTAGATTCCTTTCTAGTAAGATTTTTTTATTTTTTTAGGTCTTCTTTAGTCTATCTTATTTCTTCGTGCTTTTGTTCGTAACTCTTTACCATCCGACATCATGGAAGGTGGTAACATCTTTGAACCCATCATCCCACTACAACAAAACCCACCATTAGAACCCCTTAGGCCCCGAACCTTAGGAGAGTATTCCCGACCTAGCCACCAAGGCTACCGAAACACCATTGAGCTCACCGGAGCCAATGTGACCCCCTTGCGATCCGACACCATCCGGTTGGTGCAAAGCGGATGTGCATTCCATGGACTTCGTTCCGAAGATCCAAACCAACACCTTAAGGACTTCCTCAAAATCGTAGATTCCATAGACCTAGGTGTTGAAACTAGAGAGACTACCCGTTTACGCCTATTCCAATTCTCTCTACGAGATCAAGCTAGTCAATGGCTTGAGCGTTTACCCGCGGGATCCATCACCACATGGGATGATCTCACCACTCGTTTCCTTGCTCAATTTTTCCCACCGGGGAGAACTACTAAACTTAGGAATGACATCTTGATGTTTCAACAACGTCAAAATGAATCTCTTTATGAAGCATGGACTCGTTTCAAGGACTTACTCCAAAAAGTCCCTCATCATGGCATAGATTTGTGGCTCCAAGTCCAAATTTTTTACGACCATATCGATATCCCCACGAGGCGAACCATTGACCAATCGGCCGGTGGTAAGCTACGTGATCTTAGTGTGGAACAATCATGGGAACTCATAGAAGATCTTGCTCTCTATGACAACGAAAGTTGGAATGATCCCCGTGATTTGAACAAAACGGTCAAGGCAATATCTTTGCCTTCGAATAATTCAAGCACTCCCGACCGTAGGATCATGGAACTTGAGGACCAAGTCAAGTTTCTCATGAAATCTTACGAAGCTCCGAAGCATTCAAGCCAAGTGAACAAAATCACTTCTTCATGCGAATTATGTAGTGGTCCCCATGACACTCGTGATTGTATGGAACTCCCCGGAACAGCTTTTGCGGACTACGCATCCACGCGTACCGACGAAGCGGGAGATAAGTGGTACACTTTCAAGCCCGAGCCAAACACATACGGTGATTCATATAACCCCTCATGGAAAAATCACCCAAACCTTAGGTGGAAACAAAATCAACCCAATTCATCCAACCCACCTAATCGTTACCAATCAAACGGTCCACCATCCAACCGTACCTTCAACAACAATCCTTCTAACAACTATGGTAGTACCAACAATCTTGAAGGATTGATGTCAAAGTTCATGGCATCTCAAGAAGCCCGCATAGCTAAGTTTGAAGCCGATTTCAAACAAAATCAAAGCGAGATGACCAATAGAATTGATGCATTGTTGAAAGTTCTCAATGACCGAGAAATGGGAGCACTCCCAAGCGACACCATCAAGAATCCGAAACTAAACGTTAATGCCATATCTTCAGTTTCGTCACCCACTTCGTGTCCACAATATTACTCGGTTAAATCAACGAGCACGTGTTTCAAACAACACCAAGTTCCCCAAAAGGACCAATCAACTAAAACACCCACTATAGAGCCGGTCAAAAGCATAGTTGAAACACCTCTTACGCAAGACCTTGACGATGAATTCAAAGAACTTCACCTCGAACGCCCCGTCATTGATGTCTTAGCGCGTGCTCCTTACTATAGTGCCCTCCTAGAAAAATATGAGAAGTATAAGCTAGGTAAAAATGGGACCGCCTTCGTTCAAAACAAGTTGCCTAAAAAGCTTGATGATCCGGGTATATTTGTTTTGCCTTGTAAGATAGGAAGATCCGAAGCTTTCGACACACTAGCCGATTTAGGATCAAGCCTCAACTTGATTCCCTTATCCTTATTCACCGCTCTTAAGCTAGGAAAGTTAGAGGAAACGGAGGTATTGATAGGGCTAGCGGATGGAAGTATTGCCCACCCTGTTGGAATGATTAAGGATGTAGTTGTTCACGTAGGAAGGTTAACTATATTAGCGGATTTTCACGTTCTAGACATGGTTAGTGACACTACATGCCCATTATTGGTAGGAAGAGGATTTTTAGCAACCGCTAGTGCCATGATAGATTGCAAGGAATCCAAGATAGCGGTAGGAGAAGGCGATACTTGGTCGGTGTATGATGTTAAGAAGCATAGTTATGATTGTGATGATGAACCAACACCGCATTGGGTAGAGATGAATAGGAGACCATCTAGATATGGACCTTGGATAGAAAGGAACTTCATAGGACCTCAATGCCCATTTTATCTAGAAAAGGATTTCGTTGAGAAGACACATTCGGTAGAACAACTCATAGCTAGGGATGAGGAGCTAGATCCCTTTGAGGACCCCTTAGTCTTTAGAAAGATGATTGAGTTTTTGAGCGTAATGCCTATTAATATAGAGTTGAATAAATGGAAAAGAGATGGAGATAAGTATAAATGGAGGTGGGACAAGCCACCTAAAGAAGGTAACGGGTCATGGCATATTAGAATGACCTTGTATGATCCGGATGGAGAAAAGTTTGAAAGGTCATACCACACTAAGGGAACCAATAGAAAGTTGAAACCTAAGTTCGATCCCAAAGATGTCCTCAATGAGGAACTCACCCGAATCACGTAGTAACCCACGACTTTGAGTCTAGCTACAAGACTCGTAAATAAAGAAAAGCGCTTCTTGGGAGGCAACCCATGTTTTGTGTGATTTTTATTTGTTTGATTGTTATTTGCTTCCGTATGCATGTTTTATTTTTATTGTTGGTTAATCATGTTTCTCAATTAAAATGTGAAATACTTTATTATGTTGTTTAGCCTAGTCTTAACTCCAACCTAAAGGTATTTTTGCAAAAGATAAGTGTAAGGGGAAACCCCAAATATGTTTTTAAGAAACAAACCGATCATGATTATCCACAATATTTAATGAACATGTATATTCGTATTTGTTAGAGTCAAATGCTTGTATTGAGTCATAATGAAGTTTTGCAGGATTTTCCAGGAAGTAGGACAAAGTTTTTCCAGAAATTTTCCGGAAACTTAACATAAAGATTTCTGCAGGTCCATTCTGACGGCGTCAGGCAATTGCTCTTGACGGCGTCAGGAGTTAAAAATCTGGAAATTTTACCGGTTTTGTTTTTCTAACGGAGTCTTATAGTTTTTGTGAATTATTAAGTTTTATAATCTCCAGGAAATCTGCAAACTTCATTCCACAAGCATTATATCTTATTTTGTTTTCTAGGATTTAGTAACTTATATAGGATGCCGCCGATTTTACGCGAGGTTGCCTTGTCTACTTTTGTCAGGATTTACAGGTTATTTGTGAGAAGAAGATGATTTATATTCTGGAAGGGAAGCTTTGATTGTTCGTTTTCTTGGAAGAAGATTTAACCTGGCCAACTAAAATCCATACCGAGCGAATCAGGGGAGTATTTGACTTCATTCTCTTTACTTTTTAACTTTTACATTATTTACTTGAACATTGGGGACAATGTTCATCTTAAGTGTAAGGGGAGGGTAAAAAGATGATACCTTACATATGCACGTTTGCTTGAGTTTGTTTTGTTTGATAGTAGATGAGTAATAAAACTATGAGAAATACTTGTTAGTGTAATTTTAGCGCCAAATTTAAAATTTTTTACAACATTTAGGAGTGAAACTTTAGCCATAGCAAACGTCTCATGGATAGGAGGTTGTATGACTAGCACATAACCGTATATTCAGAAAAATTTTCCACCCAAATATGTGAGGTTCGCCTTTAGATTTGATAGGAAAAGCATTTATTATTAGTGCTTATGAGTGTACCGGTAGCATTTAGATTCTAGAACTTGCGTTAGTGATGCATCCCGAGACCGCTAGTGAGACTACATTCGTGTAGTAGGATTTACTACATGATAAGAGGCATTAGGATCACCCTTGTGTTAAACCCGTATTATAATTACTTGACCATTTAAGTCATATTACTTGGCTAGTTAAGTCAACTAATTTTTCCCACACCCTTTGCGTTGTACTCATTTTTAGTACACGATACCCCTAGTACACCCCTCCGAGCCTATCTTTTCGTTTCTAACTTTAAGCATTTTACTTAAAGGAAGAATTTGTTACACCCCACTTAAATGTACAACCAAATCGCCTTAGCCTTCCGTGTATGCGCTCATTTTTAGTGCATTATTGTTATATGTTAAACCCTAAGTTAACTTTCTAATTGATTACATGGTTGCTAAGTCGAGTCATATCCTTGTACATATTGTTTTGGGACGATTGGGACTCATGGGTAAGTACTTATTTTATGGAGTAATGGGGAAGAACATCATATTATTACCCCCATATGTACGTTAATCTTAAAAGTGCTCCAAGTGTTTTGATTTTCTTAATTCGAGTCATTAGATTAGTTTAATGTAAAGTATGTAAAAATTCAAGTGTAAGGGGATTGCTCAAACCCCTATGATGTATTATTTTGGATGGTAGGGTAAGAGTGTATGTAAAAAAAAAAAAATAATAAAAAAAAATAAAAAATAGAAAAATCAAGAAAAAGAAAAAAAAAATAGAAAAAGGAAAAAGAGAAAAAAAACATACGGACTACCATCCCGTTTCATTCTATGTTTATTTTATGTTTTTGTTATTTTTCATTTATTAGCTTAAGTCGAGTCTAGTCTTGGCTTAACAACGCCATCTTGTACATGTAATTTACTAAGATTGTTAACTCGCCACCAGTAAAATTCCCTTTATCCAACAAAACCGTGTAATTCATATCCCTACACCTAACGTTATAACCCTTTTTAAAAGACCTCTTTGATAGTTTATCCTAGGTGCTTACGCCATTTGGTGGAGGTTTGATCCTTTCCCAAGCCTATGGTAATCTATTTTGTTATGACAGGTAGTGAGAGATATCTTCCATTTCCATAATGTTATATTACTTTATTACACCCGAGAGATGTGAGTATCTAAACACTATTTGTGAGGTGCTTGTGTATGACCTCCGTGCTTGTCTATTGGTCTTTAGTGGAACGATTATTTGTTGTAATTACTTTTATATTAGTGTTAAATGACCCCTAACTTGTCTTTTGAGTAGAATAAAAGCTCATTTGCTTGAGGACAAGCAAATCTCAAGTGTAAGGGTATATGATGAGGCGAAAAATGATCCGTTTTTAGGGGGTCATTTAAGCCCGAATCCGAATTTATTTGATCAAATATTGCCCTAAATCGTTCCTTTTGTGATTTTAGGTGTTTGGAGAGTGAATTATGGAAAAGAGGCTATTTTGGACGTTTTTGGAGCACAAAGTGAAGAAAACGACAAAGTACCAAAAATCCAAGCTGGAAATACAAGGTGACAGCGTCAAGGGTTTTCTCTTGACGGCGTCAGACATGAAGAATAATTTACCGTAGCTGGTGACGGCGTCAGATGGAGTTATGACGGCGTCAAAGTGACCAAGATTAATTTACCGTGGGTGGTGACGGCGTCACATAGGCCGTCACGATTGGATCTAGGGCGTCCGAGGAAGTGTATGGCGGCGAGTTGACGGCGTCAGATTTTACTCTTGACGCCGTCAGGACGATTTTCCTATATATAGTTTTCTAGTTTTTTCATTAAGAGAGGAGAAGTTTTGGTGAAACCCTAAAGACGATTTTGGTGCCTCTTTTACAGGTTTTTCAAGGGTTCCAAACCCTTGAGACCTTGCATTGTAATTGAGATAAGTATACTCTTAATTCAATCAATATGTCTATGTGTTGGTTGTTTATCTTTTGTTCTTATCTTAATTCTACTATGCTAGGCTAGATCTCTCTTGTGTTTGCTTAGATCTAATGAAACCTAGATGTTGATTATGTGTTGATTACTTGTCTATTCTTGTTTTGAATGAATGATTTTATATGTTAGGCTTAAGAAAACTGGCAGATCTCCAAATGGTAACATGCTTGAACGTCTTAAGAAACATGAACCGAGGCGTACTAGGTCTTTATTGGTTGTATTTAATGCATGAGCCACTGTTTACAATCCCTATAGTTGTGCTGGGTCATGGTGTAGGAGGAGATAAGAGCTCATAGAGTTGGGGAGTTATGTATGCCACTCCACGAATGGTATTAAGGAATACAACCCGTCATTCATACAAGTGTAACAAGTAATTGACATGTAAAAGATATCTAAGGAGTAATGAAGTCTAAGTAAACACAATTTCTCCACATACTGCTCACAACCTTAGTTTAATTTCATTTTCATTAGTTTAATTAGTTACAAAGTAGTTTTTGGGTTAGTTGATTAGCAACTAATTCCGCCCACTCTTTCAAAACCTGAGATTTTAATTGCTTTCATAAAATTATAAAAACACAAAAAATAATCATCTTTCATCTCTAGAACTATTAATTAGGTTTTCTAATCCTAGCGACACTATTCCTAAGCTGAACGATCAATCCCCCGGTACTTGTCACTATACTATACTACAACGATCAGGTACACTGCCTGGTGGGGGTTGTAAGCTTCTCGAGATCCCTCAAGAGGTAAAGCAAGGTGCGATTCCCACGCATCAGCTATAAAAGCTTATTTACTGTTTCATTAAGCTTCTAATAAGCTTATTTAGCTTTAAATCATTTACATCACTCATTGTTGCTTTCCATTTATAAAAACCAAAAAAAAAAAAAAAAAATCAGAAAAATATATAAAAATCCAAAAATATGCTTTCAAATTTAAAACCAAGCTTCAATAAGCTTGTATTCTGTTGAATACAAGTTCATTTCAGCTTAATATAGCTTTAGTGCGTGTTTGTAGTTTAACAACTTCTAGTATCGAAGAGCAAACAAGTGGTTATACACAACAACAATAAAAGAGAGAGTAAAAAGAGATATACGCCATGATATATAGTCGTTCGGGATGGGGGTTTATATCATCCGTACATCCAATTACGAAAACACCGATACTATTACTAAGTATAATCCTTACAGTGGACTACAAACCATTACAACTTCACTCCACCAATATGCACTAAGATCAATGCTCACTACGAAAGTATGTCGTACTTCTCTTTGAATCAAATTCTTTTACCCGCCAAGCAAGTACGCCGCACAAGGTCCCAAAACCGGCGTACTTGGGTCTTCAATTAAGTATTTTCAATCCAAGTCATTCATTCTAACGAATATTGACGTTTTTTTATGGTTTTAAGCCATATTATCAATTTCTTCTCTTAATCGTCCCTGCGACCAAATTAGTACCAATTCTACACAAATAACATAATAATCTATATAATTTAGTAGATAAATAGTGTATAATTAGAGCGTTATCAACCATTAGTGTGTGTGTGTGTGTGTGTTTGAGTTTCTTATAGGGTATGCTTGCATATAAATACAGTACGTTTGTATGTTGTGTTTGGTGTTACTACCATGGTTTTGAAAATCGAAACGACCGACTGGTTCAACTGGGAACTGATGCCGATACCGGTTTTCAAATGTCTGTCAAAACGTTGGTGAGTGAATTTGTGAAGACCGGATAAACCCGCGAAAAACTGATAACCGATCAACCGGTTAAACAATATTTTTCCTCACCTTTTTCCTGCAAAAACACATGATCGCCGCTTCCAAAAAATTTATTCCGACAATAAGTGTGTGCAAATCGTGGGAGGCAAATTGAAGTAAACAAAAACGAAGACAAATTTATGTATTGTACCTTGCTTTATTACTATGTAGTAGCTAGTGTTGGCGTGTCAGAGTAAACATGTAAGAAGAAAAAGCTAAAAGGAGCTATATTTAGTGTGTGATGTACCAGTTTATATTGTTTTACTACACGTCCAATTTTTTTAGGTCGGTTTGACCGATCAAACCGTCGAACCGTTGGGTATTATAAACCATGGTTATTACAAGGCTGTGATGATAAAAGGAGATGCTTATGTGGAACAAACATGGACTGATTGGCTTACTCAACAATGTTGTTAGACTGGGTGTAATGGTGACCACACAGGACCGAGTTCTTCACTGTCATATGAGTGTCAACTCATCTTTCAGCTTTCTGTCTCTGCAACCAACTTAATGATCCATTTAGTGTTATAAGACGACCGCGGCCACCACAAAAAACGTATCACACTTAAACACAAATATACCCCACAAAAATCAATTAAATAAAACACCACACACGCAAACATACTCACAAGACTCAGTCATATTTTAGAGCGATTTTTTTTATTATATATATATATATATATATATATATATATATATATATATATATATATATATATATATATATATATATATATATATATATATATATACTAGATTTTGAAGCCCGCCCGATGGGCGGGCATGACTTATAAAGTTCCTTCGAAGGAATTATGAGCGGGTATGACTTATAAATATTGTTGGCATATATTTCTATAGCGAAAGGAGGGTGGTATAATGCCCGTGCACGCATAGGGTTTTTTTTTCCTTCTAAATTTCTTAATAATGTATTTTATCTATTAAGTAACTCACTTTAATTTTTTTCTCTAATGCATAGAATTGTAATAAGAAACTTTCTTTAAAACAATTAACCAATTTATGTTATCCCAAGTTATGTACTTATATCTTTCACCGATCACATGTAAGTCATATACAAAATGAGTCGAATATTTGAAAATAAAAGTTATAAAGTGATCCAAAAGAACAAAGTATACATGCATAAATAAATAAATAACATACTTTTAGCCAAAGTTGAAGTAAACATGAGTTTTCATACAACATGTATGTTCCAATACAATCTCAAAGATGACTTTTTTATTGTTGAAAACTGAACTCCACCAAGTGACTTTTTACCAGTGTTGTAAATATCGGTCTTGGCGGCCGATATATCAGTGATATATCGCTTATCGGTGGTCGACCGATACGATATTTCACTTATCGGTCAAAAAAATCGGTTTGGTCAAAATCGGTCAAAATCGGACCTTGGCGGTCAAAATCGGACCTTTGTCGGTCAAAATCGGACCTTTGTCGACTCCACCTCCGGCGACTTTACCTCCGGCGACTTCAGATCTAAGCCAATTAAAGAGAAAATAAGTGGTGGTTGTGTTCAGAATGACGGTAAACGCCGGCGAATTGAAGGTCAACGCCGGCGAATTGATGGTCAACGCCGGAGAAGTGAGGCTGCAACTTTGTTTTAGGTGGCTGTATAAATGAGGGTGAAGCGAGGCTGCAAAGTGAGGGTGAAGGGTGGCTGCAACTTTGTTTTAGGTTTAGGGTTTAAATAAGTTTAGAATTTTTAACATTTAACCTCTCTATCTTTTACTATTTTACATTTAGTCTCTAAACTTTATAAATTATACTCAAAAAGTTTAAAATAAGTTTATGTATTTAAACATTTGACCCCCTCCATCTTTAATAGTTTACATTTAAGTCTTAAACTTATATATAAAAAATTTAGTTTTAGTTAAATGTGTGGTTATTGACTTATTTTGTTAGGATATTACTAATATTTATTTTTTAAAAATAATTTCCTTTATAATTTATGGTCTCCGATATATCACTGATATATCGCCGCCATATCGGTCTTGGCGCTTGGCGGTGGTCGACCGCCGAGGTACCGCCGAGCGATATTTACAACACTGCTTTTTACAAAACATTATTATACATTTTAAAACATGCCTTTTTACATTAGATTTGGTGATAGGTGGTGATTTACAATAAACTATCACACTAATAACCTTAGCCAAACACTCATTTCTTTTAGAGAGACAATACATTTAAAGGGATTAGCAAACACTTTTTTTTTAATACAGTTGCTATTTTAATCTTCTTAGTCTGACAAAACATCCCTTTATTTAAGAATCCATCCTTTTCCTGTCCTCAAGCAATAAATCCAGAACCCCAAAGTTCTGCAATCCAAACAAATAAAAAAAACTTCATTTGATCCAATCAAATAAAAAAAAACTTCGGTTAATGAAACATACTACTTTCAAATTGTTATCAATAAAAGAACTATTATACTTAAAAGAGTCTCGAACCGTTTTCATTATTTTCTGTTGCACCTTTTTCGCTTAAGGGATTCATGTATGTACACTTTGTTCCATCAAACTTCAATTAACATGTCATAACACCTTAAAAAATGTTGAAATAAGATAGGGATATGGATAACATTGCATTAGTATTTCTATTAAAAAAATTTAATTTTTGGACAAAAGGTGTTTCATGTCAACCCAACATATTTTCAGTTGTACCAAAAATATACCCGTATTGACCCACTACCCAACTGGCCGCCTATTTTTGCAATTCTTAGTTATATTAGCTTGTGTCAGACTTTAGTCACTTGTGTATCTTTGTTGCACTGAAAGCGGCTTGATATTTACATGGCCCCAAACACCACTTTGATTCAGCTATTTAGAAAGCCCAAAACACCCTTTAATTCGGGTATAAAAGAAGTCTCAAACACCCCATTTTTCTCCTGTAAAGACAGTGCCAAACACCCCCATTAAATTTACTATTAAGAGTCTCTATCACCCCTTAGAACAGTCCCAAACATCCCATTATTCAGTAGTAAAAATAGTCCCAAACACTCCTTTAATTCAGCTATTTAACACAGTCCCAAATACCCATTTGATTCAACTAATTAGAAAGTCCAAAACACCCTTTTAATTTACGTATAAAATAGTCCCCAACGACGCTTTAATTCGGCTATAAAATAGTCATATGTATGAGACATGATCAGTCATAATAAATACACAGTTAGTAATTATTAAGTTATTGTGTTTGTGTTTTGCAGGGCATTTTTTTAAGCAAACCTTTATGTCAAGAAGAATGCATCGAAAGTTAACACATGGTACCCCGTGCAGCTTCAATATCTCTCAAATAGCCTCCGGTGTGATTTGTCTAATGGGTATACCCGTTTCCAAAATCTTATCAGACCTGGTGGCAATGTCCCTAATTTCCATAGTTACCTCTCGTGATTCTGCACCCAAATATGGAAATTAGGTGACCACAAGATTAAGTATCGATCAATATTTACCTACAAAAAGGATAATGATCAATATGGAAATTAGGTGACCACAAAATTAAGTATCTATCTTATTACTGTAATAAGCAAACCTGAGTGTCATTAGTTTCTGAGCCACTATTTGTGAAAAGTACTTTTTTCATTTCACTTGCTGTAAACATGTCAAGAAGTTCTTTTGCAAGATCCTGCATAACAATTAAGAAAAGAATTAAGAAAAGAGGGCACCTTTAATAGTTGTATCGCATCAATTTATTTGAATAAATTAATTTTCCACAAGCGATATATCATACCAGAGAGGGTTTTGTGGTAAGATTCCAAAAGGAATGGTAAAAGGGTAAAGTTTTAAACTGTTTAGTTGCAGTGTCAATGATACTGAACTCGAATCATTGAGCCTTGGAATAACATCAATGTCATCTCCATACTTTGCTAACCCTTACACAGCAAGAGCTTCTATTCTTATAATGTTTGATGCCATGGTGCCATTCTCATTCGGTAAATCTACAAAAAAGAAAAAAAAAAAGTTTCGTTTTAATAAAACTAATAAAAAGGAGAATTTGGAAAAAGAACACAACAGACTATGGTCTGAACATTTTTAATACAATCAATGCACGTACTCCAGGTTGATATGTTTCAATAACCTTCGCAATGATCGATAATGTTCAATCAGTTAATACCAAGCACTATTGATAGTGCAGATCATGCCATAGACCTTTTCATGCTAAAAGTAGAGCCACACACTAACTTCACGTATACTATTTTCTGGATCTGTAGTCTATTGACGTTAATGACAAAAGTTTGCGTGATCATAAAAAATAAAATTCACAGAATGTAATATTATAGCATTTACCTTTTCAGTTAGATAGTGCAAGATCATGCCATACAGCGTGCTTTGGAACTTGACATTCTCAAGCTAAAATTAGAGCCACACAGTAACTTACTTGACGTATACTATTTTCTGATGTATTTCTACAATGTTCATACAGTGAGGTCTTTTGCAATTGTTCTAAAGGGCAAGTTTACAGGCCTGAAAATAGCTTGAGACAATATCGGAGCCCTGAAGGTATATGGGACGGATGTAAGACACATATGTACATGTCCACTGAATTTTCATAACCTGCCCGATGGTGAAGGGTTGTGACATAAAACTGATAAGAAAATACATTCATTTATGCAAATGTCCAAATAAATAAATAAAAACACTCATATAAGAAAATAAATGCATTGAAGGTACTGAATAAGACCGTCCCAGTGTACATAAGTGATAAGATGTAGTAATAGAGTCAAGGATTTGCAGCGATAACTTTAGAGCAATTACTATTTAGTGGTTGTATTTATTCAGAAATATGAATATCAAGCATCTTCGAGTTAGATAGAAAAGGTTGAATCATCTAATAATAATATCTATTTGGGTTAATAAATAGCTTTGGGGATTTATCAGTTCATAACATATGCAACAACATAGGTTAACGAATCTCATAGCATTTTAAAGGTGTATAGCTTATGAAGCGGATGCTGACAAACACACAAGAGGTTGCGAAATCAGCACGTCTTCAGTGAGGCTTGAATAGAACAAATACCTGATGATGGTCAAATCCGGCTCTCACTTAAACGACCAAGGTGACGAAGAACCTGCAAAATAAATGTACATTTGACAAGGTTGGATTGGTTTTGAAAGTCAAATGTAAATGAATAAGTACTTAGTAATGTCAATGCCAGTGTCATTTCATATTGAATTGAAACTATGAAAATAGATTTACAATAACATTAGTATTGTTACACGAACCAGTCAGCGAGCTAAAAAGGTTTTGGAAAATGAAACATAATGACCAAATAAAATTAGTTTAATAAGTAGCAATCCCAAATACCCTAATGCTCTACCTATAATTGTAGGATCAACTACAACAAAAACAATACTTTACACTCGGGAATAAACATGTCATACTATAGAGGATTATGAATAATGCCAGAGGTACTGGCCCAATCTGCTTAGATAATACAATAGGCCTAGGGGACTGATCTGTCATCTAACGTTCCATTTTGTTCTCCAATTTCCCTACAACAATGAGATACATGAGCATCTTTCTCATCATCAAAATACTTGATAGATTAGGCATGAAAAACTTGTGCCGTGTTATAAAAAAGACGAAAGGATACACAAGTTAGCTAATTTCCAATACACCGGCCACCACCAGATATGCCACAATCAGAAAAGCAATAAAGATGATAAGCATTCAAACTTAAATTTTAAGCACAATATAAACTTGTATAACTATTAAACTTGTTACCTTACGAATTTCATGGTTTCTGTATATAAGTATGCTAGTCATCGAATCTTAAAGCAAATAGCACTCACCACGTTTTAAGCTAGCAAGTGCTTCACTTAGAGAATAATGACTGACCCGTCAACACTTTGGCTACCTTTCTAAGCTGATTTGTATAGTAATTAAGATGCTGAAAACTATATTGTTAAAACAATAATAAAGTTATTTTAATAAGAAAACAGATACATGAGGTTTCAAAGCGTTTGAAAATTTTGTTTAACTTTGGAACTGGGTTGATCCGTTTTTGACCAGTGTGACCCATTTGGACTTTTTACATTACTGTTACATTTTCAAATTGACAAAAGGTTATTTATAAACAAAGGTTCATCATTCTTTTTAACTGTTAAACATAAATTGCAGCGCAACGAAGATAAACTCATAAAAGTATAAAAGTTTTAACATAATACCGGCAAAGAAAAACATAGTATCATCGTCAAAGCCTTGCATACTTGAATAGCCATATTCCCATGTGATAAACATTCATACTTCAATCAAAATCGTCCACAAAGAATCAAGACTTTGTCATAGTAGAGGGTAAAAAAAAAGAGTTTGTTCACTATTGAAATGTTCATTCCTTATCTAAAATTCAGTTTATTATTAAAAACTTGTATTGTTTCATTACTCCATCACTTTTCAAAGTTAAATAGGGGGCTCTTTTAGCTACTCCATAGGATGACTATATCTCTATTTCTTTTCCTAACGTTCCGGGGGGTTTTGAAGTCTCTAATTTCCATATTGACCATAATTGGGTTGTCCCATAGAATCCTCTCCATCTGAAATATAATGAGGCTTACTATCTGAAATTGATACGCTAATGATAAACTGATATTAGAAAACTAAGGGGTGTTTGGGTGTGTGTGATATAACTATTTGATTAATCCTGGTTAAGCAATACTAATTTTTATTATTGTTGTGATAAGGTGAGGATATAAGTATCATTGTCATATTTAAGACAGTAACTGATTATAAACAATATTTCCTTTTGTCTAAAGTTCTATCGATTACCTACCGTGATGCTACAACAGGGTCTAATGTTGTACTAAGTCGGATGGTGGTGAACCGTGATGCTTCAAAGGTACTTATATCACAAAATCGTTAAATATTTAGGATGTATTATTTTTATTTTATATGTCGTAACCGAATTTAATTACATACAGAGAAAAAAAACAGCTATTGTTCATCACTTATTCGCAAATTTAATTCACATATATGTACAAATTTCAGCAGCCACATATACGTACAAACTTATATCAGATACTAACCTTGCTGACTTTGAATCTTGTTGTTGACGTTGCAACCTTTGCCACTCCACTACAGCGTTGATATTTCAAAGATGATCTTCAAGTTTCAGAAAGTACACATGCTTTTCATTTGACTTCCACAGTTTGTAGTTCATCCTTAAACTCGATGTTCCATAAAATGCTTTCTTTACCCTAAAGTGTACGGTTACCGATGGTCACGCCAAAATTTGACCCGCGAGGGTAACCACCCACAAATGCTTCTGGAAAGACAATTGGGATTTGGGATTCGAATGAGGCTGCTTCAGCCAACAACCTCTCAGCCTAATCTGAATATATAGATTTAAAGCAAGTTAGTACCACATGTGATGTTACTTCTTTATAATAAATAAGGGGTGTATGGACTTGTGTTTTGGAATTGATACAAACACAAATTGTACTGCAAGTTATATTATACAATATTAACATTGATTATATAATTCTGATTACTCGATATTACACACTATTTTTCCAAGCAGATATTCAACACCTAAAATTGTTATAACAGCTACAAATGATAAAAAAAAAGTCCTAAAACAGTGTTATTTACAATGGCTCCTGGAACTGAACAACAACTAACCGAAGTACTGGCTTATAAGAACTTAGGAAGAGCTGAAGGATAGTGATTGCAGTGGTCAATTCTCGGCTAGTAACACCACTCAAGTCTGTTATTTCCCTGGCGGCTTAAAAACTGATCATACATGCTTTGTAGCGGTGACAACCATCCAAATAGTCATAAAATGGACGGTCCCCCGTTTGACTGTTCATGCTTGACTCCCTAATAACCTAAAAACAAGTTTATTTATTAATTTAGTTGGTAGTTCAGATCTTGCCCAACAAAGCTACTTTAACAAATAAAAGAAGTACCACTACCCGATTCAAAGGAAAAGCAATTCACAATAAATGAAGTAATAGAGTCTGTGTAACGGACTAGCAAACATTGGGCCAAAGGTGAATGAACAGTGCTGTTTGTCAATATACAAATTATTATGTATTGCATAAAGCTATCTAAAATGTAGAATAATGTATTTAGCTAGAGATTGTGAATAATCATTGAATATAAATGATATACTACTAAAAACAGAAAGAGGAAAATGCAAGAGTGTACCTTGGATTTCATCAATGCATGGTTCTCCTCTTCTAATTTCAAAGCTAATGACTCGAGTTCAGCTTGGTACACCTAAACAAACACTGATAAGAAAAAATGCAGAGAGTTTTAACAGATGGTGATTGAGAAAAAGTGAGCTCCTTGCGTCCTCAATTTAAACCACATGTGTTCGTGTTAGCCAACATTGTTTTTAGTAAGAAAAAAGCATAGCCGCATAAGATTACTAACTAAAAAAACATAAAATTTTTATTTTTTAAAGTTTCAAGGTTGTTCAATTTCCCTTACTGCTAGTGTTGTTGCATGTCCTTTAAAGACTTCCTATGAATGGTATGGCCACAAGGCATGACCGTAACCTCATCCACTGAGTCAAACAGATACTGCAATTAACCAACATTTTAAGCCATTAGTATTTAGTAGCATGTCTTTTCTTTCTGAACATTATGCAAATGGAATAACCTGAAGCGAAAGTTCACACCTCAAAGCATACAGGGTAGTCATGGTGCATTGCTCCTTCAACACACATGTCTCTCTCTCATGAAATTTGAGTAGCAACATCCTAAAAATTAATATGATGTATCTAGGATAATTAGTCGGCAACATTAGTTTTCAACGCTCTAACACATTATCTAAAAACAGAGCATAACGGAACAACTTGGGGTCTTCTAGCTGACTTTTACTTTTCTTAATCATAATTGATTATATGAAATCACTTTTTAGCTAACGTTTTTACATAGAAACATATATAAGATTATAGCTTTATGGACGTAAATACTAAAAATTCAGAAAAAAAACCTTTATAAAACATCATTAGATAGCTACTGTATTCTACATTTTAGATATTCAAACACTAAAAACAACAATAAAATCATTTCACACCCAAAGAAAGCTACTATATTCACATTTTAGATATCCAAGTATACAATAAATTCTATATATATCATTTGAATAAGTTTAATCCAAAAATATAAAAACATTGTAAATTCTATGTATATCATTTCACGTGCATAACTGTCACACAACCGATACAATTAGTTTCATGAACAAAGACAATTAATTTATTCATTGTAACATTATAAGAAGATTAAAAACAATAGTTACCTTTGACGCATTTTAACCTTTGTGGGATTCGAACAGTTGGTCGAGCACGAGGGTCTGGTGATTCGAGCCCGAGAAACCTGTTTATTAATATCACAATAAACACCCCTTAAGTACTATAAGTTTCCGAGGCTTGAAAATAGAATACATTGAAATGAGCATTTACCTGCCAGTCATTCTTCATTTGCATATGTTTGCATTTTCACAACTTGATTCAGATAAAATATGTAACTCGCTGCATTAACTTGTTCAAAATCAAAGTAATTCTGAGGAACCTGTATGAGATCAAGCTATAAGACACATTCACAATCAAAGTTGCTAATTATTAAAAACTGTAGTTTAAAGAGCTGTAGTTTTTTAGAAGCATCATATTCCTGTGAACTGTAGTTTCTGTAAGAAACAATGATGGTGTGTGATGAAGAATGATATGTTAATTCAAAATGATTAATGAGCGTACATGTGTCAATATTACCTGATAAAGGTCCATGAGTTCTTAAAGATGGTTACTAAGGACGTGCTTCTTCATATATCAGTTGCCTGAAAAACAATTAATTTATTACAGTTAAAATTGACAGTGTCATACAGTAGAGTTCAAATGCGATTCTTATTGTATCCGCAGCTAAATATGCGGTCCAAACAACAGAAGGAAGGCTCGGAATCTGATAGTTTTGGAAAGTTTTGAATTTCAGCTTGGGAATTCCTAGCAAAATGTTATTTCTAACTGTATTTTCCTAATAGTTTTGAGTTTTGACTGTCAGGTGTCCATATAAAATTCACTAAAAATATATTATGACTTACTACCTCTCAAATATTTATATAAGGACTTACAGGTTCAAATTGGATTGCTTGCATTTTCCTGGTCCCGAGCCTTAAGCTCGGAATATTGCATTGAGCATTGCAACTCATGTTGCATTTTCATGCAAGTCTCTAATGTGCTTTGCATGCTATTCATTTGTTCTTGAAGCCTGACCATGTCAATACGCATGCCATTTATGATCTCCCATTCCTACAGATCAATAGTGAGATATGCAGCCAAGAAGTCAGGTGAGTGGTATAAGGGCATTATTATTACCTTTCCATGGACTTCGCAAAGCAAGTAAACATATAGAAACTTAATCAAATACTGACCCAAATAAAGGTGTGATTTAATTCAATAACCAAAAACAATAAAAAACTAATTAATAAAGAAGTTAGCAAATTGTTAATGAACAATGAATACTAAAACTAAAAACATATAAGGTATTGGTATAAATCAAATATAAATCAGAAAACTTAGTAAAAGATTGAAAATAACATGTTTTATTAAACAGTTGGAGCGAATTTCTTACATCATATTCTTCACATCATTAAAATTTATATAACTGAAACACAGAAAAACTAAATTGGATATTAGGGTTTTGAGAAAAAGGGTTCAAATGAATGATATTAGGGTTTGTCACTAATGAATAACAAAATACCGTATGATTTTTTGGGAGGCATATATATTAATAATATTGGATTTAGTTTGCTAAATATTTAGCCGTATATTTACATTGTTTTTGATTGTTGATAACAATTAATGGCTTGGCTCCAATGGTTGAGATGTTGTTCATTTGTGCCATGCATCCAAAGTTCGAATATTGGCAGCTCCACATTTTTTAAAAACCATTTTCATGGCAGATACAATTTAATGTAATATATAACTTATCGAAATTATTTAAAAAAATTGTAAAAAAAAATAATAATAAAAAAATTGCTGACATGGCCTAAATGTGATGACATGGCAGATGACATGGCTGATAATGAATTACTGGGCATTGACTGGGCAATGAGGTGTCATATTCTTCAAATGCCTCCTGTTATATATAATGTAAAGATATATATATATATATATATATATATATATATATATATATATATATATATATATATATATATATATATATAACGCGTCTATTTTGGGGGCCTAGCGAGGAGAACGCATCTCCTGATGAGATGACCGATTTGAGAACCGAGTATCCATTACGGATCATCTTAAGTCTAGTCTTATCTTTATCTTTACTGCATAAAATAGAAAAACATTCAAAGTTGAATGTTGAAAAGTCAAAAAGTTAAAATTTGAAAGAGTTAAATTCGGTAAGTGAAATACAATACTCGTAATTCCTTTTCTAAATATGAAATATCTTCTTAGTTTCCTCCATCAACCGTCCTTGAATTAGTTTTCTTTTTTGCTCATGTGTCAAAACACATGTGAAACCTTAGATCCAAAAAGTATGAGAAACCCAAAGTCGCTGGAAATGGTTTTAGTTACTATAGGTGCTGAAAAGTTGTCTGCATCAAAGAAGAAGAAGAAAGAATCTGTAATCCAAATACAGATCTAAATAAATAAAACGCTAAGACCTTTTTGCTTATCCAAACACCCCTTTAATGAACATCAAAGTGCACTATGAAAAACTAAGAATGTCCTGACAGATTTTCGGGTTAAGGTAGGTACATTCTTATGAATTTTAAGGTGTTAAAATGTTGAATGATGCTAATAAGTAGTCTATGTTCACATCAATAAACAATAATATTTTTCCATCTAATGAACACTCTTTACTTAATTAGTCAAATGAATGTCATTATGCTACAATTCTTATAACCTTTCACCCTTTAATTTTAACTTAAAAATGAACGTTGTGTGTCGACTTTAGGAACTTGACCAAAATGTTGCCTATTACTAATTATGCTATCAAATGATGATAGTATTGGGGTGCTCAAGATATTCAATTTAAGTGTTTTGATACTGGTTGCAAAGGAAACCAGTTTTGGCATTTTTACGGGATTCAAGATTTTTTTTGACACGGGAACAACATCAAGATATGTAATGGGGCTGCTAGAAAGTTAGATTACCTCTACATTGGTATTGGATCATTAGATGGTCGTTCATGTCAATGTAAAAAGTACAAACATATACTGTTTGGATTTTTACAGACTAAAATTGTGCCTCCCAATTTGCTTATTTCGTATTATTAAAGACGAGCTGCAAGCTAACAATATTTCAAAGTGATCACATATAATGTTTCGTTAGCACTTGCCTCCATTTACACATTGTAGTTTCAACTCATTGACTTTAAAATGGCTTATTTTATATTTATTTCCACTTCCACATGGGTAACTTTTTAATTAGCTAAAGAATAAACTAAACAGCTCAAAAGACCTCAAGATAAATAAATAAATAAATAAATAAATAAAAATAAAATAAAACACATTAGCTATTCTTTATTGCCTTTCATACATTAGCTATTCTGTTTATATTCACACTTTACTAATTTGCATTTTTGCCTTAAATATATAATAGTGTTTGACATTTCTAACTTAAGTATTTGGTCTAATTTATTGCAGATCATCCGTGGATCCAAAACGCCAAAAAGGCGCCAAATGTTCCATTAGATGAAATTGTTAAAGCAAGACTATGTAAATTTTCGTTCATGAACAAGCTCAATAAAAGAGCACTGCGGTCTACGGGTAATGAATATGTTTCGTTAGGTTAAAATGTTAACGCAAGATAGAAGGTTTTGTGTCGCGACAAAAACGGACACTACACAAACTTTCATTTTAGATTCACATTTGAGTTTTTTTAATTCGTTTATCATATGTTGATAGTCTTTATAAGTGTTTACATTATCCATTATTATCATTATTTTTGTTTAACATATTTGCATTATTCGTTATTTACTTACGTTCAGTGAGATTTTGTCAAGTAATAATATGACGCGAACCCAAGCTAGTATAATTAATAATTAGTGATAAAAAAAGGGACAAAAACAAGGTGACCGGAGCAACTTTCCGAAGATGCTGCCTTTGATAATATCTATGCGTGAGTGTGTGATTTTGTTTGAGACGAGTGGTGTGTTGCAAAAGTTATTGATACGGTGAAACTACATGTATTTTTTTTTTAATAAAGTATCTTGTTATCTACTACGTAATAAAGCATGAAGGCTTTTTTATAAATAAAAATACCTAAAAAATCAGCTTGCTTATTATAGAAATTCAGTATCTTGCACATAATTTCTCTACTATATAACTTACAAGTCTTAAAGCTTAACATACAAAATACATAACTTACATAAGAAATACAAATTATGAAGCATATTGTACAACAAACTTAAACACAATTACTGCATTAAAAGTTACTAATAAAAATAATAAAACACATTATACAAATATTCAAGCTCGAACGGGCAACATACCAAATGGGCTCGAGCCCAAACGGGCACGGGCCAAACGGGCTCGAGATCGAATGGGCATGGGCAAACGGGTCGAACTCGAACGGGCACGGGATAAACGAAATTCTTGATATCCGTAAATTTATTGTCAAAAAGAATATAATAAAATAAAATACATGATTTACTAGAAAATTTTATTTTATGGTGCTCGCCGCCGCAACGCGCGGGTACCTTGCTATGTAGTTAAATTTGTGTTAAAAGTATTGACGATGTCACAAGGTTTTGGTGAATCGTTATCATTTTGTTGTGGCCTATGAATTTATTAGGGTGATAATATTAGCGGATGCATATTATGTTTGGGTACTCTTTATTAAACAACACATTTGTGTAGGTGGTGATAAATTCATGTCATGATCTCAAGGAAAGATATGTTAAACGTCCTAATTTATGTCAAAGCTCTATGAAACGAAAGGATGAATAACATGTTAAACGCCATAATTCATATACACATAAATTGCATCCTTGGCGAAAATTAGGTAAGAAAATACTAAAATTCATTTGAAATTTGAAATAAGTTTACTTGACGGGATGAAAGATTTTAGAGTTTGCATTAAAATTCGAGATCCTCCACACACAAACAATTTAATACCAACATCGGTAACTCATAGTCAACGAAGTTAAAAACTAAATTACGAAAACTACTCAACAAAAAGGACCAAGGTATGCTCAACAAAAAGATTAAGATATGAACACATTTGTTTTGATTTTTTAAAACCATTCTTTAAATTTACATAAAAAAATTCAATGTTACACGCAAAACAAAGAAAGAAAATACACTATAATATTTATGCGTTAGCCGAAGCACGTCAATGTTGCTTAGGAGAACAAGCCCAATACATGTTAAATTTTCAGGAAAAAGAAATTGCAACTAAATAAGTTTAGATAATAACACCAAAAAGTAAAAGACTTTGAACGCCAATCGTAAATTTGTCGACACATGAAAATTTGGCTATAACCCAATACCACAAATGGTAAAATTGTCTCTGAAAATTATTTCATCGTCACTTTACAGTTTACACGAGTAGTTTATTATTACATCTCAACCGGCAAATTTGACTTAAAACATTCCGAAAAAAAACGTACACACAAATAGATCCTACTAGATTTTGTTGTAAAGTATACATAATCACCGTTATGCAACCATACCATCAGTAAAATAATTCTACGGGAAGAATTCATGATGCTATTAAACTTTTTTAAAAGCCAGACACCGCTGCCGCTAGACGCATTTATTAAAAGCCAGACACCGCTGCCGGTAGACGCGGTTAGTAAAATAAATATGACACAAGTTGAAATCTAGACACTAATATTGTATAATCCATATAGCTTATAATAACCAAATGATAGAATTAAGGATGTCATTTCAATGATTTTAATTAAAATGTGGGACCACTAAAAAAAACAAAAAGATACCACTAGAAAGAACTAGGGTTTGGAACACCCAAAAAATTTGCCCTAAATCATAAACAAACCCAAAACCCAACCCAACCCAACCCATGGACAAGAACCATAACCATAACCATTTCAACAACAATTTCATAACAAAAGGCTCCCAAGTAGAAGTCACCTCCGACATCAACACCGGCGCGTGGTTCTCCGCCACAGTCATCCACCCACCTCACGCGCCCAACAACCTCGTGTACGTCGAATACCACACTTTACTAACCGACAACGGCACATCTCGTTTACGCGAATACGCCAACGTTGATTCCATCAGACCCTCGCCTCCGCCGTTACCGTTAGTTGACGGAGACGGGTTTGTGAAATTTGAAGTGGATGATTTAGTTGATGTGTTTTATCGTGACGGGTGGTGGACAGGTGTCGTGACGAGAGTGGTTGACGAGATTAATTTTGTTGTTAGGTTTGTTAATGATGTTGATTTGAAGGAGGTTGAGGTTAATTTGAAGGATTTGAGAGTTCATAGGAAATGGGTCGAGGGTCAATGGCTTCTTTATCCCAAACAGGTTTAGTTTTATTTTTTATTTTTTATTTTATTAATTTATTTTTTGTTTTTGGGTTTTATTTGTTTCTATAAATGTGGTTGTTGTATTTAATTTAGGGAAGATATAATGTGGGGTATGAAATGTGATAAGGGTTTAAAAAAATGCGACTGGTAACGAACTTTAATTTTGTTCATTTGGGTTACTGAAATTATGAAACATGACATTTTGGGGTCACTGTACTTACAAAAATAATATACGTAAATATCGCTGAACTTGTAAAAACATGACATTTATGTTACTTAACTATCGAAAAATATGAGTTCAGTAACGCTGAAAATATGGGAAGTAATCTAAATTGTAAGTTTAGTAACGCAAATGAATAACGAGTAAGTTCTTTAACTTAGGCGCATTTTTTTGGAAGGTTCAGTAACAAATTTGTATATTAACCCATTTGATAATGTGGGGTATGAGTATTGTTTTAGGGGGTGTTTGTCTAAGCTTATTTGATGGGCTTACGAGCTTATTGAAAATTTTATAAGCTTGTAAGCTCAATTGTTTGGGCTTATCCACTTGAGCTTATGAGCTTATCGAATTTTCAATAAGCTCATAAGCCCATCAAATAAGCTTGGACAAACCCCCCCTTAATTTGGGGTTAAACTGATTATTGGATTAGCTTATTTGTTGGCTTATTGGTTTATCGGAATTTGGGAAAAACTACTTAGCTTGCATTTTTGGAACATACGAGCATCTCAAATTATGGACTTCAATAAACCATAAGCTCAAGTTGATAAGCTTGTATGCTCAATAATGTGAGCTTATTGGCTTTTCCAAATTTCAATAAGCCAAATGGCTAGCAATGTAAGCGAATTTTAACAAGCCTTTAATGTTTTGACTAATGTGGGAGCGAAAGTTCGTTTCGTGACTATAGGGATGTGGATATAGTTTAATTATTATTTTAGTTTGGGAAATTGAGCTTTTAATTCTTACGATTTTGGGAAATTGAGCTTTTAATTCTTTCGATGAGAGTAAATTTACTAAATACCCCACATTGTGAAATTTACGATCTTGGCTATATTCTCTTTATAATTAGTCCCAATACGCATGCCTTGTCAAAATTGGGAAGGTTTTCTGTGAGTGTAGTTATTGTTTAGCGGGTTTAATCGATTGGTATTGCTTTCACTTTTTGTCTGAGTTAGGTAGTGTACTCCAGTATTTTATATGCAACGTGGTCTCTAAACTTAAGGTGACTTGTTAACTAAGTCATTTTGGTTACTAACAGGGACGAAAAATTCTGTTACTAACATGTAATGACTGATCTGTTGAACCGGCTATCTCAAGTTTAGTGACCCCCATTGCATGTAAATTAGTAGGGTACCTAAAATTGGTGATGTAATTATATATCTTCTTGCTTCTGATTTTTTCCCCCTCTTTCTCGAAAGAGTACAGCAGGGTTAATGTTCACTGTAGGTAAAAAAGTAGAAGTGTCATTTGATAAAGAAAATTTGCGTGAGGTATGGTTCCCTGCAACTGTGCTAAAAAACTCGGGCGACAATACTTTTCTAGTCGAGTATCAGCAGCCAGGAAGTGGCGACGAGGCGGTTCTTCATAAAGTTACTGTAGATCAATCTCATATTCGACCATCACCCCCTCATTTGAGGGACAAGAATTTTGTTTTGCTGGAAAAGGTTGACGCGTACTATGACTATGGCTGGTGGAGTGGTGTAATCACCAAAGAACTTGCCGATAATAGGTATAATGTGTACATTAAACACACAAAGAAGGACAGAGAATTTATCTGCACAAAAGTAAGGCCACATATAGAGTGGAAAGGTGGCAAATGGTTCAACACTTCTCAGGTAACATATCACGCTAACGTGTCTACTCTGATTCGTTTTAACTATTGACTCTGAAAATTGGTTGTTCAGCACATCAATGTTGTAAAAAATAAAAAAATATCTGTTAACCGCATATATGGCTTTGGTTTTACAATCTTAAGAATTGAGCTCAAGCTTATTACATTATATGATGAGCAAATTACATAAATCTTTCTTGTGGTTTATACCAAATTGCATCTTTCTTTCTTTTACATTAAAAATTACACATGTCCTTGTTGTCAAAAACTTATGCTGGTTGTCTGAATTTTTTTGAAAGACCAACTTGCCTTTTTTAGCAACCTAACCACCATTACTCCCTTACCAGTGGCCGTTTTTGACCTCTATAGGGACGTGATGTGTAACTTTTTTTAAGCAAAAACAATAAAGGAGCAAATTAGTGTAAACTGCATGGACGACTATGCATATCACTCTTAAGTGATTCATGAACAAGGTTTTTCAAAGAGCAAACAGCTTATACATAGTTCAGCCTGTACCCAGATCAAGAATTTGAATATAAACGATCTAAAACCTAGCTGTGTCAGCTTTAAGAAAATATGGAATGAGGCAAAGATGAACAAATATATGTATTCAGGGGTGTGCACTAATAGTGGGTAACTACTCTCTCGCTCAATCCATTTCAGTTGAGGTTGTGTTTACCCTAAAGTCCGAAATAGGCTCTCACTCATTAGGCTTTTTATGTTGTCTTCTATCAGAAAGGATAAAATAGACAAATTAACAGCTTATATCTGTCCTTTTTTGTTTTTATAAATGATAAATCTAGAGCATAAACCTTTGATTAAAATGAAATTAAACACGAATATTTCATCTTAGCACGGTTCCGGTTGCCTCTGATGCAAAAATAAAAAATAAAATTAAAAGAGTCGAGAAAGAATGATAGTTTCACCACGTGCAACAGTATGATGGATGAGGCAATAGCCTACAAGCTCTCTTCTTAGAGAAATTGGATATAGCAAGGGAATCAGTAGCTGTAGTTATGTGTCGGCATTTCTTTAACTCGCATGCTAGACAAGGAAACGGTGATCAATTATCGAATGGACCTGGAGAACACAAAATGGATTTTTATTTCACCTGCTTAGTTGTCTTTAAAATGTGGAGAATTATAGAAATGAAGATGAATGGTATTAATATGAATGGTCATGTGATGCTTTAAAAAAATGTATGAATTTTAAGCCTCCGAAGTGTTTATTTATTTATTTATTTTTATTTTTTTTCCCCCCTTAGCCATTTGCTGCTGCTTTATCATTGATTATTCTATTTGCTTATTACTTGATTGATAATCAGATTGAGCAGTCAACTCCTAGTGATGGTAAACAATCTACTGTTGCAACATCAGCTCTGAAGAGAACCAAGCAGACGAATCTTGATAACGATGATAATAACTCATCACCTTCCAAGAAATCGAAGGATGAAGCTCTTTTAGATGATTCAAGTAAAAGAATAAATGGTGGTGCATCTGCTGTTCAATCTGAAGGCCTTGATTCTGAGTTTGGTAAAACTGAGAATCTTTCTCATGGAAAGAAAGTGGTGAGTTGGTTCCCGTATAAAATCTTGTGCTTTCAATATATTGGAGTATATAAGTAAATTTCATATATAACTAACTATAAACTTAAGAGGTAAAATTTAGAATGATGTGGCTGTTGTAATTTTTATTGGCCCAAATAGAAATATAAAAACCGATATCTCACCGCGATAACCGCTATTTCAAATCTCGGTCCTTGAACGATATGTGATTTTTGACCGAGATAGCTACATAGCATGAGATCCAGGTGATATATTGATGTAGATGTGAATGTGATGGTGAGAAGTACATCTATCTAATACTATAAAGGAAAAACCACTTTTCTTGAAAGTGAAAAAATTAAGAAAAGTAATTAAGGAAACTTTGAAACAATACTATAAAGGAAAAACCAATTTTCTTGAAAGTGAAAAAATTAAGAAAAGTGATTAAGGATACTTTGAAACAATAAATAATACATTGGGTGTATTCCAAAGCTACTAATATGGCTTAATCTAAACTGGAAGCACACCACAGCTCACACGTTTAATAGTAAATAGTTTCAAAAAAAAAAAAAAAATAGCAACACACTATTCCTTTTTAGTATAAATAGTTTCAAAACAAGACTTGCAACTTTTACTAATGTTCCAAACAAACACACTGATGGTTTGAAGCACAGCTGCATGGAAACGAATCACCTTTCACACGTTTTTTTCATTTTTGAAAAAACACACTATTCTTTTTTAACAGTAAACTAGACAAGTAGACATGCATAACAATGAGATTTTATAGCAGCAATAGTTATAATGATATTTTGGTTAAATGTTTTGTGTAACCAAAATATCATTCTAATTATATGCCGCTATAAAATCCCGTTGCTATGCACGGGTACTCGTCTAGTTGCTTAATAAGAGCTCACTAGCTTACTAAAGATGATTTGTAGTTTTCGGTAACATTTGTTTGTTTTGTTTATTCTTTCACATAATGCTCTGGGCCACATTGACTTTTCATTTTCTGCAGCGTGGTAAACGAGGAAAAGGTATTGAACAAGCTTCTGCAATGGAATCTTCAAAAAAGAAAGGGAAATTAGCAAATGAACCTAAAAGCTTAACTATAGAAGAAGGTTGGTTGATACATGATCCGGAGTCTCATCATTTTTATGTGTTTATTTTGTAA
Source organism: Artemisia argyi (assembly GCA_030686995.1). NCBI lineage: Eukaryota > Viridiplantae > Streptophyta > Magnoliopsida > Asterales > Asteraceae > Artemisia > Artemisia argyi. The sequence continues at coordinate 169,708,135 of CM060679.1, read as the reverse complement.
CCACATATGCATATATCTGAGTGCCTAAGGAGTTTACACTTTTCAGGAGCTACAGATGATTCAGTCAAAACAACAAGCCAAGAAATAATGGAAAAAGATGTTACCAAAGACATGGCTCTTCCTGTTGTCATGGGATTGCAGAGTAATGAGATGACAGTAACACAAGGACAAGGGAAGATAATTCAGAAGTCGTCCACTGAAATAAGCCCAAGTGTTGCAGAAGGAGACACAAATCAACTAGACGTTCTATCGGCACCATCGACAGTGGTAAATTAATTAACTTTTTACAGTAGTCGTTAAGGTGACAAAATTACACTTGGCCTTATGTTAGATGTAGTAAATTAAATATAACTTTTTACATGGTTGAATGGAAATGATATTATGACTGGTTGGTAAGGTGGCAGAATTACATTTGACATGGATGTTGCAAGTCAAACTATCACTTTTTTACTTGCACCGAATGAAATGATATAGATTGCAATTCATGTTTCAGCCCACTTTTTAAGAACCATTTTTAAAAAATAGTTTCATGTTTTCATTTAGGAGGGAAAGGAAGAGGATGCTGCAACTGTTGCTCCAAAGAGGAAAAGGGGTAGACCACCTAAGCTACATCCCAAAAGCCCCGAGACTCCAGTCACAGGTATGGTTTAAACCTCCTAAATATTTGAATATCGTTGTTTGACAATGTTAGTGTATAGTTTTGAACATTTTTTTCCTTATTAAATATTACTGCAGTTGAATATCATCAGAATGGAGGTGTGGGACCAGCTGAAATTTCTGTGGTGGAAGGTGCTCAAGTGACGGAAGTTAGTTCACCTACAAGTCCCGGAATCAAATTAGTGGAAAAGAGTCAAGAACCTGTTAAGGAGCCAAATGAAAATCCTGAGCAAGATGCAAGTGCTCAACGGGGGAAGAAAAAGTATTCATCAGCTAAAGGTAGACGAGGAAAACGGCGGACAATCAGTGTGAATGAATCTCTAGCTCAAGGTGCATGAAATCACTTTATTATGAGTTGGTGGATCATTATTTTCAGAGTTTACTTTTTGTTCTAACAAGTTTTGGTGTAGATATTCAAGATGCATCCAAGGAAAAAACAGATGGGAGCTTAGAAACAAAAGATCCAGAAGCTTCTGCTGTGCAATCAATGGACCTGGATGATCAACCTCTTTCGGCATGGATTGAAGGAGTACACTCTCCAGTACCTTTTAATGTCCCAGGTAAAGCTCGTTTAACCAATTTATAACTATTAATGTAATGTACTATTAAATAATGATGAATATGTATTGATGACAAATGAATCTATCTTCGCCTTCTACCCCAGTGGGAACATCAACAAGTGAGAGACAGTTGGATATAGTTGCATGTGACATTGATGCTGACATACCCTTTGTGAAAACCACCCCACTTTGGCAAACAATTGAATCGATGGAAGCTTTCCGGAAGCTTCCACAAAACCCACATTTTCGTCCATTATTGAAAGGTGTGAAAGAGAGTGCTCGAGAAGGGTTGGCCATTGGTACCATGGTGACGTTTTCAACCGTGGTGGATAGGACTTATTCTTTGAGATTTGATGATCCAAGAAGTGTGATAGAGGACTCTTTGGAAACACTCGTCGACTTAGAGAGTAATGGGTTTGATGTGGAGGTCATTAGAGAGCGTTTGACGCGTTTGCTTCTAATGAAGGACAAACAGGAGGAACTTGAAGACCGGTCAAAAGTATTTATAGAGAAAATAGAGGAGCAGAAGATACAAGAAAAGTCATTCGATGACGAGCTTGATGAAATTAATAGACAGATTCGGCAGTTGGAGGAAAAACGGAGTAAGGTGTTATCAATGAAGGAAAAATGGAATTTAGAGGTTGGTGCGTTGAAAGCTGCTGAGGAAGCAATTGAGCAAGAGATATTGGAAGTTGCTGCAGAATTTGATGGGTTAGCAGCTGCTCCCTTTTGAGCTCATTAGTGGGTTCAGGTTAGATTTGTTGTTTGTGAAGTGAATGTTGTCTTGTTTTTATGAACGTGAGTTGTAAAATTATTGTCATTCCTCCTGCTAGCGTACATGAATTAACCCCCTGCTTTAGTCTTGTTACCCGCGCTTAACAGTTGGTACTTGGTTCTTCTATGCTCTAAATTGTTTGTAATTTATGAGCTTTGGATTTCTTGATTGTTATTAAAAGTAGATGGCAAGAATAAACTTGGAAACTGTGATAGGTGTACGTATCTATCAAGTATCTGACAAAAAAATTCACATTTTTCTGAAGTTACCCAAATTCTGTGCATCAATTTTATCTGATCATGCGGTTGTATTGGCTCTTTTTAGCTCGTGCAATAAAGCTCTAAGGTGTTGCCTTAAACACTTAAAAGTGGCAACTATCTGTGTTTCGTGTTCACCGTTATCAGGAGGATTTGTGTCAATTTTGTTTACAAAGTCATTGCGAAGACAACTTTGATTCTTCCAATACGGGCATTACCTTGATATTTGTGGAATCTTGTGGAATATTTCTGACTTTGCTTGCTGTGATCCAAAATGCAAGGGCAAGTTCTAATTAGCCGAATGGAATGCAATAAATGGAACGGAATAAGGATTAATTATTAGTCGAACTAGATGGCAACGGTTCGCCGCGTTGCGGCGGAGCGTCGTTTAATGGCGTTGATTATTGCACGGTGTTTGTTAGTGTACTAATTTGTGAAGGATAAAAATTTACATTACATTCAAACGCCATAGTGGTAACCAAATTTGAATGATATCAGCTTCTACTTGCTTTAATAATAACTTTCCGAAGCAACCACCTTTTATACTTTTTAAAGATAAATATATTCATTAAATTCAGACCTTGAAAACTTTAAAGTATCTCTCAAACAATAGCTACAACAATGTTTGTTAACTAAATTCAACACAATGACATATATTCAACCTGTATATAAATTGCATTTTCGGTGGGAAAACAAAATGAGTTCCCTTACACTCACTTCAATACTGAAATTGCTAGACATCCCTTAAAAATCTTAGCTGTCGTAGTTGAAGTCATCTTCCCATCGCTGTTACAACGTCATCACAGTTTAGTTTCATACAGATACCCTATTTACTCATCAAGTCATATGAAAGATGAGTTCGACAAATATTAATTAGAGGAAACACAAAAATTTAACTCATTCTGAGCAGTTACGCAATACACCTGTTTATGCATATTTGATCATCTCTAAGAAAGAACTCTTTAAAGAAAGTTCCCATGGACCATCTCATACATGGTGAAAGAACAACGCTATATTAACACTTTTACTAATACGCACAATGTAGTGGATTCCAACATCTGGAAAGAAAAAAAAATATTCACACACTAAATACCCGATATATTTCGAATAACTATAAAAAGAATCGAGCATCAAAATCTTTCAGCAGCTGTTGTGCTAGTGAGGACGCACCAGCATATCTAGTCACCAAACTGAAAATGCCTGCAATTGTCACGCTTGATAATTTAGCCATTAGCATCACCGACTTGGATTGTTTATTGCGTTGGATCTCTTCATTTAAGCAACTTGAATATGCAACTGTTTGCTTACAGAGATATGCTAAGGATGTGACAAAATTATCAGATAATCTTACACTTCCGGCAGCTTCAAGATCATTGAGCTGCAGTAGCATCTCTTTATCAGTGTTTGAGCATTCCAATATGGATTGTTGTTCACAAAACAGAATCTCTATATCAGTGTGATTGTCTGCTGTGCTTTTCACTAAAATCTGCTCCAATGCCAACTTAACGCTCCTCCAGCTAACTGATACGTCTTTCAGAAACCTTACAAAATCATTGTAAAGTTCAGAGGTTCCACGGCTGATCCGATAGTGGTCATAAACCAAATGAAATAAATTTGCTTGCCTCCACTCTTCCTTCCATTCGCTTAAAACGTTTTGGTTAATTTCAACCAGACATTTAGTGATTTTGTTCATATCATCCAAGGAATGAAGTTGTTTTCCAAGAATGATGAACTTTACAATACTCGGGGTCAGGTCAGGGATGAACGGAGGACAGGAACTGACCGTTGTATCAGCATTACAAAGCACGAAAATACCATTTTAAATCAGGGGGAAGAGTCAAAGTAGCTTCAAACTGAGAGTACACCACCCCATTCGTAATATCATCGTGTCTTTTCAACTGATGTATATCTTCATCGTGTATAAAACAAACTCCAAATTTAGTCACTTGTAAACTTCCATCTGCAACAAATTAATCCAAACGTCATAAGCTTTATACACCATATGTTCAATTAACATTTAATTCCCTTTACGTTTCTGAACATTACATGAAGTTTTAGAAACAGTCAATTCAAATACTGTAGAATAAGGTAATGTCATGTGGTGAATCAAATGGAGCCATTAGAACGGAAAGATTAAGTGTATGTTTGTGCCAAGATATAATGTTTATGCGGTAAATCAAATTAAGCTGTTAAAACTGACCTCCTGGTTCAACGCTTAATGATACGTGAAGCCTGTTCCTTCGATTTGAATTGGTTTTCTGACCCTCCCACCAAGAAATTTACAGGAACAGGAAATTTCCAATGTGTTTCCCCAACATGGATATGAGCTGTCACCACTCACCACGTTACGTATGCTGTTTCCATGTAAGCATCAGTATCGCGGAAAGCAATAATAGCACATATGGCTACTCCGACCCATGGGCCATCAAGCAACAGGTCAGATTTTAGGATCGTGAATTTTGATGGAATTTCACTATCTCAAAGACAGCTTCTGGTGTCATCCAATATTTTGTCCTGAACTTCACCCAAAAAAAGAAATAAAAATTTAGTTACCACAGTTTTTATTTTACATTTTGGGAGGATCAACTTAATAGCAACTTGTCTATACTTTTATTTAAAAGCATGTATATCCAACTTAATAGCAACTTGTCTATACTTTTATATAAAAGCATGTATATCCAATCTTAAAATTTTGATACATCACCTTCTCCCCCTTTATTAGATCACCACAAGCTTATTCATTTCTTGCATTTCTTCTGCGCGATGTTCAACGATATGATGAAAAATTAGAAGACATTAACATGTGTATAAAAAAACAACAAAAAAGCTTCTACAGCAATATAAGGCAAGTTTTGCATAAATCATACTCTTAACCTATGTTGCTCGGGGATGGATACGGAAACGGGGACGGGGACGGAAACGGGTACTTAGAAACGCCAATGTCCCAAAATTCAAGAAACGGGTACGGCCAGAAACGTTGTGTATTATATATAATTTTATATATAGTTATTAATAAAATAAATTAACATCAAATATCCAACATCAAATTGTTATAACCAAAATGTCATTATTTTATTTTAAAACAAGCAAGATGGGAGTTAAATAAATGAAAAAACGCAAAACCTTTTTGTTAGTAATGTTATACAAAAAATAAGATGTACTTTAACTAATTTACTTGTAAAATCACACATATCATAAAAACCTTTAAAATCTATATTAACAAAATTTAAAGCGATCCTCTCACCCTACTTGTTTACCCTCGTAATGGAAATCCTCACTCTTATTCTAAAGCGTAAAGTGAGACAGGAAGGAGAGTTCACGTATCATCACAAATGTAGCAAGCTTAGAATTATTAATATTTGTTTGCGGATGATTTACTAATGTTTTCTCGTGGTGATGTGCAATCGGCTAGGGTTTTAATGGACGCTTTGGAAGAGTTTAAAGGTGTGTCGGGTCTTGTTCCAAGTATTCCTAAGAGCACCATCTTTATGTGTAATGTTCTAGAACAGGAAAAAGCCTCTATCTTGCGACTTGTGCCTTTTGAGCGTGGTTCCCTTCCTGTCAAGTACTTGGGTGTTCCTCTCATTTCTTCAAGACTTTTATACAAGGACTGTAAAATCCTTGTCGAGCGGGTTCGTAAAAGAATATGTGATTGGAAGAACAAATGGTTATCTTTTGCAGGGCGGTTACAACTTGTGCAATCGGTTCTGTCATCTATGCATCTCTATTGGGCATCCGTTTTCATCCTTCCAGCAGGTATTATCAATGATATCGAGCAACTTTTGAATGGTTTTTTATGGTGTCAAGGTGATATGAAACGTGGGAAAGCGAAGGTTGCTTGGGAGGATGTGTGTATTCCGAAATGTGAGGGTGGGCTTGGGATTAGAAAGGTTAATACATTCAATATTGCTTTGATGTCATCTCATATATGGAAGCTCATAATGCACAAAGACTCCATGTAGGTAAGATGGATCCATGCTTACAAACTTAAAAATCGTAGCTTTTGGGATGTTCTTCTAGTTTCTAATGTGAGTTGGGGGTGGCGCAAGATTCTACAAATGCGAAACCTTATTAGGCCTCATGTGTGGTATAAACTTGGGAATGGACGTAAAATTTCTGTTTGGTTTGACACATGGAATGTTCATTGTCCATTGATGAACCATTTGACGCATAGAGCAATTAGTAATGTTGGTTATGATAAGTCAGAAACCATAGCTGATGTTGTAGTCGATGGAGCATGAACGTGGCCTAGTTCCTAGTATACGTCGTTTCCAGCACTTTGTCAAATTAATGTTCCTGTGTTACAGCAAGACCAGGTTGACGAGCTTCAATGGAAGCTACATGATGGTTCATACACTTCTTTTGCGGTTAAGCATGTTTGGCATTCTGTTCGTGTTCACAGGAATGAAGTCGATTGGTTTCATCTTGTGTGGTCGACGTATTCTATCCCAAGGCATGCGATACACATGTGGCTTGTTATGAGGAAACGCCTTCTTTTGCAAGATAGAATGAGGCAATGGAATGTTGGGTATGATATTGATCTAAGTTCGTTGCGTTGACCTTTATGTAAAGTGCAACCTGATTCTCATGAACATCTGTTCTTCGAGTGCACTTTCTCTTCGCAAGTTTGGAATCACGTTCTGACTTCTGAGCATGGCTGATATGAGTTTCATCTCTACCAAGTGGAGTGACATTATGGCGTGGATACTTCCTATTGCTAAACAAAACAAGGTTACAACCATTGTTGGCCGTCTCATCATGGCGGCTGCTTCTTATTTTGTGTGGCAGGAGCGTAAAACAGATTACATGGGAAAGGAGATAGGCACCCAAGTATCTAAGATTGTTATTGATATGGTTCGGTTAAAATTGGCTACTATTCAGTTCAAGAAGAGTGTTAAAGTGGAGCACATGAGAAGAATTTGGAGGATAACAAGTAATGACGTTGATGGTGATTAATGCGTTCTGCTTATTAGGAGGATTACGAAATGCATTGTTTTTTTCTTGTTGTGTCCTCTAGGAGTGTTTGTTATGTGGTTGTTATGTTTTGAGCATGTTCAAAGCATATAGATTTTAGGTCTAGGGGTGGCTCATTACTTTCCTCTTGTGTACCTAAACATTTTTTATTTTTTAATATATTCACCGGGTATAATCCTTTTACCCAAAAAAAAAATAAAATAAAATAAAGCTTTTGAAAAAGATATAAGGTAAAGTATAATTTAGCTTGTTAAAGAAAAGTACTAGTTCTAAACTGACCTATACCCACGTGGGTACTAAACAACACATACACAATATCTTTATTTTTCTATCTCTCTCCAATAATATAGGTCTTCTTCTACCTTAGCTTCTCTCTTTCCATTAAAAAACTAGATCTACTTTTTCAATCTTCATATTTGGTTTCTAATATAACATAACACGAACTTTAAATCTGATACCCCCAAACTTCGTATTTAGCCCAGATATAATGTATACGTCAACACCAGTCCCATAAACGTTTCTTGCTCAACACATCGCGTTTCCAGGCGTTTCTATCCGTTTCCCGTTTCCGAAACGTTTCTGGTACGAGAGACGGCACCCCGACGGCGTTTCCGTGCAACATAGATCTTAACATAACAGAAGCTTATTATCCTAACATAATATAACACATTCTTCTGTTTCACCGAAAAAACAATAATCAGATATGCAAGCAATTATGGCAGTTCTACTTACGTAAGCCAACATTTATAAAGCAATTCTCTTTACATGGTCGCTTCTTTTAACATCACAGATAAAGATTATTATTCCATAGCATCACAAAAACGTTAGCAACATCTTAGCAATGTTACAACTTACCCTTTTTGGCTCGACCATTTAACGTTGAACTTGCATCAATATTAACTCAGGATACCCACAACTAATTCATTGATAAAGAAAATTACATTATCCGCATGTATATCAATAACTGACCTAAAAAAAAGCCTCTTATTCGGGAGCAACAACCGTCATGAACAGGCGTTAACATTTTTCAGCCCTTTCTTAATACCTGTGACAATAGCATAGCAAAGATTGGAAAGGAGTTGACAATAGCATAGCAGATTGGAAAGCACTGGTATAACTGAAACCATGTTATATCTAGTATGTAGTAGTCCAACAGCATAAAAATTAATGAGACCGCTTACCCCAAGTAGTTGAATGATTCTAATCATTCGATAGCCGCTAGCACGTTAGGAAACAGATTCCTTCTCTGGCGTTTGATTAGTATCTGTAACATCACGTTACAAAGAATTAGTATAACGCAAACTATTATATACAAAGTTAAGAACTTTATAATTTGCTAGCATCATGAATGATTTTAGATCCAACTTCAATGTTCGAATTGTAAACCGATTATACAATTAAATCTCCTACAGGTTTATCACTTCTGACAATCATTTATGCAACAAAATCCTAAAAATATACATCAGGTTAACAGCTTTAAGCCATAGCGAAATACTCCTTAAAGCTGTACATTTGCGATAAACCCAAACACCAATAAAAATGCAGTTGCAGAAGAAGCAGGAGGTGAAGGACTCTACGTAGCATCAGTTTACAATACCATGGCCAGCATAAAGATATTAAAATAAGCAATATCCTAAACACCTCTAAAGTTCACCCGTTAATCAAATTCAAATTCAAAATTAGTGTACCTAAGAGTTACAGAACTACAAATTATATAAAAGTTATTGAATCTTATGAGCTGTATCTCTAATCAGTTAATCAACTGTTTTCCGCATTTCTTCAAACGAATTAACACATTCAACTTTGTGTGGCTTATACTTACACCATCATAAATTCGTGGTCTTAATTTGCATCTACATTATCGATTTGAAATTATCTTATACCACATCTCCATTATCATATATTCAATTGCTTATGAAAGGTAGGCATAGCCGCATCATATCAATCATTCTTAAATGAACGTTTTATTTATCCTAGATTATATCAAAGTTGTAGAAACAGCCCCCGAGCCTAATTCATAACCATCGAATTTACCTTTAACCACAAAAACATGCAATAATAATAATGTTATACCTTCCAGCGTCTTCAAGACATCATTACACCCCAAACTTGTCGCGTACGGCAGCATACTTCTTTCCTTCTCCACCACTTGCTCTTTACTGCATTTTCAACTTATATTGCATATGTATCTCAAAGCCACAGTTCCAGAAACCTGTAAAACCAAAAGGTTGGTGTGACTTTTCATAGAGGAACTCGAAAGCTGCAGACCCAAATTTAGATCGGCGACTGCATACTTCTCTCCCATATCAACAGCTGCTATCAATAGACTAACAAATTTGTGCAGCAATTATTATAAAAAGACTAGTAAACTAAAATTTTGTAAAAAGTAATAGTAAGGCATCATACTGGTGCGTGATTTGGAAGACAGTGGAATGTTATGGAAGGCGGTGGAGGTTTATCCCGTATAATCAGACATTGGATCGGGCCAGAGATAGCAGGCAAAAAAAAAAAAAAAACGCTTAGGAACCCAGCACTGGAGTTAAACAGCAACGTATTAAACGCTAAATTATATATACGAGCGGGGGCACCCGTGAGTTGCTGCGGGAATGTTTTGTCTAATGAAAACTCGAAATAAAACGATAATTTTTTTAAGGACTAAATTTGCAAAAGATCGCTAACGGGGACTAACGGTGCAATTTATAGCTAACCTGTGGGACTAAAAGCGAAAATCCTTAGCTACAGTACACGCAGCAACTGTTTTTTACTGTAGCAACCACTGTTTGATAATGTTGCAATGAATTTTTCAGTTTTAGTCCCTTAATGTGACGTTCTGTTGCAAAGTTAGTCCTTAGGGACTAACGGTGAAAAAAAAGTTAACGTTAGGGGCTGTTTCTGTTTATTATTTGCACAGAAACAGCCCCTGAAGTTGCTGGTCCGTTGCAAATTTAATCCATATCTGTTAGTTAACGGTCGTTAAGGACTAACTTCGCAATTGATCATTAACCTCAGGGACTAAAATGGGCAAACACGAAACTTGCGTGGGTACTGTTGCTACAGTACACATCACGCTTTTTAGTATCTATATAAATATCTCTTTGGCAAATTCAGCAAAGTGATTCTAAAAGGATCAACTATAATATACGGCTCTTTGTTTATGCATGACCATGTGAATATGTGATGCTCCTTATATATTTAAGTTAATGAATTGTTGTTAAAAATATACACAATTAAAGGGTATTTAGATAATTTTATGTATAAAAAGCTTCATAGAAATCCAAAACGCTTCCAAGAAAAAGCGTCTATATTTGGAGCTGTTCGGCGAAATAAAAGCTCCTATCTAATGTCTCTAAACAAAGCTTACTTTTAATTAAAACTATATTTTTAAAACAAAAAGCTTGTAGCTTTGAAAAAGCTCTTGTTGACATAAATAATGCATAAAAACGTTATTTATATTTTTCGATATCTCTATGTTTTGACGATCACAAAATGTAAAATCATCAAACGTATGATTACTACGTAAACAAGTATTAAGCTAGTTTATATCATTATATCCAACTTAATCACTAAGGTATGAATAAACAAGTGCTTAATACATCTCATGATTAAAGGGGTATTTAATTAATTATTACAAAGTTTATTTAGTTATATAAACATATTATATATTTTTGAAAAACACTTTTGGTAATAAAGAAAAATGTTTTAATCATACTAAATATATGAATTCAAATTTTTAACCAAAATCAGTTAGTTTTCACCAAATAAACTTTCCCCACTAAATGACAGATTTTCTGGCCGTTACAGCTGGGCGGCCCCCTTAATTATAAGGGGCGGTCCCCTTAAAATTAAGGGGACCGGCCATGAATTAAGGGGACCGGCCAGGCTCCTGTGTCAGAATCTGTCATAATTTTCTCCTATAAATACCACCTTAAATCTGGTATTTTCCCCCACCTTTTGCACGAAAATTTCAGATCTAAAACTCTCTAAACATCTTCCAAAACCCTTTGATCATTAGATTACTAATCCTTGTTTCAAGTGATTCAATCCCTTCTCATCCATCCTCATCCAAAGTGCAAAAGAAGAATACTCCTTCTACAACAAAGTTTAAGAAGTATTGAAGAGTAGTTGTGTATATTGTGTATATTATTTGTGAAGTTGTGTTGTGCTTGTAACAAGTAGTTTAGGAGAAATAGAAGTTGTGTAGGGAGAAGAAGTTGTTTAGTAGTGAAGTAGTGTAGTTGTGAAGAAGATTGGTGTGAAGAAGATTGGTGTGAAGTAGATAGGTGTGAAGTAGTAAGTGGTGAAGTAGATTGGTGTGGAGAGGTTGTGTAGAAGTTGTGACGAAGTTGTGGTATGTACATTGGTGTGTAAGGTTTTCTCCGCCATAAGGGAGTTTGTTGAAATAGTGAAGAAAACTCTCGAGTAGGTGACTCGGGGAGTGGAGTAGGAACAAGGAAGGTGACCTTGTAGCTGAACCACTATAAATCCTTGTGTTGTGGTTTGATCTTTCCAACTCTTTTCATTACTTACTTATTTACTTATACAATATTAGCTTAGTTAGTTAGTAACTATATAATTGTTCATATAGTGCAAGTATTGAGATCACATAAACTAGAATCGAAGTTTTTAAAACAAACTTATTTTTATAAATTTCAAAACAGACGTAAAACTATTCAACCCCCCCCCCCCCTTCTAGTTTTCCACAGCTCTAAAAAACCTCAACATAAATTTAAGCTCTAAATTATGGTAATTATAATTTTAAAAATAGCAATAACAACATTTGTTTTAAGGATACGATAAAATAAACTACATGACCAAAACCAATATATCAAGAAAAAATTAACCACACAAAATGTTACCTTATTTCATATATAATGTGGATACATGAAATAAACCCATAATAGATATTATGATTCTTATATATATATATATATAATGGATAAAATATGTTTAGTACTCGCATCTTCAACCACTTTTATCAACATAATCCAAAACTTTTTATAACTAAACCAAATATTAGATACAGGTTTCAATTATGTCGAATACGTGGCGGCTAAATGACATGTCGATGACGTGTTTTGTTGGTTTTGCTAACAACAACCCTATAGGTTGTGGTTAAACATTTCATAATTAACAAATTAGCATTAAATAAACTGATATATTTCATAATTATACACATTTTTCGTTTAAACATGAAATGTGATGTTAAACATGACATGTTTGGTGTTCATTAATTGTTGATTTTTAATTATGAAATGCTTAAGCACAACCCATACGATTGTTTTTAGCAAAACTCTTTATTTATATAGCGTCAATCTGAACAATATTTACTTTTCCAATATTAAGTGTGATTCTCCTTCCATATTGCACCAATAATTTGGTCATTTAAATAGGTTCTCCAGTGACTGGAAGGACCCTAGGAGTGGTAGTGGAAGAACTTTATCCCAGTTCGCTGGCACTTGGAGTACCCTCTTCTGCTCTCCAGTGACTTATATATGAAGAAATGACCACAGTCGAGCATCGACCCGTCTGCGGAGTCTGGCCCGAGCAACCTTGGCCACATCCTCAAATGAGAATCTGAAGATGAGGGGATTGAGAAATGTGCTCCTTCGCGGAGTGATAACGGAGCACTGTGGGCACGTTGTGGTCGGGCAGGAGGTGGTAATGGAACCGTAGTAGTTTGATGGTAAAAGATAGTAGGTGGTGGTAGGAAAGTTGGTAGTATGGGACATCTAGGAGATAGAGGTGGTGATGGCATCATCATTAGCAAGGGTGATATAAGAGATACCGGTGACGTTGGTGGTGCTAGTGGTGGGTGTATGGGAGCTATTGGTGCTCGTACCCGCTTCCGGACACAATGGATCATAGTAGGGCCTCCTTGGTTGGGTTGTCCAATTGGTTCTGGTTCATAGAGTTGAAGAGGTCGAACTTCTCTACGTTGGTGAATTGACGTAGGTTGGGGAGGTGGTTGCAATGGCGAGGGTAGGTTAGCAGACTCCGAGTCTGAATCTGGAAAATGATGGGGGGTCAGAATGCCTGGTTTAACCACTGGAGTGAAGGCGACTTCACCCTCCTCGAAGGGTTCGGTTTCTCCAGATGTAGCCATTGGTGAAGTGGGGTTCGGGTCCACCGGTGATGCTGGTACGGTAGTAGGGGATGTGACCTCCTCGATTTGTGAGTCAAGTGGTGGAACAATAGGGTAGGAATCTGAAGACATGGTACTGTAATAACCCAGGAAGTATTACCATAAGTATGAGCTATTAGTATTATACTGTTCAATTGATCACAATATCAATTAATGATTCATCAACTGCTAGCAATTTGCAATGCAAAATGTTAGTGAAAAGTGGGCACGGAGGGCACTAGGTATCAAGGTTTAAAATGGTCCGTTTTTAGAGCATAATTATAGTCCAACATTTTGAAAATACACTTGGTTCTCTATAATTATGGCTCTGATACCAATCTGTAACACCCCCAAAAACTCAACAAGCAGCGGAAGACTTAATTGGGGTATTACTTCTCTGATCACATTCATAAAGATAGAAAACGACTCAAAGGAGACGTTTTTAGAACAGTTTGATTATCATTCAATACTCAACATAATAAGTTTCAAAAGAAGTTCCACGACAAATTTAAAGTTACACACATAAAGCAGTTTACGTTTAAACATGAATTATAATCTTATTAAACATGGTTCATAAAGAGGGGTCCCTTGCCAACTCCGTGCCCGGTTTGCCTTCATTAATTACCTGAGATAAACATGCTAAAAGTCAACACAAAGGTTGAGTGAATTCACAGTGTTTAAGTTATAATAGTTGAACACAAGTTTCAAGTAGTTAACTGTATAGAAATACAATTAAAGTAAAAACATCAATACAGCAGTATTGAAAATGTATATTGCCTTAAGCCTCATGACACGCAAACCTTAACTGGTGACATCATTTAATAATGACGTTAAGTACTACATTATAGGGATAATGTTAGTACGAATGCCCTCTTGCAGGAGGTTGCCGTCCTCCTGTTTAATTCAAATATAGTGCATTTGGCTGCTTATCCAGCAACTCAAATAGGGCGTCAACTGCCAACAGATCTATTCACTAAATTCGCGTTCACTCGCAAGTGATTAATGGTTCATGATGTGAGGGACTTTTGATGGCAATAGTAGGTAACTTAAGCAATATCAAATCAGGATAGCATACAGAAAATACTTGTGTTCATGTTTAGAGCATGTATCTCCCCACGGGATTTGTAAAACGTTTAAAAAGTGGGACTATGAACTCACCTCGGTAGTACAGTAATCTAGATATGGAAATAGAAAGTGTGGAAAGGAACGGCTCAGGATACGCGACTTGAATTAATATGGCAACCTTTCATTTAAATAGTTCATGATTTAAGACTTTAATGTTCCAAAGGACAATGTTTTAAAAAAAAAAATATCCGTATCGTCGTTACTTGTGTGGCAATTATTCAAAATAAAAATATAGTTACATATCTATATAACTAGTATGTGTGTAATAGTTTCCTGACATTACGTAGTTTATACTAGAGTCGTCAATTATTAACTCCGAAGTTAATGATAATTATTAAACGTTTAATTTAGATATTTCTAATGTGGTGAATGATAAGATATTAAAATATTTTTATTTATTTTTAAGTATTCGATTATAATGTCGTTATTTATATTACGAAAATGTGGGACTTATATATCGTATTTAAATTTTTATAACCATTTTATGAAAGGAGTTTGTAATGTAAAATATCGAGATTTTTATACAGTTATCTAAAGAACACTTACGTTATATAAATGTCACATTCTTCTACTTCAAAGTTTATAAGCTATTATTTTTAGTCCAAGGTAAAATTTTATATATTTTATTAACATTCACTAAAAATGATAATTTGTTTAACAATCTATTAAGGTAAAATGACAACAGAAAAGAAATAAATAAATAAAGAATGGCCAAGACTAAGACAGGGCTCGAACCCCCGACCTCAGTCTTAACAGCAGACGCCCCAGCCATATGCACTAGCCATTTGTTGTGGTATGTCATGCAATTATATAGTTATATAATAAATCGATTTGGGTGCTGCATTGCTACCATGCGGTTACACCATGCATGTGCATGTATATATATATATATATATATATATATATATATATATATATATATATATATATATATATTACCACTCTTTTCTTCCTACTGAGTTTGTCCACGCTTCCAGTAGCCCTACCAAGGATTCCAAATGTTTTAAATATAAGGTGCATTAAAAGCTTTTATTTAGTAACTAGTTTGCATGAAATACATTTTGTTATTTTGTTGCTTTCCTTGATACGTTTATCAATCTCCCAATGTTCCCACTTCAAGTTTCAACTTTCAGGAAAGTGTCGAAGGAGACCCATGGTTACCCACGACTTGATTAATCTCGCGACTCAAGTTTCACACGAGCCAAAACTTATTTTCTTTTCATTTTCGTTTCTATAAATTGTAGGGTAAATGGGTTGACTTATGAACTAGGGTACTCGTATAGTTCTGTACAAATGGGTTTCAAATTGTAGTAATATATTTGTTATTTAGTTTCTGAGTTTGCATGAAATGGTGTATAACATTGTGCCCTCAATTCGTATAAAAACTGCTTCGTGAGCCCATGCTCACGTAAGCTACTCATGTGCTCGATGTAGCTTCAATAGTGACAGTGAGCGTGGTGAAAAAGAACAAACATTTCGATAGGTTTTCGTAAGTTGTTTCATTGTGTCGACTTACAACATATTAAGCACGAGTTTTATTCTTGATAGTGGGTATGACCCTTGGCATACGAAGGTGATACGGCTTGTCTTTATAGTGATGAAATGGTTATGGGTAGTGTAGGAAATAGGCAGCAAGTGAGGCTTTTGTTATTACTTCTAACACAAGGTCTCGTCTCTTCCAAAGGAAATAAACTTCATGTAGCTTGTACGTGTATATGTATATAAACTTAGCATTTTTTTCTCTTGTGTATAATACAGAAACAATGGAAGCAAAATGAAATAGGTTTGAGATGCATGTCCACTGTTTGCCTTTTTAGTTTTTGTCTCATGTTTTACTAGTGGTATGTCATGTGTACGTGTACATGTACATGTATATAGTATTTGGTTTTTCTCATGCAGTACACAGAAGCAGAAAGAAAAAGAGTACGAAATGGGTTTTACGTTGCATGCATGCTTACAGTTTTTCCAAGTTTCGAGAGCTTGTTGAATGGTTTTACTTGGTCATTTGTTAGTTCATTAAAGTAGCCACACAAGATCGCGATACGTTAAGATTGTTTCAAGTGATCACTATGATACGTATAGTAATAGTAGCAGATATTACTTAGTTATAAAGTTGTAATGGAAGTAAACGAAATGTCATGAAATGTCATCGTACTATGAAACTTGAGGGAGGAGATTTACCTCACTAAAAGAGTGTTGAATAGACAAGATGAAACGTGAGCGAGAGGTGAATGAGATACAAGTCAAGACTTCCCAAGCTTCTAAGCTTTCCAACCCTTTACGTACTAGAACTAGCAAGGCCCTAGGACTCAAAGATTCACTTGAAACCTGACCCTTTTGCCTCTCCCTCGTATTGTGTTTGTATCACAAAATAGTTATTTGTTTTTGCTTTTTGGTTCATGACAACTGGTGGAGGGTTTGCTATTTATGGTAAAAAGAATTTGAACATGGACAAACTCATGCATAGTGTTAGCATGTAGCAATTGAATGCTACCAATTGGTGTGGTCAAATGTGCAGCATACTTTTCGGGGGAAAAATGAAAAGGAAGAAGTGAATTAATGTGAATAGACACTTTCAATCATCCTACTGTAACATTCAAAGTCTCATGAATTATTTGGAGTGAGGTGGCTCAAGAATATAGTAGAAAGATTTTGTATCTTTCTATTTGTATAGCTTGTGATTTAGTAATATTTGTATGTCGGTAATACTTCAAAATAAATATGATGGTCTTATTTTTAAT
Organism: Artemisia argyi; assembly: GCA_030686995.1. Taxonomy (NCBI): domain Eukaryota; kingdom Viridiplantae; phylum Streptophyta; class Magnoliopsida; order Asterales; family Asteraceae; genus Artemisia; species Artemisia argyi. The sequence goes on along the minus strand of CM060679.1, from coordinate 169,690,925 downwards.
GGTCTATTGGGTGGTCGAGCCTAAATAAAGTATCCGTTTGGTTTGTTAGTGAGCGGCAAAGGTTTGTTAACAACTTTTATTATAAAAATATTTCTATGTATGAACTTATTTGATATTAATACATACTTTATTAAAACTTATTTACCTTAATTATTTGAATCAAACGGTAAAACTTGATGTCCACGTCTATTATGTAAATGTCTTTGACTTTGCTTATTTAAGTAATCCTCAGATTTCCCAAAAACATTACAAGGGGTAAAAACATAAAATTTATAATTCATAGTAATTCAAAGTTCAATCCACATCTTTGTCAGGTAGTCTTTTTGTCAGATACTGTTAAGAATCTTGTAGTATTAGATATAATTTGCAAGATGAAAAGGGTTTTGTTAAGAATCTTGTAATCACATAGATTTGTTAAGAATCTTTTTTAATTAATTAATGTGAAAAGGTGAAAAGGGTTTTGTTGAAAAAGTTGACTGTTTTATTTGAAATTTTATTTGGTGTTACAATTCTACTCCTTATTTAGATTTCGTCCCCGAAATCTCTTGTCTAAACTAACCAAAACTTAGTCTTATCATACTCCCGTTCTTATTACTTTCCATCACTTTTAACATTCCGTTGCAACGATCTAATTGATCTCGCAACACAAGGCACACTATAACCATTTCATACCCTTGTCTCATTCTATTTTTCATTTATTGACAGAGAAAGTGAAATATGTATTACTTTTTCAGGAATAGATCAAGTAGTCAACAAACAATAGTGCATCAACTATTTTCATCGGGATGGAGCCAAAAAGGCGATTGAAGTCCAGCCTCTGTAAAGTTCCTAGATTCCCGAGAGTAGCAGAGATTGCACCAGTGATTTACTTGTATTGAAGAGCAAGAACATTGAGGTTTTTTCAAGATCCAAGTTGAGTAGGCACGCTGACCATTGTAAAATCATAACCCATCTCTTTTAAGATTTCCCTACGAGCCATTGATGAAGAACCCAATATTATCTTTGCATCTTTCACCTTAACAACAAAAAAGTAAAAAAAAGTTTATTAATAATGTGACCAAACTATAAGTATTAATGGTGGTTAAGGAACATATATACGTTGAGCTTACGATTCTCCATTGATATTCCTTCTTTCATTTCTATGCGACACAACACAATCGAGTATAAGTTTTTAAGGATAATAAAAACCGGGTGGACCAGATTGGCGGTAAAATTTCCTTTGTTTATCTTTTACATTGTTTGTTAATGAATGGTCCTTTTACTATGTTCTACTCTTCATATGCGGTGACGGATCTGGTGGCGGTGACAGAAGGATGGTGGTGGTGACTGATGGATAAGGTAGTGGTGATGGTGAGGGTGTATGAGGGAGAAGATGAAAGAGATAAAAAAAATGTATATGTTTTTATTAATATTTAATATAAGGGGTATATTTGTCATTTAAGCTGCAAACCAAAAATTAAATCATGTACTTACAAATAATACTTTGAGTGGAGTTGCGAAGTTGAGAATTTGAGTATGACCATTTTGGAGACGAGCTTAAGAAATAAGATCAACAAAAAGATTTTGTACCTCTTTTATATATTTTTTTATTAATCCAGGAAGTGTTTGTTTGATAAGTTTTACACTGTTGGTGTAGATTGACAAAAAAAAATAAAAAATATTGTTTAATATAAAATATTTGATCAATTGCTTTAAGTTGAATACCAAATATTTTTCATATTCAACCGAAATGGGCTTACCCCACTCGTTATTATCAATTATATAATATTACTTATTTTTTCTCTCCTATTTTTTTTTTATTTTTATTATTATTATTTTTTTATTTTTTTTTTAAAAAACTTACACCAAATCCATTAACAAACCAAACGGACCCAATACATTTTCTTTCATATCTATACCAATGAGCCGTTTTGGTTGATAATAGAAATCCCAATTGGTATGAGTTTGAGGGTCTATTTGGTTGGGGGCCGTAGGGTTTGGATTTGGGCATGATGGTAGGAATGTGTTGTTTGGTATATATGGGTAGCCCCAGGGATTGACTTTAAATCTGAATATTCTGGCATATGGAATTCCATTATGATATCTTTGTGGGGCCTTTATAATTTCACCCACTCACTAATTTTTTTTTGTTATTTTTTTTATTGTATATATTAATTTTAATTTATATTTTAATCTATAATATATCTTTAAATATTATTTTCTCTCTTCTATATCAAATCCAAATCCAAATCTTAAACCAAATTCAAATCCTAATCCAAATCACAAACCCGTCTACAAACCAAACAGGCCCTGATTGTAGTGTGAGCCCCCCCCCCCCCCCCCCCCAAAAAAAAAAAAAAAAAAAAAAATGATGGATTCATACCATGCTCTTTTGTCTCCTTTGATATATAGCCAATATATTGGTGCGTTTGGTTTGCTACGTGAAATCACTATAGGTATGACTTTGATATAAAGAAGGTATGAGATTCGGAATGACAATTTCATTAATTGTTTTTGGTATGTTTTTAAAGTATGAGTATCAAAGATTAGTAAGTTCATTTAATTAATAATAAATTAATTTTTAAAGTGGATTGTTATGTAGTGGTGAGGCCAATTTTAAATTAAATTTATATTTTGTGAGTATAAGACAAAAAAGTAAAAGAAATAATTACTTATTTTAAAGGAAAAAAATAAAATAAAATGTATGATAGATTGATAGTCATCTATAAAGGCTCCTATCAAATTTGATAGATACTATGAGTTTAATAGGATCATTATCATATAACAAACATCATGTATGACTTTGACTCCCGTAACCTCATTCCAATATACCTTAAACAAACACACAGTGAATTTCACTATACCAATTACAATGAAACAATATTATTTTCATACTCATTCCTTCATTCCCCCATAAGCTCAAACCAAAATCTTAGAGTGCGTTTGGTTTCCACCTATGGGAATCAAACTATAACTATGAAAGTGATAGTTTGTGTTTGTTTAGAATGCTGGGCCCACAACTATGACTATGAAAGTCTAATATATTCCATACTCCATATACAACTCTTGTGGGGGGAATTGATCTTTCATAATTGAGGGACCCACCACTACTATCAAACTCATACCCATTGTCATTCCTCACAGCATACCAAACGCACCCTTAATATCATTCCAAACCCGTTTACAAACCAAACCAAACGGCCCCTGAGATTTGAGGGCGAGAAACCCAAATGGTATTTGGTAGTACAACACTTATAATCCATTGAAAACGGTCGATTTGAAAAGAAGAAGTGCAGCTTGCTAGAACTTGGATCAAAGCTTGAAAACCCACCTGCTTCTACAGATGCCCTTATTAACCTTTTAACTGTAACTCACTTTCTCACTAGTTTTTTTTTTTTTTTTTTTTTTTTTTTTTTTTTTTTTAATTGTTGCTCATTAGCTACTCAGGTATAATTAGTTGTGCATTATGCCGATATAAATTCATGTCAGTTTAGTTCAATTTTAATGAATGTGAGCTAGATAACTAGGGTTTCAACTATTTCACAAAAAAGTTTCGTTTTTCTAAATTTTGTTTCAGTTTCAATTAGGGCTCGAATAATTTTACTGGTTTTTTTGGGTTCAAATTAGGGCGCAATTTTGAAGAATGAGTTGTGTTAGCAGTTGTCGTATATTTTACCGTTCATTTGAAATTTAACAAATTTAGGGGGGGTTTGGTTCGGCATAAGCCGGCTTATAGTTTTTTTGATTTTGTGGCTTATTTTAAAACTTTTCACCTATAACACAAGAAACATATATAAGCGGAGAAGATTAAAACAAGCCACTAAAAGTGAGCTTACGAAACGTAAGCCCAAAATCGAATAAGCCATAAGCCGAAACAAACGCCACCTTAGTTTTTTTTTGGTTTTAGGTCATGAAATTGAATCCCAACAATTAGGTATGTCGCAGAATTGGTGTTCTTATGTTAAAATAATTCATGAAAACGTCTTTGCTTTTAGATAGGAACACTTAGTTTGTTTGACAAAATTTGGTTAAAATTAGGGCTCAATTTAGACGAATGAGTTAGGTAAGCGTGGTGGTATTAAAAGTGGTAAATTGTTATAGTGCTATTTGTAATTTTCCCCTCACATGTTGGCCATTGGTGGACCGGTTTCCCGTTTTAACTTATTATAATCATTTTGGAGTCTTTAGGTATGCTTGAAATGAACATTATATTACAAGTGTCCACTCGGTATGCTTTGTAAAAATGATTTCTTGTTAGGGTTCTCTTGTTGCTGGCTAACTAGGCATGCTTTGTAATGAAAATTAACTAACTTGTTCTTAGTGTGATGTCCTGTCGGGAGCTCATAAGGTTTCTTTCCTTTCAAATAACTCCAACTTAGTATAGTTTTGCCAGTATAAAAAGTGATTCATGTGATTCTTGACCGATTACGTAACCTTACGTTTCATATGGTCTAATTGCAGAAAGCTGCAACGACTCTGACTGAGATGGAACAGTCACCACCAAAGGCAGTTTTGGATTCTATGCAGACTCTAGTCAAGCCAGAATTGCTAAAGCATCAAGACGCAGAGGCTAAGCTTCTCGTTGCAACATGCACTTGTGAGATAACAAGAATTACTGCTCCTGAAGCACCATATGATGATGATGTTCTAAAGGTAATTAGTATTCTTGATTGCCCCGAAATCTTTATGATAATGGTTCCACAGCTGTAAGACATAATAATTGGTGTTTTACTTGCTTCAGGACATCTTTCGTTTGTTTGTAAGCACCTTTAATGGGTTACAAGATACTAAAGACCCATCTTTTGAGTGGAGGGTGCGTATCTTGCACATAGTTGCCAATTGTGATGTTGGATCTTGAATGTGATGAATTAGTCAATGAAATGTTCAAAACATTTTTTGCTGTTGCCAGGTTCACTTTTGTTACTTACATTGAAGTTCACTTATTAGTGGAATGATAGTCTCGTGACAATAAACACATTTGTTAAAGTTAGGGGTGTTCGTTTTAGCTTCTTTGTCCAGCTTACAGGCTTATTTAAGGGGGTGTTTGGGTAAGCTTATATGATGGGCTTATGAGCTTATTAGCTTATATGACTCATATATGACGGGCTTATGAGCTTATTAGCTTATATGACTCATATATGACGGGCTTATGAGCTTATTAGCTTATATGACTCAAATAAACCAAATCAATTGTTTGGTTAAGCTTATATGAGTGGGCTTCTGAGCTTATATAAGGGGTTTTTGGTAAGCCTCAAAATTACAGTTTTACCCTCAATTATGAGTTAATCCAAGCACCTTAGCTTATGAGTTTATTAACCCATGTCTTGTTTTGTCATTTACCAACATAAGCTAAACCAAACACTTTAGCTTATCAACTTATTAAACACAAGCTAATCCAAACACTCAGCATTAGCTTATGAGCTTATTATATATAATCCATAAGCTGCTTATATAGTTATATAACATAAGGATAGGCCCAATTCATAAACTTAGCCAAACACCCCTAAATATTGATAAGCTTATAAGCTCAATTTTTAGGGCTTATGAGATTATCAATTTGGGCTTATGAACTTAATTAAGCCATAATTCCTAGACGATAAGCCCTAAAAATTGAGCTTGTTAGCTTATCAAAATCTCAATAACCCCATAAGCCGTACAAAAAAGCTAAAATGAACACCCGTCTAGTAAAAAAGCTAAAACAAACACCCGTTTAGTATTTTAAGTGTGATATTCCTGTCCTTAATCCGTGATTGCCTTACCTTCTTTTGCTTTTTTTATATAGTGATGAACATCCTGAGATTGTTACTGTGGCGATGGAGACAATCATGGGAGTTCTATTAGAAGAAAGTGAGGAGATTGGGGAGGACTTATTACTCATTATCCTATCTATCTTAGGGCGTAATAAGAAAGTAAGCTCGTTTTCTAAAATATGTATATTTGTTGATTTACTTTATGATTACCATTAGTTATATTGGTGTCTTTCTTCATGTGGCAAATGTACATGCTTTCTGAGTAGCACATTTGGGATTTTATTTTCTAGGATATAACTCCGGCTGCAAGGAGGCTTGCTATGAGTGTTATACAAGTATGTGCTCGACAGCTTGAACCTGGCATCAAGCAGTTCATTATATCATCAATGTCACGAGAAAACAGTTCTTCAAATCCTGAAATTGACTACTGAGAAGTTATATATGATATCTGTCTCTGTGCTCCTCTAACTCTACCAGAAATCATACCGCGCCTAACAAAAGAGCTACAGGTAATCACAGACACATTCTTACTTTCTCCCGGTATTTTCTTATCATTCTCATCAGATGCCACACCCTATACAGCTATACCTGCCAGGCCTAGGTCCTTGGTGGTACCGAAGTTGACAACATCAACCGCTACACCTTCTGATTTTTTTTCAAGCTATGCTTAAACCAAATATACAGGACTGAAAGCCAAGAAACATAAATACAAACATGATAATTATTAGAGCCAACATACTAATTAACTAAAAGAGTTTCATTAAATATAACAAATATGCATATAGAGGTATACCGATACAATTACAATGTCCCATACAATGACCCACCAAGTCCAAGTCTTTAGGAGGAATGGGTCCACTAGTTATTTTATTGTCACATGTTAAGGAAGAATAAAGGGAACACTATTGTTTCCACTTATCCATGATTCCACGATCTTTTATTTGTTCCTCAAGTTTAGGAAATCATTGTTGTTTCTTTTCGGTATTTATAGTGTAACTTTGCATTGAATGAAATAGAACAGAAAATTGGCTCAAAGTACTCTAGTTTCCTTGTTAATTTCTTAGAGATTTGCTAATTCAATTAGCTATTTATCTTAGGAGATTGACCTCCTCTAATTGGTCTCTATTGTATACCCTCCAGCAAATACATCAATCCTTTTTTGCAGCTTATATTCTTTTTAAGATATACATCAGCCTTCTTGAGTGCATCTACTATGCGCATACTTTCACTCTCTACTCTTAAACTTGAGAAACAAATAAACTTGATAATTTTACATGCATCATACAAAGAGTCGCGTCACAGTATACATATATAGCCACGATTAACTAACAATGAATGCGAGACATGATCTTTTGAAGATCTCTAGTAGGTACAACCACATTATAGACATTGTTGCCCATTGCCAATATGCCTACACAATTCTCTGGATGACACTGTAACAAATAAATTTATTACTAACAATTTATGTATGATAATAATTCAACAGCATAAAAGAAAGACAAAACTTTGTGCATAATAGATAAACAATGTTAGATTACGTCGATTTTATCTTTACAATAAAGTTCAGTAGCATCAGCTTGAGCGAAAAACCTATGTGATTTGTCGTTGCGCCAGCTAGAAATGTCCATACAGATGTAACCTGGCATCAAAAAACAAAAAACCATGTTTAGTGAGATTTTGAAATTTAATAAAAATATACAAAAGATGTATATAGATAATAAACATACCTCGCCCTCTATGTTTAAAAGTTCAGAGATATATGATCGATCGAGATTTAGTGTTTTAGGGTTTTGTTCGTTCTTTGAATGATATCCTAATATATAGATAACTGATAGTACTCACAAGCCGGCCCATGCAAAATAAAGATGGTAAAAAAATATATATATGAAACTAACATGCCCATAATACCATATGTATCTACAGTTTAAGGGCAACTTTATACAAATAGATTTTTTATATAATAAAAGAAAATATCATTTCGGGATTTTGACATTAAAAAAACTCAAATCATTCCTTATGTATATACAACGTATAAAGAGAAAACATATTTACTTGAAACTTTAAAACTTATGAAATGAGTAATGTTGTTAGATTAGTATACCTCTACTATAAAAGACGATGCAATTTATTAAATATTCGAATACTTAATTACAATTAAAAATCACTTAAAAAAACTGTACACACAAACTAATGCCACCATACACCGTCGCTGCTATGCTCGGGTAATCGTCTATTTATGTAATAACAACAATGGAGATTAATGCTGTACCGATTTGAGGAAATGTAACAAAATTTGAAAGAGAGAATTGGCGGGAAAGGTGGTTACTTTACCATTTTGGATTATTAACAAATGAGAACTATACAAGTCTATTTATACAATCGGAACTTCTAGAAACTTCTAATTAACTAGCTACATAATTAACACGTGTGTATTTACATTGGATCACATTTCACTTTAGCTTTGTGATGGAGGTGGTGTTTAGTTGGTGGGATATGATAAGGGTGTGTTTAACTTTTGACTGTGTTGACTCGTGATGTGGTTGATGTGGTTGTTTGCTTGATCTATTTATTTCCTTTAAGTAATAAGTAATTTATCATTAGAAAAACTTGGCAAAGGGTTTTTAGCTTGCGCCATAGTGATATAAAATTTGAAGATTACTATATAAGTTGATATTAATAGTCTCTTATATTTGTCATGTTCACCAAGATCATAAGTATTTTATATAAAAATAAAGTTATATAGAAAAAGAAACATGTTCCTTTAATACTTCAAAACTTGTGCTACCAATTAAATAATATCCCTTTAAGAATATTAGCAACAGTTGAAAGTAGTAATATAATAGATATTTAATTAAATGTATCGGATATCGGCCTATGCTAGTTTCGAAGTTAAGTTGTTTGGTATTTAAGTAACTTGTGTTAACAGTTATTTTATATAGCTAGAAAATGTATTTTTCTTCCTAATTCTAATGATATGAAGCTCATTTACTTAAAAGTACAACAACAAAAACAAAACCCAATCCCGCCGGGGCAGGGTATGGGGGAGGTAGAATGTAGACAGATCATACCCGTGCCGAGGATAAACCCGAAGGTAGGGAGACTGCTTTAATGAGACCTCCGGCAAGTGCAGTTGTGCGTGTGCGAGAGCAAAGAAAAGCGCGCAAAAGCAATAGAACAACATACAAAAAGCAGGCAAAAGAAAGCAGACAAATCAGGCACAAAAACGCAAACATAGCAAAGACAAAACAAGGGACCCGCATAAAGGCAAAGTGGCAAGGGCAAAAGCAGAAGCAAGAAACAAACAAAACACATACAGAACACACAACCTAAGGGAGCAACAACGGGGCCTAAAGCTAAGGCAAGGCACGGGGCCAAGAGCTAAGGCAAAGCAGGGCAACGCACGGGGCCTAACCTAAGGCAAAAACGGGGCAAACTAAGAGACGCCTAAAAAAAGGCCAAAACTACCTAAACCAACGAAACACCAAGCCTGCACTACCCGTAGATCTTAATTCTATCTCTCCACACCATCTTATCTGAGGTCATGTCCTCGGACAAGAGCAGCTCCTCCATGTCGAGCTTAAGTCTATCCTCCCACCTGAGTTTGGGCCTACCCCTCTTTCTCACACCATCTACTACTAGTGCTTGAGATACTCGATAATCATTTGGTATCACATTTTTGAAATTTAGGTTCATGTCTTGTTTCGCTACTATAATATCAGGTAGAGAGATTAGATGCCATTGGTGTCACAATACTATGATAACATATATCATATGTCTTCACAAACTTTTGTTCAATTTCAAAGACAAGAAAAGTGAAGGAATCGCGTAATCCATTTTTCCGGTCTAATATCATCGAGTCATCCACTAGTTAGTTATATAGCTCAAGATTCGACTCAAGCCCGTCTATGATCTTAATAATCTCATCTAATATAACTTCATTAAACCTGGTTTCCGGGCTAAAGACAAGATCGAGGGCGCATAGTCTTGGAAACTGTTATTGGATTAAAATGGAACAAATGGGAACTCTAGTGTTGGAGCGAGACGCATATAGTGACTGATTATTTCTGGTAGAAATACAGGCGTGTCTTTGTGTTAAAATGTGTCACTTAAAGCTTCTTTTCTTTTTGTTAGAGTACAAGGTACATCTCGTGCCATGGGAAACTGCTGCCACCTTAGCACTTTTTCCTATAACAACAGAATCTATCACTCAGCACCAAAAAACCCCTCCCTAATATAACACCATTTCTGGTGCCATAGGACACCCATGGACCCCACAGTTGGGTGGATTTTTTTTTTTTTTTTCCTCCAAATAAAACAACACATTAAACTAAAATTAAACAACAACAAAACCCAATCCCGCCGGGGCAGAGAGAATTAAACTAAAATTAAAATTTCATTAATAAAAAAAATACATAAAAAAGTACAGCAGGGTTAATGTTCACTGTAGGTAAAAAGCTAGAAGTGTCATTTGATAAAGAAAATTTGCGTGAGGTATGGTTCTCTGCAACTGTGCTAAAAAACTCGGGCGACAATACCTTTCTAGTCGAGTATCAGCAGCCAGGAAGTGGCGACGAGGCGGTTCTTCATAAAGTTACTGTAGATCACTCTCATATTCGACCATCACCCCCTCATTTGAGGGACAAGAATTTTGTTTTGCTGGAAAAGGTTGACACGTATTATGACTGGCTGGTGGAGTGGAGTAATCACCAAAGAACTTGCTGATAATAGGTATAATGTGTTCTTTAAACACACAAACAATGAAAGAGAATTTATCTGCTCAAAAGTAAGGCCACATATAGAGTTGAAATGTGGCAAATGGTTCAACACTTCTCAGGTAACGTTTCACGCTAACGGGTCTACTCTGATTCGGTTTAACTATTGACTACGAAAATTGGTTGGTCACCATATCAATGTTAAAAAAATAATCTGTTAACCGCATATGGCTTTGGTTTTACAATCATAAGAATTGAGCTCAAGCTTATTACATTATATGACGAGTAAATTACATAAATCTTTCCTGTGGTTTATACCAAATTGCACCTTTCTTTCTTTTACATAAAAAATTACACATGTCCTTGTTGTCAAAAACTTATGCTGGTTGTCTGAATTTTTTTGAAAGACCAACTAGCATATTTTTTAGCAACCTAACCACCGTTATTCCCTTACACCAGTGGCCGTTTTTGACCTCTATAGGGACGCGATGTGTAACTTTTTTTAAGCACAAATAATAAAGGAGCAAATTAGTGTAAACCGCATGGACGACTATGCAATTCACTCTTAAGTGATTCATGAACAAGGTTTTTCAAAGAGCAAACAGCTTAAACACAGTTCAGCCTGTACCCAGATCAAGAATTTGAATATAAACGATCTAAAACCTAGCTGTGTCAGCTTTAAGAAAATATGGAATGAGGCAAAGATGAACAAATATATGTATTCAGGGGTGTGCACTAGTAGTGGGTAACCACTCTCTCGCTCAATCCATTTAAGTTGAGGGTTTTGTTTACCCTAAAGTCCGAAACAGGCTCTCACTCATTAGGCTTTTTATGTTGTCTTCTATCAGAAAGGATAAAATAGACATTTACAGCTTACATCTGTCCTTTTTTGTTTTTATAAATCTAGAGCATAAAGCTTTGATTAAAATGAAATTAAACACGAATACTTCATCTTAGCACGATTCCGGTTGTGTCTGATGCATTAAAAAAAAAAAAAAAAAAAAAAAAAAAAAAAAAAAAAAAAAAAAAAAAAACTAGAAAGAAAGATAGTTTCACCATGTGCAGCAGTATGATGGATGAGGCAATAACCCACAAGCTACTTATCTCTCTTCGTAGTGAAATTGGATATAGTAAGGGAATCAGTAACTGTAGTTATGTGTCGGCGTTTCTTTAACTTGCATGCTAGACAAGGAAACGGTTATCAATTATGGAATGGACCTTGAGAACACAAAATGGATTTTTATTTCACCTACTCAGTTGTCTTTAAAATGTGGAGAAGTATAGAAATGAAGATGAATGGTATTAATATGTATGGTCATGTGATGCTTTAAAAAAATGTATGAATTTTAAGCCTCCCAAGTTTTTTTTTTTCCTAGCCATTTGCTGCTGCTTTATCATTGATCATTCTATTTGCTTATTACTTGATTGATAAACAGATTGAGCAGTCAACTCCTGGCAATGGTAAACAATCTACTGTTGCAACATCAGCTCTGAAGAGAACCAAGCAGACGAATCTTGATAACGATGATAATAACTCATCACCTTCCAAGAAATCGAAGGATGAATCTCTTTTAGAATTCAAGTAAAAGAATAAATGGTGGCGCATCTGCTTAAATCTGAGGGCCTTGATTCTGAGTTTGGTAAAACTGAGAATCTTGCAGAAAGTGGTGAGTTGGTTCCCGTCTAAAATCTTCTGCTTTCAATATGTTGGAGTATATAAGTAAATTTCATATATAACTAACTATAAATTTAGAGGTAAAATTTAGAATGATGTGGCTGTTGTAATTTTTATTGACCAAAATAGAAATAAATATAAACAAATTAAAAGGTACTTGGGCTATCGTTTTGGAAATAATAGCTAGAACCACATTACCTAAAAAATTATACTTATTTTCTGCTCTAGTCACAGACCTGATTAACAACTATTATACATGAGATCTATGTAGTTAATCTCGGTGATATCTCGCCAGGATCTCGTCGATATCTCGGATATCGCCCATAGAAATAATCTCGGATCAAAATATCGCCCCCAAATCTAGGATCCGATATTCTCGGCGAGATTGGCCGATATTTTTCCTGATATTTTGAAATCGGCGATATTTACGAGATTTTGGCAGCCCAACTTAACCCAATTAACAGATATAGATAAAGCTTTAACCCAACTTAATAATAGCCCAACTTTTACCCAATTAAAAACCTAATTAAGGAGAGAGGCATGATAAGAAATTAACATATACAAATGACAGCTTCTTCTTCCGTTTGTAGCCGTTTGTAGCCATTCTTAATCAACCATTCTTTCTTCTTCTTCCTTTTGTCTAACAGGTAATTAAATACAACTTATTTTCTTCTTGACTTTATTAATTGATGATGTGATTACTTGATTCCTACTTTGTTTTGTGGTTTCTTAATTGAATAGATTACAACTTACATTTTGTTAAATGATTCAAATCAAATGATTTTTTATTGTAGTTACTAGCCTACTGAATTTTTAACTTCTGTGATTACTACCTTGTTTTCTGGATTTTAAATACTATCTAATAACTTTTATGCTATGTTTTTTGTTTAATCTTTTATGATTTTAATATATATATATATATATATATATATATATATATATATATATATATATATATATATATATATATATATATATATATATATCAAATAAGATCAAACTTAAAGTTGTAAAAATTAGATCCAACTAAAATTTGACAAGTGACACTCTCGTTAAATCAAAATTAATTTTTTTATTAATTACAACTAAAATTGTTAAAGTTCAGATGGTTTTCTTTTTAAATTTGACGAAACCAATGTGATACACTATGATTCGACATGTAATGTGTATCAGGTTAAGGTGATACACTTTGATTCGACATGTAAATTATAATTGTGTATCACTAATCTAAACTCATGTATCAATTGGTTATTAGTTGCTAAAATGTTAATTCGTATTAGGTGTATTCCAAAGCTACTAATAAATAATACATTTTGATGTTGGATCTTGAATGTGCTGAATTAGTCAATGAAATGTTCAAAACATTTTTTGCTGTTGCCAGGTTCACTTTTGTTACTTACATTGAAGTTCACTTATTAGTGGAATGATAGTCTCGTGACAGTAAACACATTTGTTAAAGTTAGGGGGTGTTCGTTTTAGCTTCTTTGTCCAGCTTACGGGCTTATATAAGGGGGTGTTTGGGTTATTGAGTTTATTAACCCATGTCTTTTTTGGTCATTTACCAACATAAGCTAAACCGAACACTTCAGCTTATCAACTTATTAAACACAAGCTAATCCAAACACTCAGCATTAGCTTATGAGCTTATTATATATAATCCATAAGATCCTTATATAACATAAGGATAGGCCCAATTAATAAACTTAGCCAAACATCCCCTAAATATTGATAAGCTTATAAGCTCAATTTTTAGGGCTTATGAACTTAAATAAGGCATAACTCTTAGACGATAAGCCCTAAAAATTGAGCTTGTTAGCTTATCATAATCTCAATTAGCCCATAAGCCGTACAAAAAAGCTAAAACGAACACCCATCTAGTAAAAAAGCTAAAACAAATATCCGTTTAGTATTTTAAGTGTGATATTCCTGTCCTGATCCGTGATTGCCTTACCTTCTTTTGCTTTATTTATACAGTGATGAACATCCTGAGATTGCTCTTGTGGGGATGAAGAGCATCCTGGCAGTTCTTTTGGAAGAAAGTGAGGAGATTGAGGAGGACTTATTACTCATTATCCTATCTATGTTAGGCCGTAATAAGAAAGTAAGCTCGTTTTCTAAAATATGTATATTTGTTGATTTACTTCATGATTACCATTAGTTATAGGGTATGTTTGGCAAAAGTAATTGTGAACTGGACTAGAGATGGAGATTATAACAAGAGATTATTTTTATAAGCTACATGAAGTAACCTTTGATTTTCAGAGATTATGGAAGATTATTTTTTTAATAATCTCTTATAAGTTCTGTCTGCCAAACAAAGATTATTTTTTAAATAGCTTATTTTTTTAAAAATAAGCATAATCTCCCCATAATCTCATGTGCCAAACATAGCCATACTGGTGTCGTTCTTCATGTGTCAAATGTACATGCTTTCTGAGTAGCACATTTGTGATTTTATTTTCTAGGATATAACTCCGGCTGCAAGGAGGCTTGCTATGAGTGTTATAAAAGAATGTGCTGGACAGCTTGAACCTGGCATTGAGCAGTTCATTTTATCACCAATGTCACGAGAAAACAGTTCTTCTGAAATTGACTACCGAGAATTTTTATATGATATCTATCGCTGTACTCCTCCAACTTTATTTAAAGTCCTTCAGCGCGTAATAGAAGAGGTAATCACAGACACATTCTTTCTCCTGGTATTTTCTTATCATTCTCAGTCATCAGATGCCACACCCCCTAGGCCTAGACGGCTATACCTTCCAGGCCTAGGTCCTTGGTGGTCATCGGAGTTGACAACATCAACCGCTACACCCCGATCTTTTAACTCCGTTCCGATTTTTTTTCAAGCTATGCTTAAACCAATATACAGGACTGAAAGCCAAGAAACATAAATACAGATATGATAATTATTAGAGCCAATGTACTAATTAACTAAAAGAGTTTCATTAATATAACAAATATGCATATAGAGGTATACTAATACGATTACAATGTCCCATACAATGACCCACCAAGTCCAAGTCTTTAGGAGGAATTGGTCCACTAGTTATTTTATTGTCACATGCATTTTTAGAAGAAGTCCACATGCACGTTAGAATTTGTTAGTTGCATGCATGAGTTAAGGAAGAATAAAGGGAACACTATTGTTTCCACTTATCCATGATTCCACGATCTTTTTATTTGTTCCTCAAGTTTAGGAAAGCATTGTTGTTTCTTTTCAGTATTTATAGTGTGACTTTGCATTGAATGAAATAGAACAGAAAATTGGCTCAAAGTACTCTAGAACAGGAATTATCATCAGGTAGAGAGATTAGATGCCATTGGTGTCACAGTACTATGATAACATATATCATATGTCTTCACAAACTTTTGTTCAATTTCAACGACAAGAAAAATGGAGGAATCACATAATCCATTTAATATCAGTGAGTCATCCACTAGTTAGTTATATAGCTCAAGATTCGACCCAAGCCCGTCTATGATCTTAATAATCTCATCTAATAATAACTTCATTAAACCTAGTTTCTGGGCTAAAGACAAGATCGAGGACATAGTCTTGGAAACTGTTATTGGATTAAAATGGAGCAAATGGGAACTCTAGTGTTGGAGCGAGACACATAAAAAAGTACAGCAGGGTTAATGTTCACTGTAGGTAAAAAAAGTAAAAGTGTCATTTGATAATAACACGTTTAGGGAGGGGTGTTATTACATTATATGACGAGTAAATTACATAAATTTTTCCTGTGGTTTATACCAAATTGCACCTTTCTTTCTTTTACATAAAAAATTATACATGTCCTTGTCAAAACTTATGCTGGCTGTTCTATCAAAAAAACTTGTGCTAGTTGACTGAATTTTTTTGAAAGACCAACTTGCCTTTTTTTAGCAACCTAACCACCATTATTCCCTTACAACAGTGGCCGTTTTTTACCTCTATAGGTACGCGATGCGTAACTTTTTTTAAGCAAAAACAATAAAGGAGCAAATTAGTGTAAACCGCATGGACGACTATGCAGTTCACTCTTAAGTTATTCATGAACAAAGTTTTTCAAAGAGCAAACAGTTTAAACATAGTTCAGCCTGTACCCAGATCAAGAATTTGAATATAAACAATCTAAAACCTAGCTATGTCAGCTTTAAGAAAATATGGAATGAGGCAAAGATGAACAAATATATGTATTCAGGGGTGTGCACTAGTAGTGGGTAACCACTCTCTTGCTCAATCCATGTAAGTTGAAGGTGTTGTTTACCCTAAAGTCCCAAATAGACTCTCACTCGTTAGGCTTTTATGTTGTCTTCTATCAGAAAGGATAAAATAGACAAATTAGCAGCTTATATCTGTCCCTTTTTGTTTTTATAAATCTAGAGCATAAACCTTTTGCTTAAAATGAAATTAAACACGAATATTTCATCGTAGCCCACAAGAATGATAGTTTCACCACGTGCAATAGTATGATGGATGAGGCAATAACCCAGTCTACTTATCTCTCTTCTTAGAGAAATTGGATATAGTAAGGGAATCAGTAACTGTAGTTATGTGTCGGCATTTCTTTAACTTGCAATCTTGCATGCTAGGCAAGGAAACGGTGATCAATTATCGAATGGACCTGGAGAACACAAAATGGATTTTTAATTCACCGGCTCAGTTGTCTTCAAAATGTGGAGAAGTATAGAAATGAAGATGAACGGTATTAATATGAATGGTCATGTGATGCTTTAAAAAAATGTATAAAAATATTAGCCTCCAAGTTTTTTTTTTTTTTTTCTGGCGATGCTTTTTCATTGATCATTCTATTTGCTTATTACTTGATTGATAAACAGATTGAGCAGTTAACTCCTAGCGATCGTAAACAATCTACTGTTGCAACATCAGCTCTGAAGAGAACCAAGCAGACGAATCTTGACAACGATGATAGTAACTCATCACCTTCCAAGAAATCGAAGGATGAAGCTCTACTAGACGATTCAAGTAAAAGAATAAACGGCGCATCTGCTGGTCAATCTGAGGGCCTTGATTCTGAGTTTGGTAAAACTGAGAATCTTTCTAGTGGAAAGAAAGTGGTGAGTTGGTTCCCGTATAAAATCATATGCTTTAATATGTTGGAGTATATAAGTAAATTTCATATATAACTAACTATAAACTTAAAGGATAAATTTACAATGATGTGGCTGTTGTGATTTATATTGGCCCAAATAGAAATAAATATGAACAAATTAAAAGGTACTTGGACTATGGTTTTGGAAATAATAGCTAGGACCACATTACCTATAAAATTATACTTATTTTCTGGTCCAGTGACAAACGTGATTAACAACTATTATACATGAGATCCAGGTGATTGAATATTGATGTAGATGTGAATGTGATTGTGAGAAGTGCATTGCTTAATAAGATTAATTGATAAAAAAATTTATGGCACCCGATGATCGGATTTCATATCATCATTGCTCACTAGCACTAAAGATGACTTGTAGTTTTGTCCTTTTCGGTAACATTTGTATGTTTTGTTTATTCTTTCACATTATGCTCTGGGCCACATTGACTTTTCATTTTCTGCAGCGTGGTAAACGAGGAAAAGGTATTGAACAAGCTCCTGCAATGGAATCTTCAAAAAAGAAAGGGAGATTAGCAAATGAACCTATAAGCTTGGATATAGATGAAGGTTGGTTGATACATGATCCCGAGTCTCTTATCATTTTCATGTGTTTATTTTGTAACCACATATACATATATCTGAGTGCGTAAGGAGTTTACACTTTTCAGGAGCTACAGATGATTCAGTCAAAACAACAAGCCAAGAAATAACGGAAGGGAAGATAATTCAGAAGTCGTCCACAGAAATAAGCCCAAGTGTTGCAGAAGGAGACACAAATCAACTAGACATTCTATCGGCAGCATCGACAGTGGTCGTTAAGGTAACAAAATTACACTTGGCCTTATGTTAGATGTAGCAAAGTAAATATCACTTTTTACATGGTTGAATGGAATGATTTTATGACTGGTTGGTAAGGTGGCAGAATTATATTTGACATGGATGTTGCAAAACAAACTATCACTTTTTTACTTGCACTGAATGAAATGATATGGATTGGGTGGCTGGAATTGCAATTCATGTATCAACCCACTTTTTAAGAACCATTTTGTCCATCATTATACTTCTATAAAATAGTTTCATGTTTTCATTTAGCAGGGAAAGGAAGAGGACGCAGCAACTTTTGCTCCAAAAAGGAAAAGGTGTAGACCACCTAAGTTACAACCTAAGAGCCCCGAGACTCCAGTCACAGGTATTATTTAAACCTCCTAAATATTTGAATATCATTGTTTGACAATTCGTTAGTGTATAGTTTTTAACATTTTTTATTTCTCATTAAATATTACCGCAGTTGATCATCAGAATGGAGGTGTTGGACCAGCTGAAATTTCTGTGGTGGAAGGTGCTCAAGTGATGGAAGTTAATTCACCCACAAGTCCCGGAATCAAACAACTTGGAAAGAGTCAGGAACCTGTTAAGGAGCCAAATGAAAATCCTATAAAGGAGCCAAATGAAATATCTGTTAAGGAGCCAAATGAAAATCCTGAGCAAGATGCAAGTGCTCAATGGGGGAAGAAAAATTCTTCATCAGCTAAAGGTAGACGAGGAAAACGGCGGACAATCAGTGTTAATGAATCTCTAGCTCAAGGTGCATGAAATCACTTTATTATTATGAGTTGGTGGAACATTATTTTCAGAGTTTACTTTTTGTACTAACAAGTTTTGGTGTAGATATTCAAGATGCATCCAAAGAAAAAACAGATGGGAGCTTAAAAACAAAAAATCCAGAAGCTTCTGCTGTGCAATCAGTGGACCTGGATGATCAACCTCTTTCGACATGGATTGAAGGAGTACACTCTCCAGTACCTTTTAGTGGCCCAGGTAAAGCTCGTTTAACCGAATTATAACTATTACTGTAATGTACTATTAAATAATGATTGTACTTATTGATGACAAATGAATCTATCTTCGCCTTCTGCCCCAGTGGGAACATCAACAAGTGAGAGACAGTCGGAAATAGTTGCATGTGACATTGATGCTGACATACCCTTTGTGAAAACCACCCCACTTTGGCACGCAATTGAATTGATGGAAGCTTTCCGGAAGCTTCCACAAAACCCACATTTTCGTCCATTATTGAAAGGTGTGAAAGAGAGTGCTCGAGAAGGGTTGGCCATTGGTACCATGGTGACGTTTTCAACTGTGGTGGATAGGACTTATTGTTTGAGATTTGACGATCCAAGAAGTGCAATAGAGGACTCTTTGGAAACACTCGTTGACTTAGAGAGTAATGGGTTTGATGTGGAGGTCATTAGAGAGCGTTTGACGCGTTTGCTTCTAATGAAGGACAAACAGGAGGAACTTGAAGATCAGTCAAAAGTATTTATAGAGAAAATAGAGAAGCAGAAGATACAAGAAAAGTCATTTGATGACGAGCTTGATGAAATTGATAGACAGATTCGGCAGTTGGAGGAAAAACGGAGTAAGGTTTTGTTAAAGAAGGAAAGATGGAATTTAGAGGTTGGTGCGTGAAAGCAGCTGAGGAAGCAATTGAGCAAGAGATATTGGATGTTGCTGCAGAATTTGATGGGTTAGCAGCTGCCCCCTTTTGAGCTCATTAGTGGGTTCAGGTTAGATTTGTTGTTTGTGAAGTGAATGTTTTTATGAATGAGTTGTAAAATTATTGTCATTCCTACTGCTAGCGTACATGAATTAACCCCCTACTTTAGTCTTGTTACCCGCTTAACAGTTGGTACTTTTTTTTTTTTTTTTTTTTTTTTTTGGGAAAAAGGGACTATTGGTTCTTCTATGCTCTGAATTGTTCGTAATTTCGGAGCTTTAGATTCCTTGATTGTTATTAAAGTAGATGGCAAGAATAAACTTGGAATAGGGGTGTCAGTTGGGTTGGTCTGGTTCGGTTCAATTCGGGTCAGGTCGAAATCGGGTCAATGCTAAAAAGTAACATATCCGAACCCAACCTTAACTGAACTCGGGTTAGCGGGTCTATTCGGGTTCGGGTCAACCCGAATATGAGTAAAATAGTCATAAAGTTGCCTATTTGTTCTAATTTATATAGAATTTATAAAAAAATATATTAAAAAATAAAAATACCCTTATTCGGGTCAAACAGGTCGATCCGAACCTGATTTAGCCAAACATTTTCAACCTGATACCCGACCCTATTTACTATTCAGGTTACTTGGGTAGTTGGGTTGACCCGAATAACCCGAATTCAATTTTTTAACCCGTGTAACGCGACCCGAATAGGCTTAGTCGGGTTCGAGTCCGGGTCGGGGTCGGGTTTTTTACACCCCTACTTGGAAACTGTGATAGTTGATTCATCAGGTATCTGATAAATTTCACATTTTCCTAAAGTTACACAAATTATGTGCATCAAGTTTATCTAATGATGTGGGTATATTGGCCCTTTTTAGCTGGTGCAATCTCCACTGTTTTCCAGTTTAACGAATAAGTTTTTACAGGTTGAAGTATTTTCTTCTTGAACACTATTCAACGAGTTAAAAACAAGTTATTTATTTATTTTATTTTCATACATGTGTTTTGACGAATTAGTTGTAATCTATGTTACATTGACACGGTACGGGTATCCGAAATTGGTACCTATCCGAGTGTCGGATATGTCATTCAAAAAAAAATTATGACACAGGGACACCGTCCTAACTTTGGACTCGGGTACGGATACGGCAATAATTTTTCCTAAAAAAATATACATATAGATAATTCGTGCATGTTAATTCGTTTTCAACCTAGGGTGTACTTTTTTTTTCTTATTTTATTTTGTTTTGTGTCAGTTTTGTCGTTTTCTTGTCCATGTTTGCGACAACTGGCAAATTAGGGAGCCGTTTTGAAAACCCGCATTACTTTAAAAACTATAATTTTGGAATATTTGAAAAGTTTATTGGTGACAAGATATTTTATGAACGTTGGAATGTGATTTGTAATCACGTTAATTATGGAATTTGATTATTTATTTAATGATTTGGTTCGAATCATTCGTGATGATTTATTTTTGAGATCATTATTTGGCACTACATTGACTCCGGCACTAGGATAACCTAACAAATTTAAATATTTGAATTTACGGTTTGGGTTATATATTTACGGAACGTATCTTGGAATTTTAATTATTGGGAACGAGATTGGTTTGAGAATGTTGAGATATTTTGAAAGGTTTTCGGGTTTGGTCATTGTGTTTATTTAATTGGCCATCTATCCCCTACACCATCTTATTATTATTATTACTAGTTTAAAAAGAAAGAAAAAAAAAATAGAAAAAAAGGGAGTATATACAAATTGGTTTTTGTGGTTCCTGGCTCACAACACACAACACACCTCACCAACATCTCTCTCTCTCTCTCCCATCATCTTCTTCATCTCATCACCAAACCCTAGCCACCATCATCACTAGGTGGCTGCCGCCGCCTAACTATCCCACACCGCCACCTAAAAACACTTCCAAACAAACCCCCATCACTAGATCTATTAGATCTGCTAAATTTAAGCTCGAGTTTTCTTGATTTTTGAAGATTTTTCATAACCTTTTCTTGTAATATTGAAGGTAAGACGAGTCACAAATGTGGTGACTCGTATTTTTTTATTAAGAACGTGATATGTGAGTCACGTGGTTCAATTCTTGGGCGAGTTTTTGAATAATAACGAAAAATATATGTGGGTTTCGAATGAAAACATGGTTTCTAACGAGTTTGGTATCCGGGTTGTTATTTCTTATGGGTGTCGAATGAAAACCGAGAGCCTAGGCTCTCGGCTTGGATTGATTTTACGAGCTATTATGGGTTTTTCTTGTTGGTCTTGGTCTCGTGATGACGATAACTAGAAGTATTGTTTTAGTATGGTTTGATTTTGTTGAGTTTTGACTTCTTGTTGGTGCTGCCGAGATGGGATGACCCTAAGGGTCCGTTTGGTTTGATTTTCAGTTTTGGTGATGGTATATTTTTGTTGTCTTGGTGATGCCGTGGACCATGGTGTTCGGTTTGGTTATTGGTTCGAGCTCGGATGAGCTAACCGAGACCTAGAGGTCTCGGGTGGGACCCACGTGACTCGTGGTGAAACCTTGACTCGGGTTCGACTTGGTAAGTCGACCCGGATTGTATGATATACTTGGTGGTCTTGTTGGTTTCCTGATGTTCTTTTTGTGATTATTGTTATTTGTTATTGTTATTATTAATTGTTGTGGATGTTATTTACTTGGTGCTGAGGTAATATGAATTTCATTGTGGAGTTGTGTTGACGAGTATGGATTTGGGGACCGATTGTGATACGGTCAATTAGATGACGGAGATAGGTTAGTCGGGTGCCGTAGTCGGACCCTCATGTTGTAGCACGTGGATTTGGGATTGATTTGGACGAAGTTGGTTTATTTATTTATGACTTGGTTATATTATTGTGGACTTGGACTATGAGCCGAGAGTGATGACTCAGACATGTGACCAACTCATATGACTCGATAAATATTCAAAATCAAACGCTAATAATAAAACTCGTAATAATATTATTAGTAATATAATCGTTTATATAAGTATATAGACGTGATAAACGTATATATATTATTATAAATGCGTATATTAATAATAAAACGATCACGAGTGAACGTTATAATAATATAACGATAATTATTATACTATGCGAATAGTGCAATAAATGTCGGAGTATTATGATAAATAATAATTATAAATAATGTCGAGAACTAATACGTCGGGTAAGTAATAAATAAAAACATGATAGACTTTTATAATTTTGGAAAACTTATCGAGTTATACGAGTTGTGGTTACTTAAGTCCAAGTGGGCTTTATTATGTGACTTTTATGTTGTCACGGATATATGACGATTAATATATCCATTTTCTATAACTACGTAACTTATTTAATCGACGGGTTAAATCGAGTTTATTTAGCTATATAAAATGAGTATATTAATGGGCATCGTATCGCCCATAGGTTGTGGTACGTGTATTAGGATAATAAATTACTATATATCTCGTGGAATTGGCTAAATTGACGAATTTGGCAAATTGGACGACATATATAGGGAATTTATTGGACTACGATATATACCATATAGTATTCTTTGTGCAATGTGATTTAGGTTGGGTATAATCTTGGAGCGATGTATTACGTAAATAAATATGGGGGATTACAAAATCGACGGATTTGATAAACTTCGATGATTTATTTAAATAATATATTGGGCTAATATTAGACCTATAGATGGTTTATTATTTCATTTGTTGTGGCTTCTTGGTTTGAGTTGTGTCGACCCTCCACCCATATGGATACCAAACATCGAATTTCAAATTAATATGAAGATAATTTGAGAAATGGATATTTTTGGAAAGTTAAATGGAATACGTTCGGGAATGGGAATATTTGATTTTGAGGAAATGATTTCTGAACGAGTTTGATATTGTTAGGAAGTGCCGAGTCTGTAGTTGCCGTTACGTGAGTTACTTGAGTTGCTTACGTCTTTCATATATCGGTTTCTTTTGAGGAATTGCTGGACTTGAGGTGAGTCATAGCCCCACTTTTACTCTTGAACTTTGTTTTCAATACTTGGGGTGAGAAACGTGCAAATGTTTTATGTGGACTATTATCGCTTTATTTATTTTAAAACTTGCTATGCTTATAGAACTAGGTAGGATTAAGCGAGGCCTAGTCCCGAACTAGGTAAGCTATTGATTTGGTTATAGAGCGAGGCCTAGTCCCGAACTAGGTAAGCTATTGAATTGGTTATTGAGCGAGGCCTAGTCCCGAACTAGGTAAGCTGTTGTTTGGTTGTTGAGCAAGGCCTAGTCCCGAACTAGGTAAGCTATTGGATTGATTTTAGAGCGAGGCCTAGACTTGAGCTAGGTAAGCTATTGATTGGATTGATTTGAGCTATAGCGTGCACCTATAGGGTTGATTTGATTTGGTTGGATTATATTGGATGGATTATTTTGGTTGGATGATTGAGGCCTAGTCTAGCTAGCAAGCGTTTTGCGTATATGTTCACTATATCGAATTATGAATATAAACCTATGATCTCACTAGCGAAAGCTGACTTTTAGCACGTTTTCTCAGGTAATTAAGTGATGCCCTTTTGATGCTTGGATTGGAGGCTTGGCAATGGCACCCGGTTATGGATCTATTTTCTAAAACTCTGATAAATAATTGTGGACCTACGTTTGTTTCTTTTGGGCCTTACTTTGGAGAATTCTTGGGATAAATGTAAACTTTAAAACCAGTTTTGGTTGTGTTTTTCTTATGTTTACTTTATCTCGTTCTTTCATGACTTTGAATGGATACCAATCCCCGTAGCACCCCGAAAGCTTGTTGAGTCTTCCGCTGTACCAAATTTTGGGGGTGTTACAATGTTAATTCGTTTTCAACCAGCGAGTTTGATTTTTGCCCATGTTTAGTCCTTCCTCAAAAATATAAAAACCCAAAATTATTTATTTATTTAATTTCACTCACACACATACTTTATACTTTCTCTCTCTCCTTCTCTTCACTCCACCGCCGGCCGTTACTATCTCCAGCCACCACCACCACCACCGTCGCCGGAATATTTTCCGGTGATACTTTTTCTTTGCCAAATCGATAGATCGGTGTATTTACTTCATTTCTGGAGATTTTGATCACTTGGCTCCCACCGCAACCACCCACACGCGCCACCACCTCCATTGTTACACCACCTCGGACTGTATGATGAAGAATGAACTCTGGAGATTTTGAGCACTTGCTCACAGATCCGATCTACATGGCCTGGAAAAAGATGAAGTTACCGTACCCAAGCGCAAAGTGACGTGTCCTGACCGGATTTTATACTCGGATCCGTGTCGCCTCGTACCGACCCGGGTATGACGGCCACTCAGCCGTGTCCGGGTAACATAGGTTGTAATCAAGTTTTATTATTGTACAATAACATAGAAAGTAATCAAATTAAATTTACTTATATTTTCGTTAGCTTGATCTCATAAAAAATATAGGTAAAAAAAATAGTTTCAAAATTATATAAAAAATATTATTTATTTTATAAGTTAGCTTATTTTAAAACTAAAGGGAATTTTGCATTTCTCTAACCAAAGATGTCATATATTTTCAATGTGTCACACGTAAGTCATACTACTCAATCTAATCATCAAAAATGTTAACATGACGAAAATGCCTTCAATTATTAACGTGAATTATCCGTGTTGCCCTTTATGTGAGGAGAATTTAGTATGTCATTCGATGAAGGGATAATGAATAAAGACGTCATTGTATTTTCAGTTTTGTTCACATAAGGCACTATAATATTTTTGTGGCTTTTTAGCTCACTACACTATGGAAAACGTTCGTCACCCTCATCATACCATCAAGATATGAAAGAAAACTTTATTAAAGGTTAAAGTAAACGTTGTTGTAAAAGTATATGCATATGTCAAGCTATCAGAAAATTTTAAACCAAACCCCTTTTTTTTTTTTTTTTGAATGAGGAGATATAAGTATAACAAAGTTTTAAAGAAAGAAAAATCAATAAAAGATATGTTAAAAATTAAAAAATAAAATTAAAATGAAGTGTTTAATGACATGACACTTGATTTTAATATTTCTAAAAAAGTAAATACTTAATATTAACTGTTAAGTACCGGTTACAGAAATGATCTAAAACTTTAGAGTGGGGGGGGGGGGGTACGGTAGCGCCATGGCTCGTGCCATGGCTACCAGCCGAGAATCGACGACCGCGCACCGTACCGTGGGTGGCGCCGTCGGCCCTCACGCCGTGGTGGCCAGCCCACACCGTAGCTTTTTTCATTTTTTTATTATTGTTTATCTTTATTTTTTAATTTTCTTTGGTTATTAAAATGGTAGAATGAATGTTTTGTCTGTGTTTGAAAAAGAAGGACGAAGATTGCATTTGTTTATTATTATTTATTATTATTATTTTAATGTGTGTTTGACTTTGTGTGTGTGTGTTTGGAGAAGGAAGAAGATGATAAGTTTGTTTGTTTGTTTTTTTTTTTTTTTTTTTTTTTTTTTTTTTTTTTAATAAAAATTATTATGTTTGTAGTTTTTTTTCTTGATTATATCTTTTGTTTAAATAATTGAAGAAAAAAGTCCTACGGCACCACATTTCTGTTGTCAAGGGTAACTGCTAGAATGTGGTGCCATAGAGGTTTTTGCTGACGTAACAGCACTTTTTAACTACGACACTAGGTCTACGGCACCACGGTACCCACCACTCTAAGAGTGAATCAAGTTAAAGAAAATACACTAATTATAATCACTCAGTTAGAGAAAATTCCATTTGTTTACTCTTATTTGATGCTTACTGAGGGATAAATTTCCACAATCCATTTAGTTTGATCCAATGTTGAGGATTAATCTAATATTTAATTTTATAAATTTTTTTACTCCCCATCTATATGCCCCCCCCCCCCCCACCCTTTTTTTTAATATCATATTTATTTTCACACACATAAGTGTGTTTCTCTCTAAATAACCTCCTAGCTTCTTCATCACATACCCCAAAGTTAGTAACCGCCAATCACCATCACCATTTCGATCATCAACATTACCTCCCGATCACCATCACCATTCCGATCATCATCTCATCATCCCCCATAGTTATCATCCTTTTTTATGGCTTTTTTTTTTTTTTTTATTTAGATGAACTCTTTTGATTCAGAAGTTGATTTGATTGATATTTTTGCGGTTGAGTCGGTTGATAATTATGTGGATCAAGTTGTTTAACATTTCATATGATCAAGTTGCACACCAAGTGTTTGATGAAATGTCTGAGTGAAAAATATTTGATAATCTTGTTATTTGCTCCTGTAATTTTTCTTATTAATTAAGCTGTTTGTTGAATTTTTGTTTTTACCTGAATTTTTGCTTATTAATCAGACATAATGCTATTTTTATGTCTAATTGGTATTTTGTATCTGGTATCAATTGTGATATTCTGTTAAAACGATGCAACACTTGGGTTTGATTTTGATGTTTATATTACTTGTGATATTCTGTTAAAAATGATGCAACAGTTGGGTTTGATTTTGATGTCTATTGATGACGTATAGTCTATATTTGGGCCACGAGCCCAAATGATAAACATTACTAAGGCCCAAATCCACCATAAGTGGCCTATTATAACAATGACTTGGGCCGCATTACCATAGGGATTGGGCTCACGTAGACCCAAGCTCAATCAAACTATTTATGGTCTAGATAAGGATCTTCTATTTACGGATAAGGATCCTTGGACCGGATAAGCACCATGCGTGCGAAACGTAAGGAGCACGAAACCTACAAGGATTCTGCGCCTATATAAGGAATGACATAATTCTCATTAAAGGTACGATTCACAAACCCTAACTCTTTACGATAACCCTAAAACCGATTACTTACTCTCACGCAGGAGGATATCGTGGGAGACAATCCCACGATAAGCCTAACGATGTTTGTTTATTTTTCTTAGTGCGCAGGTTTCAAGCATTAAGAGCTAATTGGTACGAGAGCAAGAGCCCAAACTAGGAACGCCCAACTTTTGTATCAACAAGTGGCGCCATCCGTGGGACAAACACTAAGAACTAAGAACTAGAATGACGAAGAACAAAAACTCAAGCCAGCGGACTCCGCAGTTGGAGAAAACACGTGACCCCCAGAGGAAGAACCATCAAGATTCGACCTCTAGGCAGGCTTCTGGAACAACCAGTGTGCCTGGTCACCAAGAAACGAGACCAACCCCTCTTCTAGCGGTAGAATTGCCTGTAAGGACTACCCAAGCCACCACGGTAGTCCCAAGCGTTGAAGAACTTCAGCGCACCCTCTTCAACACTCCCCACCAAACGGCACCTATAGTGGACAACACTGTGCCACCTGGCGCACCTAACCGAGATGGGGTGCCCAATACTGAGGCAGATATTCTTGCAGCGGATGAGGACGCACCTGATCTAACATTGAGTAATTTTGTATCCCAAAAGTACGAAACCCTAACCGCCCTCATGCAAGAAGAAGCGAGAAAAAGGTCAGGTACGAGCCTGCAAGCTCGGCTCAACTTTGGTCCTGAACACGAAGTATCACCACCGCGCCACCAAAGAGGAAGACGGGAAAATAACGAAAGACGTACCACTATCCATGACAGACTTGGTACGATATCTGACTTACAGTATTCAGAGGAATATGAAGATGGCGAGAGGCGCACCAATGTTCATTCTAGACTTGGTAGTCGAAGGATACAAGACAGATTAGGACGTCAACATTCACCAAGCGAAGGCTCCTCCAGGTCTGGGAGCAAAGGAATTCACGAAAGATTAGGGAGGAGAACTGATGAGGCGAAAAATGAACCACTTTTAGGGGGTCATTTAAGCCTGAATCCGAATTTATTTGATCAAATATTGCCCTAAATCGTTCCTTTTGTGATTTTAGGTACTTTGGGAGAGAAATCTGGAAAAGGAAGCAATTCGGACGTTTTTGGAGCATAAAAGTGAAGAAAACGCCAAAGTCTTAATTTTCCATGCTGGGAACAGTAGGTGACGGCGTCAAGAGCAAAAGCTTGACGGCGTCAAGAGCAAATCTCATGAATTTCCATGACGACCCAGAACAGATTTGACGGCGTCACGTAGGAAGGGCGTCAAGAGTAAAAGAGTCGTGACGGCCTGGAAGTATATATGTCTTGACGGCGTCAGAAGTGGATCTAGGCAGTCTGAGGAGAGTTTTGGCGGCGAGGTGACGGCGTCACATTGTTTGTCTTGACGCCGTCAGACCTATTTTCTATATATAGTTTTCTATTTTTCACACATTAAAGAGAAGTTTTGGGGAGAAACCCTAGGTACGATTTTGGTGTAACTTTACAGGTTTTTCAAGGGTTCCAACCCCTTGATACCTTGCATGATTAATCAAGATAAGTGTTCTTCTAATTCAATCAATATGTCTATGTGTTGGTTGTCTATATCTTGTTCTTGTCTTAATTCTATCATGCTAGGCTAGATCTATCTTGTGTTTGCTTAGATCTAATGAAACCTAGATATTGATTATGTGTTGATTACTTGTTTATCTTTGTTTTGGATGAATGATTTATATGTTAGGCTTAAGAAAACTGGCAGATCTCCAAATGGTAACATGCTTGAACGTCTTAAGAAACATGAACCGAGGCGCACTAGGTCTTTATTGGTTGTATTTAATGCATGAGCCACTGTTTACAATCCCTATAGTTGTGTTGGGCATGGTGTAGGAGGAGATAAGAGCTCATAGAATTGGGGAGTTATGTGTGCCACCCCATGAATGGTATTAAGGAATACGATCCGTCATCCATGCAATTATAACAAGTAATTAACGTGTAAAAGATGTCTAGGGAGTAGTGAAATCTAAGTAAACACATTTTCTCCAATTACTGCTCACAACTTTTGTATAAATTAGTTTATTTTCTTTTCTAGTATTTTATTTTGATTGCATCTTAGTATTGGGTTAGTTGAATAGCAACTAATTCCGCCCAAATCCTTCAAACCCCGAGATTTTACTTGCTTTCATAAAAATATAAAAACACAAAAATAATCATCCCTCACCTTTAGAACTAGTATTTAGGCTTTCTAATCCTAGCGACACTATTCCTAAGCTGAACGATCAATCCCCCGGTACTTGTCACTATACTATACTACAACGATCAGGTACACTGCCTGATGAGGGTTGTAAGCTTCTCGAGATCCCTCGAGAGGTAAAGCCTATTGCGATTCCCACGCATCAAGCTTTTGGCGCCGCTGCCCGGGGAATAGTTATTGTCTAGGTTAGAATTTCTTTTTATTAGGTCTACTTGCTAGATTCCTTTCTAGTAAGATTTTATTTTTATTTTTAGGTTCTCTTTAGTCTATCTTATTTCTTTGTGTTTTTGTTTGTACTAGTGTGGTCATTATGGAATTAGAGAATCGCCGTTTAGAAATTAGCATGAGGCTTATTGCGCATAAAAGAAGAAAGAGAGAAGCTAACACATTTAAGAAATTCATTAAGCCTCTCCAAACGAAAATTGAGTTTACAGACTTCGCTCCAACCCCGGATGAGTTGAGTTACCATAGGTTCCTTTTACAACATCCTTGTCCCTCAAAATATAGAAAGACACCATGGATTAGGAGGTATAACTTCAGGAACATAAAAATTCCTTGCATGATTGGGTACATGTCTAGAGAGCATACATACATTGACTTAAAAGCACCCATGAACATCATGTCTAGGCTCTATTACAATTGGATAATGAACGAAAGGTTAAGCCCTAGAAAATACCCTTACAATTCTAATAGGATATGTAACTTTGTCAGGAGAGTTAAAGGGGTACACATCTTTATAGGAAATTTTACTTATCAATGCGACTTTGTAATCCTAGAAGATGTTAGGGGCATTATTGATCCACACCTTGGAGAAGTAGTTTTAGGACAACCTTTTGTTGAGAAGACTAGGATGTATCACGACCATGAGAAGGGGATAGCGCAGTTTACTGATGGGGTAGAGACAATCACTTTCATGATGCCTCACATGAAGGAAGAATTAAAGGGCATAAAAAATCTACAAATTGATGAAATTCGACCCTATGAGGTTAAGGAAGATGGAATTACTGATGAAGCTCATTATGAGAGGAGGAGAACATATTATTCGGGTTGCATGAATCTAGGCCCGGAATACAAGCGTGATGAGAATTGGGTTAGATGTTTTGAGTTACCACAAAAGTGGGAAAGGAAAACGTAACCCATGACCTTGAGTCTAGCTACAAGACTCGTAAATAAAGAAAAGCGCTTCTTGGGAGGCAACCCATGTTTTGTGTGATTTTATTTGTTTGATTGTTATTTGCTTCCGTATGCTTGCTTTATTTTTATTGTTGGTAGATCATGTTTCTAAACTAAATAGTGGAAATACTTTACTTTGTTGTTTGGCCTGGTCTTAACTCCACCTAGAAGTATTTTTGCAAAAGATAAGTGTAAGGGGAAACCCCAAATATGTTTTTAAGAAACAAACCGATCATGATTCTCCACAATATTAAATGAACATGCGTATTCGTATTTGTTAGAGTCAAATGCTTGTATTGAGTCATAATGAAGTTTTGCAGGATTTTCCAGGAAGTAGGACCAAGTTTTTCCAGAAATTTTCCGGAAACTTAACATAAGGATTTCTGCAGGTCAATTCTGACGGCGTCAGGGGTTTACTCTTGACGGCGTCAGGAGTTAAAAATCTGGAAATTTTACCGGTTTTGTTTTTCTAACGGAGTCTTATGGTTTTTGTGAATTATTAAGTTTTATAATCTCCAGGAGATCTGCAAACTTCATTCCACAAGCATTATATCTTATCTTGTTTTCTAGGATTTAGTAACTTATATAGAATGCCGCCGATTTTACGCGAGGTTGTCTTGTCTACTTTGTCAGGTTTTACAGGTTATGTATGACAAGAAGATGATTTATATTCTGGAAGGGAAGCTTTGATTGTTCATTTTCTTGGAGGAAGATTTAACCTAGCCACCCTATTATCCATACCGAGCGAATCAGGGGAGTATTTGATTTCATTCTCTTTACTTTTTCACTTTTACATTCTTTACTTGAACATTGGGGACAATGTTCATCTTAAGTGTAAGGGGAGGGTAAAAAGATGATACCTTACATATGCACTTTCGCTTGAGTTTGCTTTGTTTAATGGTAGATGTGTAATAAAACTACGAGAAATACTTGTTAGTGTAATTTTAGCGCCAAATTTAACATTTTTTACAACATTTAGGAGTGAAACTTTAGCCATAGCAAGCGTCTCATGGATAGGAGATTGTATGACTAGCACATAACCGTATATTCAGAAAAATTTTCCACCCAAAAATGTGAGGTTCGCCTTTAGATTTGATAGGAAAAGCATTCACTATTAGTGCTTATGAGTGTACCGGTAGCATTTAGATTCTAGAACTTGCGTTAGTGATGCATCCTGAGACCGCTAGTGAGACTACATTCGTGTAGTAGGATTTACTACATGATAAGAGGCATTAGGATTACCCTTGTGTTAAACCCGTATTACAATTACTTGACCATTTAAGTCATATTACTTGGCTAGTTAAGTCAACTAATTTTTCCACACCCTTAGCGTTGTACTCATTTTTAGTACACGAAACCCCTAGTACACCCCTCCGAGCCTATCTTTTCGTTTCTAACTTTAAGCATCTTACTTAAAGGAAGAATTTGTTACACCCCACTTAAATGTACAACCAAATCGCCTTAGCCTTCCGTGTATGCGCTCATTTTTAGTGCATTATTGTTATTTGTTAAACCCTAAGTTAACTTTCTAATTGATTACATGCTTGCTAAGTCGAGTCATATCCTTGTACATATTGTTTTGGGACGATTGGGACTCATGGGTAAGTACTTATTTTATGGAGTAATGGGGAAGAACATCATTTATTACCCGCATATGTACGTTAATCTTAAAAGTGCTCAAAGTGTTTTGATTTTCTTAATTCGAGTCATTAGATTAGTTAAATTTAAAGTATGTAAAGATTCAAGTGTAAGGGAAATGTTCATTCCCTATGATGTATTATTTTGGATGGTAGGGTAAGAGTGTATGCAAAAAAAAAAAAAAAAAAAAAAAAAAAAAAAAAAAAAAAAAATCGAAAAATCAAGAAAAAGAAAAAAAAAAAAGGAAAAAGAGAAAAAACATACGGACTACCATCCCTTTTTATTCTATGTTCATTTTATGTTTTTGTTATTTTTCATTTGTTAGCTTAAGTCGAGTCTAGTCTTGGCTTAGCAACGCCACATTGTACATGTAATTGACTAAGATTGTTAACTCGCCACCAGTAAAACTTCCTTTATCCAACAAAACCGTGTATTTCATATCCCTACACCTAACGTTACAACCCTTTAAAAGACCTCTTTGATAGTTTATCCTAGGTGCTTACGCCATGTGGTGGAGGTTTGATCCTTTCCCAAGCCTATGGTAATCTATTTTGCTATGACAAGTAGTGAGAGATATCTTCCGTTTCCATATTGTAATCTATACTTTATTACACCCGAGAGATGTGAGTATCTAAACACTATTTGTGAGGTGCTTGTGTATGACCTCCGTGCTTGTCTATTGGTCTTTAGTGGAAAGATTATTTGTTGTAATTACTTTTATATTAGTGTTAAATGACCCCTAACTTGTCTTTTGAGTAGAATAAAAGCACATTTGCTTGAGGACAAGCAAATCTCAAGTGTAAGGGTATATGACGAGTCGAAAAATGAACCACTTTTAGGGGGTCATTTAAGCCCGAATCCGAATTTATTTGATCAAATATTGCCCTAAATCGTTCCTTTTGTGATTTTAGGTACTTTGGGAGTGAAATCTGGAAAAGGAAGCAATTCGGACGTTTTTGGAGCATAAAAGTGAAGAAAACGCCAAAGTCTTAATTTTCCATGCTGGGAACAGTAGGTGACGGCGTCAAGAGCAAAAGCTTGACGGCATCAAGAGCAAATATCATGAATTTCCATGACGACCCAGAACAGATTTGACGGCGTCACGTAGGAAGGGCGTCAAGAGTAAAAGAGTCGTGACGGCCTGGAAGTATATATGTCTTGACGGCGTCAGAAGTGGATCTAGGCAGTCCGAGGAGAGTTTTGGCGGCGAGGTGACGGCGTCACATTGTTTGTCTTGACGCCGTCAGACCTATTTTCTATATATAGTTTTCTATTTTTCACACATTAAAGAGAAGTTTTGGGGAGAAACCCTAGGTACGATTTTGGTGTAACTTTACAGGTTTTTCAAGGGTTCCAACCCCTTGATACCTTGCATGATTAATCAAGATAAGTGTTCTTCTAATTCAATCAATATGTCTATGTGTTGGTTGTCTATATCTTGTTCTTGTCTTAATTCTATCATGCTAGGCTAGATCTATCTTGTGTTTGCTTAGATCTAATGAAACCTAGATATTGATTATGTGTTGATTACTTGTTTATCTTTGTTTTGGATGAATGATTTATATGTTAGGCTTAAGAAAACTGGCAGATCTCCAAATGGTAACATGCTTGAACGTCTTAAGAAACATGAACCGAGGCGCACTAGGTCTTTATTGGTTGTATTTAATGCATGAGCCACTGTTTACAATCCCTATAGTTGTGTTGGGCATGGTGTAGGAGGAGATAAGAGCTCATAGAATTGGGGAGTTATGTGTGCCACCCCATGAATGGTATTAAGGAATACGATCCGTCATCCATGCAATTATAACAAGTAATTAACGTGTAAAAGATGTCTAGGGAGTAGTGAAATCTAAGTAAACACATTTTCTCCAATTACTGCTCACAACTTTTGTATAAATTAGTTTATTTTCTTTTCTAGTATTTTATTTTGATTGCATCTTAGTATTGGGTTAGTTGAATAGCAACTAATTCCGCCCAAATCCTTCAAACCCCGAGATTTTACTTGCTTTCATAAAAATATAAAAACACAAAAATAATCATCCCTCACCTTTAGAACTAGTATTTAGGCTTTCTAATCCTAGCGACACTATTCCTAAGCTGAACGATCAATCCCCCGGTACTTGTCACTATACTATACTACAACGATCAGGTACACTGCCTGGTGGGGGTTGTAAGCTTCTCGAGATCCCTCGAGAGGTAAAGCCTGTTGCGATTCCCACGCATCAAGAACATCCCCAACTGAAAGCCCCTCAAGCTCTTCCTCTGAAGGAAGCCGGCGCAAGCGCTGCAAAAGAGATTACTATTCCTCCAATGACTTCTCGGACAACGAGGATAAGGAAACAGGACACTGGAAATCCAGAGGGAGACGTCGCGAGGAAGAAGACGAAGACTGATGAGGCGAAAAATGATCCGTTTTTAGGGGGTCATTTAAGCCCGAATTCGAATTTACTTGATCAAATATAGCCCTAAATCATTCCTTTTGTGATTTTAGGTACTTTGGGAGTGAAATCTAGAAAAGGAAGCAATTCGGACGTTTTTGGAGCATAAAAGTGAAGAAAACGCCAAAGTCTTAATTTTCCATGCTGGGAACAGTAGGTGACGGCGTCAAGAGTAATTCCCTGACGGCGTCAAGAGCAAAATTCCATGACGACCCAGTACAGATTTGACGGCGTCACGAAGGTAGGGCGTCAATAGTAAAAGTCATGACGGCCTGGAAATGATTTAGTCTTGACGGCGTCAAATGTAGATCAAGGCAGTCCGTGAATAGTTTTGGCGGCGAGGTGACGGCGTCACAAGCTTTGTCTTGACGCCGTCAGACCTCTTTTCCTATATATAGTTTTCTAATTTTTCACATTAAAGGAGAGAAGTTTTGGGAGAAACGCTAAGTACGATTTTGGTGTAACTTTATAGGTTTTTCAAAGGTTTCAAACCCTTGATACCTTGCATGTGTAATCAAGATAAGTGTTCTTCTAATTTAATCAATATGTCTATGTGTTGGTTGTCTATATCTTGTTCTTGTCTTAATTCCATCATGCTAGGCTAGATCTATCTTGTGTTTGCTTAGATCTAATGAAACCTAGATGTTAATTATGTGTTGATTACTTGTTTATACTTGTTTTGGATGAATGATTTATATGTTAGGCTTAAGAAAACTGGCAGATCTCCAATTGGTAACATGCTTGAAAGTCTTAAGAAACATGAACCGACGCACACTAGGTCTTTATTGGTTGTATTTAATGCATGAGCCACTGTTTACAATCCTATAGTTGTGTTGGGCATGGTGTAGGAGGAGATAAGAGCTCATAGAATTGGGGAGTTAAGTGTGCCACCCCATGAATGGTATTAAGGAATACGATCCGTCATCCATGCAATTATAACAAGTAATTAACGTGTAAAAGATGTCTAGGGAGTAGTGAAATCTAAGTCAACACATTTTCTCCAATTACTGCTCACAACTTTAGTATAAAGTAGTTTATTTTCATTTCTAGTATTTTATTTTGATTGCATCTTAGTATTGGGTTAGTTGAATAGCAACTAGCACTCCCGACCGTAGGATCATGGAACTTGAGGACCAAGTCAAGTTTCTCATGAAATCTTACGAAGCTCCTAAGCCTTCAAGCCAAGTGAACAAAATCACTTCTTCATGCGAATTATGTAGTGGTCCCCACGACACTCGTGATTGTGTGGAACTCCCCGGAACAGCTTTTGCGGACTACGCATCCATGCGTACCGACGAAGCGGGAGATAAGTGGTACACTTTCAAGCCCGAGCCAAACACTTACGGTGATTCATACAACCCCTCTTGGAAAAATCACCCAATCCTTAGGTGAAAACAAAATCAACCCAATTCTTCCAATCCGCCTAATCGTTACCAACCAAACGGTCCACCATCTAACCGTACTTTCAACAACAATCCTTCTAACAACTATGGTAGTACCAACAATCTTGAAGGATTAATGTCAAAGTTCATGGCATCTCAAGAAGCTCGCATAGCTAGGTTTGAAACCGAATTCAACCAACAACAAACGAAGATGACCAACAAAATTGACAACTTGTTAAAAGCCCTCAACAACCAAGCGTTAATCACACCTAGGAAGGACACTAGGGACACCCATAGTGGAATCCAAATTAAGGATCCCTCATCATCCAAACACGTCCACTTTGTCAATGTTGTCACCATTAAGCCGATAGATAAGGAGATAGAGGAGAGTGACAAGGATGAGAATAGGGAAGTTGAGGTTAACAAGGAAGAGGAATTAGAGGAGGTAGAGCCTATAGAAAAATACTTTGATAAGTTGCCCACCAAGGAAGAACGGGAATACCATAAGGATTTATTCGATAGTCCCGAGAGACCATATATCCTTGGCACCCCCCTTATCAAAATGAGAGACCCCTCTAACATTAACATCCCATGCAATATTGGGCACATGCATATATGGAAAGCTTACATCGACCTTAGATCCCCCGTGAACATCATGACTAGAACTTATTACAATTGGGTGATGAAGAAGCAACTTGATTTTAGGATGATGCCCGATAAGAATCTGATAAGTAATTTTGCAGGAAGGGTAAAGGGACTGCATGTGATTATAGGAAATCTCACCTATGAGATCGATTTTATGATAGTTAAGGACACTCGTCCGGTGATAGATGCTTGCCTAAGTCAAATAATATTTGGAAAACTATTTGTTGAGGCCACTAGGATGAGTTATGATCCGACTTTAGGGATAGTTAGATTCAAGGGAGAAAATGATGAGGTTGCCTATTAAATGCCCTACAAAATTGAGCAATACCGCCTTCTCTCTAATTTCGAAAAGGAACACAAGCAAGCGGCTTATTATAGGAATGAGGAGGATAGACGTAGAGGAGTAGAGTATGTAAAAAATAGAATGCTTGGTTTCTACAAAGAATGCTTGCAACTAGGTCCGGAATACAAAACTGGTTTAGAGTACGACCTAGAGAGTGGAACCAATGATGAGGTCACGTAGTAACCCATGACCTTGAGTCTAGCTACAAGATTCGTAAATAAAGAAAAGCGCTTCTTGGGAGGCAACCCATGTTTTGTTTGATTGTTTATTTGTTTGTTTGTTATTTGTTTCCGTATGCATGCTTAGTTTTTATTGTTGGTTGATCATGTTTTTAAATTAAGAAGTGGAAATACTTTACTTTGTTGTTTTGGCCTAGTCTTAACTCCACCTAAAGGTATTTTTGCAAAAGATAAGTGTAAGGGGAAACCCCAAATATGTTTTTAAGAAACAAACCGATCATGATTCTCCACAATAATAAATGAACATGTATATTCGTATTTGTTAGAGTCAAATGCTTGTATTGAGTCATAATGAAGTTTTGCAGGATTTTCCAGGAAGCAGGACCAAGTTTTTCCAGAAATTTTCCGGAAACTTAACATAAGAATTTCTGTAGGTCAATTCTGACGGCGTCAGGAGTTTACTCTTGACGGCGTCAAGTGTAAAAATCTGGAAATTTTACCGGTTTTGTTTTTCTAACGGAGTCTTATGGTTTTTGTGAATTATTAAGTTTTATAATCTCCAGGAGATCTGCAAACTTCATTCCACAAGCATTATATCTTATTTTGTTTTCTAGGATTTAGTAACTTATATAGGATGCCGTCGATTTTACGCGAGGTTGTCTTGTCTATTTTGTCAGGTTTTACAGGTTATGTATGACAAGAAGATGATTTATATTCTGGAAGGGAAGCTTTGATTGTTCATTTTCTTGGAGGAAGATTTAACCTGGCCACCTAATTATCCATACCGAGCGAATCAGGGGAGTATTTGATTTCATTCTCTTTACTTTTTCACTTTTACATTCTTTACTTGAACATTGGGGACAATGTTCATCTTAAGTGTAAGGGGAGGGTAAAAAGATGATACCTTACATATGCACTTTCGCTTGAGTTTGTTTTGTCTAATGGTAGATGTGTAATAAAACTATGAGAAATACTTGTTAGTGCAATTTTAGCGCCAAATTTAAATTTTTTTACAACATTTAGGAGTGAAACTTTAGCCATAGCAAGCGTCTCATGGATAGGAGATTG
Organism: Artemisia argyi; assembly: GCA_030686995.1. Lineage (NCBI taxonomy): Eukaryota > Viridiplantae > Streptophyta > Magnoliopsida > Asterales > Asteraceae > Artemisia > Artemisia argyi. The sequence continues at coordinate 169,652,314 of CM060679.1, read as the reverse complement.
TATGACTAGCACATAACCGTATATTCAGAAAAATTTTCCACCCAAATATGTGAGGTTTGCCTTTAGATTTGATAGGATAAGCATTTACTATTAGTGCTTATGAGTGTACCGGTAGCATTTAGATTCTAGAACTTGCGTTAGTGATGCATCCCAAGACCGCTAGTGAGACTACATTCGTGTGGTAGGATTTACTACATGATAAGAGGCATTAGGATCACCCTTGTGTTAAACCCGTATCATAATTACTTGACCATTTAAGTCATATTACTTGGCTAGTTAAGTCAAGTAATTTTTCCCACACCATTAGCGTTGTACTCATTTTTAGTACACGAAACCCCTAGTACACCCTTCCGAGCCTATTTTTCGTTTCTAACTTTAAGCATTTTACTTAAAGGAAGAATTTGTTACACCCCACTTAAATGTACAACCAAATCGCCTTAGCCTTCCGTGTATGCGCTCATTTTTAGTGCATTATTGTTATTTGTTAAACCCTAAGTTAACTTTCTAATTGATTACATGGTTGCTAAGTCGAGTCATATCCTTGTACATATTGTTTTGGGATGATTGGGACTCATGGGTAAGTACTTATTTTATGGAGTAATGGGGAAGAACATCATTTATTACCCCCATACGTACGATAATCTTAAAAGTGCTCCAAGTGTTTTGATTTTCTTAATTCGAGTCATTAGTTTAGTTTATTGTAAAGTATGTAAAGATTCAAGTGTAAGGGAAATGTTCATTTCCTATGATGTATTATTTTGGATGGTAGGGTAAGAGTGTATGCAAAAAAAAAAAAAAAAAAAAAAAAAAAAAAAAAAAAAAAATCGAAAAATCAAGAAAAAAAATAGAAAAAGGAAAAAGAGAAAAAACATACGGACTACCATCCCGTTTCATTCTATGTTTATTTTATGTTTTTGTTATTTTTCATTTATTAGCTTAAGTCGAGTCTAGTCTTGGCTTAGCAACGCCATATTGTACATGTAATTAACCAAGAGTGTTAACTCGCCACCAGTAAAACTTCCTTTATCCAACAAAACCGTGTATTTCATATCCCTATACCTAACATTACAACCCTTTAAAAGACCTCTTTGATAGTTTATCCTAGGTGCTTACGCCATATGGTGGAGGTTTGATCCTTTCCCAAGCCTATGGTAATCTATTTTGCTATGACAAGTAGTGAGAGATATCTTCCGTTTCCATATTGTAATTTACACTTTATTACACCCGAGAGATGTGAGTATCTAAACACTATTTGTGAGGTGCTTGTGTATGACCTCCGTGCTTGTCTATTGGTCTTTAGTGGAACGATTATTTGTTGTAATTACTTTTATATTAGTGTTAAATGACCCCTAACTTGTCTTTTGAGTAGAATAAAAGCACATTTGCTTGAGGACAAGCAAATCTCAAGTGTAAGGGTATATGATGAGGCGAAAAATGATCCGTTTTTAGGGGGTCATTTAAGCCCGAATTCGAATTTATTTGATCAAATATAGCCCTAAATCGTTCCTTTTGTGATTTTAGGTACTTTGGGAGTGAAATCTGGAAAAGGAAGCAATTCGGACGTTTTTGGAGCATAAAAGTGAAGAAAACGCCAAAGTCTTAATTTTCCATGCTGGGAACAGTAGGTGACGGCATCAAGAGTAATTCCCTGACGGTGTCAAGAGCAAAATTCCATGACGACCCAGTACAGATTTGACGGCGTCACGAAGGTAGGGCGTCAAGAGTAAAAGTCATGACGGCCTGGAAATGATTTAGTCTTGACGGCGTCAAATGTAGATCAAGGCAGTCCGAGAATAGTTTTGGCGGCGAGGTGACGGCGTCACAAGCTTTGTCTTGACGCCGTCAGACCTCTTTTCCTATATATAGTTTTCTAATTTTTCACATTAAAGGAGAGAAGTTTTGGGAGAAACCCTAAGTACGATTTTGGTGTAACTTTACAGGTTTTTCAAGGGTTCCAAACCCTTGATACCTTGCATGTGTAATCAAGATAAGTGTTCTTCTAATTCAATCAATATGTCTATGTGTTGGTTGTTTATATCTTGTTCTTGTCTTAATTCCATCATGCTAGGCTAGATCTATCTTGTGTTTGCTTAGATCTAGTGAAACTTAGATGTTAATTATGTGTTGATTACTTGTTTATACTTGTTTTGGATGAATGATTTATATGTTAGGCTTAAGAAAACTGGCAGATCTCCAATTGGTAACATGTTTGAACGTCTTAAGAAACATGAACCGACGCGCACTAGGTCTTTATTTGTTGTATTTAATGCATGAGCCACTGTTTACAATCCCTATAGTTGTGTTGGGCATGGTGTAGGAGGAGATAAGAGCTCATAGAATTGGGGAGTTAAGTGTGCCACCCCATGAATGGTATTAAGGAATACGATCCGTCATCCATGCAATTATAACAAGTAATTAACGTGTAAAAGATGTCTAGGGAGTAGTGAAATCTAAGTAAACACATTTTCTCCAATTACTGCTCACAACTTTAGTATAAAGTAGTTTATTTTCATTTCTAGTATTTTATTTTGATTGCATCTTAGTATTGGGTTAGTTGAATAGCAACTAATTCCGCCCAAATCCTTTAAACCCGAGATTTTAAATTGCTTTCCATAAAATATAAAAATACAAAAAGAATCTTCCCTCACCCTTAGAACTAGTATTTAGGCTTTCTAATCCTAGCGACACTATTCCTAAGCTGAACGATCAATCCCCCGGTACTTGTCACTATACTATACTACAACGATCAGGTACACTGCCTGGTGGGGGTTGTAAGCTTCTCGAGATCCCTCGAGAGGTAAAGCCTGTTGCGATTCCCACGCATCAAAGACATATCTCTTCCGTGCTTCGCCAGAAAGTTGATGCCTTTACAAGATGCATCAGCGACTACTCTGATCATAAGAAAAGGCGCATGCCCACTAATGTTAAAACATATGACGGGACAGGTGATCCTGATGACCACCTAAAAATTTTCGAATCCGCCGCTACTATCGAATATTGGCCACAACCTGTGTGGTGCCATATGTTTAACTCCACGTTAGTAGGGAATGCGCGCACGTGGTTTAGCAAGCTTCCACGAAGGAGCATTGGCGGGTTTGAAGAGTTGCGAAAAGCATTCCGTTTAAACTTCACCCAAAGAAAGAAGTGCGCTAAAAACCCTGTTGAACTAGCCAGAGTAAAACAGCGTCAAGGGGAATCAACCAGTGCTTATATGGAACGATTTAAAGATGAGTGTATATACGTAATGGCGTGTCTCGAAGTCCTAAAAATCTCAGGGTTCATGAATGGGATCAACAGCCCAGAACTCATTAGGAAGTTAAACGATAAGGTTCCCCAAACCTTCGATGAACTAATGAAGCGCACAAGATCCTTCATCCAAGGGGAAGCAGCTGCTGCGGACAGTAAAAAAGGCTACTCAAATTATAGGCAACAAGAACAACCTAGGAGACAATCCAATGATCAGAGCAGCAACCGTAGCAAGAATTATCGCAGTCAGGGGAGTGAACGAGATAATGACAAGTATACCCCTCTCACAAAGACTCCGAGGGAAATATTTGTAACGGAAGGCGCAAACTTCCCAAAACCTCCACAAATGCACACCCCAAAGGACAAGCGTATAGGGAATGGATACTGCGAATACCATGGCCAAAAGGGTCATACAACCAACGAGTGTGTCCAGCTACGACAACTAATTGAAAAATTAGTAAGAGAGGGAAGAATGGATCACCTCGTAAAGAGCATTAAAAAAGGGAAGGACAAGCAAAGGAATGGAGGCAAGAAAGAGCCTTCCAAAGATAAAGCGGACATCATCTACATGATACAGTCATGGCAACGCAAGACAAAGCAAAAAGTCAGTCAAAAGTTCTCTTCAGAAAAGGAGATATCCTTCCCCACTCTAGCTGCGGACAACGCAGTAATAGAGCCATTGACCATTGAGATACATACTGGGGGACATGACATCCGCCACATGTATATCGATGGAGGAGCATCCGCAGATATTCTGTATGAACATTGCTTTAAAAGGCTACGACCTGAGATACAAAGTCAGTTGATACCAGCCACGACGTCGCTGACTGGGTTCACAGGAGAAAATATATGGCCTATGGGGCAATTACGCTTACTTGTAGTTGTGGGCGATGAACAACACTCTACAGCAACGTGGATAAATTTCATGATAATCAAGTCCCCTTCACCGTACAAAGGCATCATTGGGAGACCTGGAATATAATCCATGCGCTCTGTACCATCCACAGCACATGGGATGCTCAAATTTCCAGTAGAAGGAGGGATTGTCACCCTCTACAACACCACAATGCTACCTAAAGAATGCAACGCAGTAACCAGTAAGGTTACGCAGTAACCTGGAGGAGCCTTCGCTTGGTGAATGTTGACGTCCTAATCTGTCTTGTATCCTTCGACTACCAAGTCTGGAATGAACATTGGTGCGCCTCTCGCCATCTTCATATTCCTCTGAATACTGTGAGTCAGATACCGTACCAAGTCTGTCATGGATAGTGGTACGTCTTTCGTTATTTTCGCGTCTTCCTCTTTTGTGGCGCGGTGGTGATACTTCGCGTTCAGGACCAAAGTTGAGCCGAGCTTGCAGGCTCGTACCTGACCTTCTTCTCGCTTCTTATTGCATGAGGGCGGTTAGGGTTTCGCAATTTTGGGATACAAAATTACTCAATGTTAGATCAGGTGCGTCCTCATCCGCTGCAAGAATATCTGCCTCAGTATTAGGCACCCTATCTCGGTTAGGTGCGCCAGGTGGCACAGTGTTGTCCACTATAGGTGCCGTTTGGTGGGGAGTGTTGAAGAGGGTGCGCTGAAGTTCTTCAACGCTTGGGACTACCGTGGTGGCTTGGGTAGTCCTTATAGGCAATTCTACCGCTGGAAGAGGTAGGGTTGGTCCCGTTTCTTGGTGACCAGGCGCACTGGTTGTTCCAGAAGCCTGCCTAGAGGTCGAATCTTGTGGTTCTTCCTCTGGGGGTCACGTGTTTTCTCCAACTGCGGAGTCCGCTGGCTTGAGTTTTTGTTCTTCGTCATTCAAGTTCTTAGTTCTTAGTGTTTGTCCCACGGATGGCGTCACTTGTTGATACAAAAGTTGGGCGTTCCTAGTTTGGGCTCTTGCTCTTGTACCAATTAGCTTTTAATGCTTGAAACCTGCGCACTAAGAAAAATAAACAAACACCGTTAGGCTTATCGTGGGATTGTCTCCCATGATTATCCTCCGGCGTGAGAGTAAGTAATCGGTTTTAGGGTTATCATAAAGAGTTAGGGTTTGTGAATCGTACCTTTAATGAGAATTATGTCATTCCTTATATAGGCGCAAAATCCTTGTAGGTTTCGTGCTCCTTACGTTTCGCACGCATGGTGCTTATCCGGTCCAAGGATCCTTATCCGTAAATAGAAGATCCTTATCTAGACCATAAATAGTTTGATTGGGCTTGGGTCTACGTGAGCCCAATCCCTTTGGTAATGCGGCCCAAGTCATTGTTATAATAGCCCACTTATGGTGGATTTGGACCTTCTTCACTTGTAATATTCTGTTAAATTTCTTGAAATATCACAAGTGATAATAGTGTTCTCAAATGGTTTTCTTGCTGCAAACCTATCTGCATACTGTATTATCAACTTATTTAGGTAATTCATTTCATGAAGAAGGATCTTTGCAATGTATGTCATTCTCATGTTGTTCATCTTTTTGGAGGAACCTTTGATATCACAGGTGATATCTCAGATGTGGCGGCTTCTTCTTTTTGTTGAATTAGTAGTGGTAATGGAGGAACATGTTAAATCACAGGTGATCACGTGTTATATCACATGTGATATTATGTGTTAGATCACATGTGATATCACGTATTCACGTACTAAGCGATGATCAATTTTCAACCCGAACCTCTTTGTTACCTCTATTAATGCATTGTAGTTATCACGAATATTCATTTATAATTCTTGACTTTGTCTTCCAGGTATTTGAATAATGGTATTATTACTTAGAACTAATATAGGGTCTCTTACAAACACAATCACATGACATGAGAACATGTGATTGCTTCTCAACTTGTGCATCCATATCTTAGGCGTTTCGTCAAACACTATTCATGAAAGTGCATTAACTTACATATTAGTGCATTAACTTACCATGAGTCATTTGGAGTTTTACAAAAAAAATATTTATACTTGTTTTACGAAAGCAAGTTGAGTGTCATAACTTACATATTAGTGTTCACCGAGAAAAAAAGTAAACGACAAAAAAAAAAAAAAAAAAAAAAAAAAAAAAATGTTTGTCGAAAATATATTAAAGTGCCCATATTGAAAGATAATCAAATGCTCGTCACGATAGTGTAATCTTTTTAGGTTAACGGTTTACGGTTTTTGAGATATGTAATATTTAAAAATAAGAGATGAAAGTGGGTTTTAATTAAAAAATGAGGTGGTCTAGATTTATACTTTAGGTACCTTCATGTTTTTTTCCTTCTTAAATCTTGTTTCTTTTATCTAATAATTTGTGTGGTCCAAATTTGTCTTTTGATATGTAGAAATTTTTGAGTATGCAAAATAAAATGACTCCTTCACATTAAATACAAATGAAATAATTGAATAAAAACAATAAATACAAATGAAAAAATAAGTGGCATGTGGGGTACAAACACAAATTTATCAAACTAAACGAGTCTTTACAAAGTACAAACACACCCTTTATATTTTTATACAGCTTTCAGTAAGCAAGAATGAAGTGAGTGACGGATTCCAATAAACATATACCGACCACACCTTCTACAATCGATTAAACTTAATTTAATCCTAAATGGGTCGATGTCGAATGGGTTATCACTCAATGACAGGTTTATTTATTTTTTTTATTACTTTTTATTTACTTATTATTATTATTATTATTATTATTATTATTATTATTATTATTATTATTATTATTATTATTATTATTATTATTATTATTATTATTATTATTATTATTATTATTATTATTATGGTTTTAGTTAATTTATTTGTGTACTTGAGGATTACTTGTTTTATAAAATGTGGTAAGGGCGAAGTTACTTGCATGAAGATATTTCTAGTTTTGTTGAAAAGTGGAAGGGTGTTTTTCTTTTTCTTTGATTAAGTGTTGAAAATTTGGAAAATGCTGTTTTCTTTCAGTAGAGAAGTGAAGAGTAGAAAAAAGTATAATTGTTTAGTTGTGGAAAATTTGTCTGACTTTTTCATTTCTATTTTTTCAGAAAATTGGATGTGTTCTTTTTCTCTAGAAAAGTGAAAATTTAGCACAAAAAAAAATGTTTAGATGGTGTTGTATTTTCTGTTTCAGAAAAGTGAGGTTATTTGGAAAAATGGTGAGGAGAAAAGTAGAAAAGTACATATTTCACTTTTCTGAAATCATTTTTGTAAATTAGAAAGGCCCATTTTCTATTTTATAGAAAAGCTTCCTAGATAAATGTGGATTTGACTATGTTTTCTATTTTCTTAGTTTTCTTAGAAAAAAATTCTTCAAAAAAGAGCTTTTTTATGCAACTAACATGGCCTAAGTTTTTCAAAAATATAAGCTACAAAGCTTCGGTCCTAATGATAAAAATTCCTAATTAGTTGCTCCGTACATTTTAAAATACGATAGTTTTTGTCTTACGAGCTTATTTGATGGACTAATGAGCTTATTGGAAATTCGATAAGCTCATAAGCCCATTTTTAATGGCTTATGAGCTTATCAAAATTTGAATAAGCTTATAAGCCCATTGAATAAGTTAAGAGTTAAGACAAACACCCCCTGAGCTCTAACTCCATGAGTCTCCATCTTTGGCTAGTTTTGCAAATACATTCCTTATGTTGTGAGGTTCTTTCATGTTTTGTGGTTTAGCTTGGTAAATACTACGTATTGTTTATAATTTAGAAAGATTGTCATGAAATGTGACTAGTGATCCGCAATTTGACAATTTGGGGTATGAGTAGTTTTTTTGTCTCATTATAAGGAGTAAATGTTCAATTCCAGACAAGTAAATGTAGAATTTTGTCAATAAACGTGAAAGTTCATCTTTGAGAATTTTAGGGACCTGCATATGCTTCGTTTTTGAAAAAAAAATCTGTTATGATTGAGAAAATCCAACTTCCGATCTTGCTGATGGCAGAGAAAATTTATAATCTTGGCAGTTTCTCCTTTATAATTGCTCTAATATTGATTTCTTGTCAGAGTTGGATGGTTTTATATAAGAATCTTTAAAAAAATAATAATAAAAAATAAAAAATAAAAAATAGAAAATGAGTTGCTTTAATGTTTAGCAGGTTCATTGATTGATATAGCTCTCTTCTTTTACTCTTCTTTTTTTATACCGGTATAGGTACTCTATTATCTTATAGGCAATGTGGTTACTATACTTGCGGTGACTGGATAAATAGGTCAGATAAGCAGTGAATATTGATGTAAAAATTTGTCACTCAACAACCAGTTACTTTGTGTTTGGTGACCCCGGTTGCCGGTTGCATGTACATTAATAGAGTACTCAAAATGGAAAAATAAGTGAAATAGATAACTATATCAATCAAGGACACTTGTTTAGTTGCTTATATAATTTTGTTTTTTGTTTTCTTGTTTCTGCTTTTGTTTGCTCTTTCTCGAAAGAGAACAGCAATTTTTATGTTCACTGCAGGTAAAACAGTAGAAGTAACATTTGATAACGAAGATCCACATGAGGTTTGGGTTCCTGCAACTGTGCTAAAATACTGTGGCGACAGTAATTTTCTAGTCGAGTATCAGAAGCCAGGAAATGGTGATCAGGTGGTTCTTCATCAAGCTACTGTAGATTACTGGCATATCCGACCACCGCCCCCTCATCTGAGGGACAAAAAATTTGGTTTGCATGAAAAGGTTGATGTGTATTATGACTATGGTTGGTGGAGTGGAGTAATCACCAAAGAACTTGCTGATAATAGGTATAATGTGTTCTTTGAACACAGTAAGAAGGAAAGAGCATTTATATGCTCAAAAGTAAGGCCGCACATGAAGTGGTACAATGGCAAATGGTACAACAAAGGGCTCAACATTTCTGAGGTATTCATATCTTTACATCTATCACTGATTGGTTCTCTTGTGGTTTAATTGCAACGACCCCACTTTATTTTTTTGTGTATGTTTTATCATATATAGAGCCTAACCTTTAATAAGGATTCCTTGTTACATTGTAAAAATGCAATCTGTTAAATATCTTATCTCAAAGAATAATGCACTTTTGTTCATGTTTTTGCAAGTATCAAATATTTTTTCATTAGGCACAGTTACGACAGAACATAAAATACTAAGGGGTTTTAAAAATATTCAGATTAGCGGGTGAACAGGAGTAAACTGATAACACATATATATGTCGATAGTACTGAGTGTGTCGGTGAATGTAATTCTGTGAAGGGCGACACTGATGAGGATGCAACTCGCTCTTTGATTAATAAGCAGATTGAGCAAACAGCTCCAACCATAGCTGAACAATCTACTGTTGCCACATCCATAATGAAGCGAACAAAGCAGACAATTCCTGAAAGCAATGATAATGATTCATCGCCTTCCAAGAAAATGAAGAATGGAACTTTTATGGTTGATTCTAGTAATAAGACAAATGGCACTTCTGCTGGTCAATCTGAGGACCTTGATTCTGAGTTTGGTAAAACTGAGAATCTTTCTTATGGAAAGAAAGTGGTGAGTTGCATATCATATCATATGTTAAGCATCTATTAATGTATTAAATTGGACTATGTGGAATTTTTTTTAGCCCAATCCAAGAGAAATTTTAACAAAATAACAGCTAGTACTGTTTCACCTATCCGATAATTCTCATTGTATTGAGGTCCAAAGAGGAAAATGCTCAGGGTCAAGATTGACTTTTCATTTATTGCAGCGTAGTACACGAGAAAAAGGTATTGAACAAGAGACTCCGACTATGGATTTCTCAAAAAAGAAGGGGAAAGCAGCAAACGAGAATGAAAGCATGAATTTAGACGAAGGTTTGTTTACAATTGGTTTCTAATTACCTTTAAATCACTTACATTTTGCTTATTTTGAAACCATGCATACATTCTGGAATGCTCATGTTGATAACAATTTTCAGGGGCTAAAGATGATTCAGGCAAAACAAAAACGAAAAAAAGTTCGGAAAAAGATGCTACCAAAGACTTGGTCCTTCCTGTCGTCACGGGGTTGCAGTGTAATGAGATTACAGTATCACAAGAGAGGATACTCAAGAAGTGTTCCAATGAAATAGGTGCTCCGTCGGAACAATTGACAATGGTTGATAAGGTGACAAATTAGACTTGGCATTATCTTAGATTAGCTAAGCAAAATATCATTTTTTTTCCTTGTGGTAAAAGAAGTGATGACTTGGGTGGTTCGTATTTAACCCCTTTGGGAACCATTGTTTATATACGTTGTTCTTCAGTAATATAGTATCTCGTTCTCATTTAGGAGGTACATGAAGAGAATGCTTCAACTGTTGCACCAAAAAGAAAGAGGGGCAGACCACCTAGGTTACAAGCAAAAAGCCCTGAGACTCCACTGACAGGTATAATTTAGATTCACTGCTTTATAGTTTATAACATTATTCTTTACTGATTATAAATAATTGCAGATAATCATCGGAATGAAGGTGTTGATCGTTCACCTACAAGTTCAGGAGCCAAATCGTTGGAAAAGGACCAAGAATCTCTAAAACAAGACAAACTGCATAACGAAAGTCAAGAACAAGATCTAAAAGCTAAACGTTCAAGGAAAAAGTATTCATTTGGTAGAGGAAAACGCGGTAAAAGGCGGACTATTAGTATAAACACCGAGGCTCCAGTTCAAGGTGCAAGAAATCACTTTATTATAAACGTTGATGGATTATTGCTACAAATTAGATATTGATGTCTACTTTTTGAAAGTTTTTGGTGTAGATTCTCAAGATGCATCTACAGAAAAAGCCGACGAGAACATGGGAACAAGAAAAACAGACGCTTCTGTTGGGAAACTATTTAACACTGTGTCTGATGATCAACCTCTTTCAAGATGGATTGATGGAATGCACTCTCCTATCCCTATTCAAAATCCAGGTAAAAGCTCATGTAAGCAAATTATAATGGGAAATTACAAATTTGACACTTTTAAGTGCGACTTTTTACAAACTTTACCACTTTTTCATGTTTATCCAGAATAACACTACGTCTCATAAAATAAATTGTGTGAATTGCGAATTTCATGAACAGCACCAAGTAGTCGCAAACTTGATTTTCCAAATTTTGTCATACATTTTTTTGCAATTGTGGGCATAAAATTGCAAATAGTATTATTGTGTCGCAAAATATGTACTTCTTTTCCATTTTTTTGTACTTTTTCTGGTTTAGCAAAATATAGGGTTATTTCAGTGTAACTCACAAAAAGTGATACATGTTGCAATAGGTCTCACAGCAAATGGACCGATTTGTAATTTTACCAGTTTCAACTTGCTTGTTGATTACATAATAATGATAAGAATCTCTCTACTTGTTGCCGGAATTTGAATACTTACAGCAAGCGAGAGACGACTGGAAGCCGACACATGTGGCATGAATGCAGAAAACCTACCTTTTGTGAAACGCACCCCGCTTTGGCGCACAATAGAATCAATGGAAGCCTTCCAGAAGATCCCACAAAACCCACATTTTCGTCCATTGTTAGGTGTGAAAGAGAGTGCTCGAGAAGGAATGGCCATTGGTACCATGGTGACGTTTTCAACTGTAGTGAGCAGGACTTATTGTTTGAGAGTTGACGGTCCAAGAAGTGCTATAGAGGACTGTTTGGAAACACTTGTGGAATTGGAGAGTAATGGATTTGATGTTGAGGTGATAAGAGACCGTTTGACACGTTTGCTCTTATTAAAGGACAAACAGGAGGAGCTGGCAGATCGGTCAAAACGATTCGTAGAGAAAATAGAGGAGCAGAAGATACAAGAAAAGACAATCGATGATGAGATTGACGAAATTGATAGACAGATTCGGCAGTTGGAGGATACACAGAGGAAGGTGTTACAAAAGAAGGAAAAATGGACTTTCGAGAATGATGCAATGAAAGCAGCTGAGGAAGCAATTGAGCAAGAATTAAGAGAAGTTGCTGCAAAATTTGATGGGTTAGCAGCTGCCCCATTCTGAGCTAATCAGCGGGTTTCGGTTAGATTTGTTGTTTGTAATGTCAATGTAGTGCTATTTTTTTCTTCTTATGAATGTAAGTTGTAAAATTATTGTCCTTCCTCTTGCTAGCGTACATGAATTAACCCTTTAGTATTGTTAGCCGCCTAACAGTTGGTACTTGGTTCGTCTATGCTCTAAATTGTTTGTAATTCCACTAATTTATGAGCTTCAGGTTTCTTGATTGTTACTACTAAAGTAGATGACAGGAATAAACTTGTTGACTGTGGTAAGGTTTACCTATCTATCAAGTATCTGAAATATTTAACATTTTCCACAAAAATATGTGCCTATATGGTATGTGTGCCTAAGCGTGTTGTCTTAAACAATTAAAAGTGCCAACTATATATATGTTTGCTAGAGCATTTCATGAAGTTCTAGAGGCAATAACTGCTAGATCTAGAGGCTTTCATGGTCTAACCCGTGAGATGATAAATCGGAGGGATCCAACCTTTCACTTAACACCACATCAAATCATGAATGATAAAAGATATATGTTGTACTTCAAGAGTTCAAGGTATTCAATTAGTGAATTAGTTTTTGGTTATCTGAATTTATATTACATTATTACGGATACTATAATAATTTAGGATTGCATTGACTGTATTGATGGTACCCATATTTGTCTTTTTATTTGATCTTTATTGTTTGTGAACATAAGCCATTTATGTTTTTTTTTATGTTACTATATATTTTATTATTATTATTACAACTTAGTTGATCAAACACTTTTATTTAAAAAAAATAATAATAAAATAAAAAATATTGTTTGCAGCTACAAGTATGAGCTAACAACTTATAGTTAACAGTTTATAAATAACAGCTTACAATTATCAGATTTATAAACTAATTTCAATGATAATGTGTGACAACAATAATATACAAGTATTGTTGGTGTGGTAAAAATAGTACTGACATTTGGGCACATATACTAGAATAGTTACAAAGTATCGATTCGTGTATGATTAATGATTGTATAGCACTTCATTGTGGAGATTGATGTTTTAATAGACTCAATATCGTGTTTATTTGATTACCAAATTATAATTGTACGACTAATGTTATGATTGGGCTTAAACAAAAAGAAACTCTCTATATAGGGTCTATCTACCTTAGTATTTTCTTTAAGTCACTCGAGCCTTTGTCACTTATATATCTGATTATTTGTTTTTATATATCTGATTATTTGTTGAAATATGGTCTCTTCATGCAAAAATTATGTTACACAAATATGAAATACGATCAAATATGAGCCTTGTTGAAGCATAAATCCGTCGGGCTAGTCTTGACGATAGATTGAGCCGTTCCACGTCATCCCGAGCTTGGAAGTCTGCTACAGTACAAGAAAGAAACCGGTTAGAAGGGATCCCGAAGCCGAAGCCCCGGAACCGCCCTCCGACGATCAAGTCAGTATAAGTAGAGAAGTATGTGTGAGTTTTAGTGAGAGTAATAAATGCACTCTATTATTTATAAGTGAGTTTCTTTGTCATTATATGGTGGTCTCGGGTCGCGATAGCGACGCATTTATAGGTGAGAAGTATGTGTGAGTTTTAGTGAGAGTGATAAATGCACTCTAAGGTGAGTTTTTTTGTCATTATCTGGTAGTCCCGGGTCGCGATAGCGACGCATTCAGGCGGGAAATATTCAGGCGGGACTTGCTCCATCGCCAGAAGGGTCTTACTCCATCCCTTGAAGGGTCATGCTCCAGCCCCGGATATGTCCAACTCCAGCCCGGAAGGGTCCAGTTCCAGCCGGACTCATTCTTTATGGCCTTCCCGGACCATACGTCATCAAGCCTCAAATATTATATGTGTTACAGTGGACATGGATAAAATTTTGTGACCCTAATGAAACGGTGACTCTAGGCGACCGCACCGAGTGCACTTGTTGATCTTGCTGGCCTTGGGTGAGATCGCCATCCATTACCCACTGTATTAAAATCTTGAACACCAAAGATCGAATGATATTAAAAATAGAGCTCGATCGAACACCTGACCATTGTAAAGATATTGAAAAATGGACAAGCGGTACTGATGAAGTGGCATTTAGTTAACTGATAATTTTATGTGTTCATGATAAAAATTGACTTTTATAAACGAAGTATAAGACAATCAAAGGAAAATGTGATTTGAAGATGATGAATGTAGTGTGACCATTTGTCCATTTCAGATCATCATATATAATTCATAAAGTTTGTGCGCTTTCAAAATATTTTACACATGTGGGTGCGTGTATGGTCCGATCGTTTAGCGGCTCTTTGTAAGAGACGGGAATGTAGTTACAAGTAGAAAGTTTATCTTTTATACAATAAAACAAAACTCCGGGAATTTTTCATTTCAATAAAATGCATTCATATAATATTTAGTAATCATTTTATTTAAAAAAAATATAATAAAAAACTATAATTAAAAATCATAAATCAAACAAAACAAAAATTAAATTATTTGTTTTTTAATAAACAAAAATATATGATTAAAAAAATTTTAAAAACCCGCGCGTGCGCGGGCATTATATCTGGTAGTAGTAAACAAAAGTTTCCAATTTTAAACAAAAGTACGTTTGAACATTATTTGAGGTGTGTCACTCAACATGGAATCATCTTTTGTTTTTGTGTTCTACGTTAAAAAATTGTAAATTGTTAGATATTAGAGTTTTGATTATCAAAGTTTGCTTGAATAATTTTTAACTTGTGTATAGTTTATTTTTCGAAAACAATATTGCGACCGTATTTGATGCTTTGGATTATACGAAATTTGTATTAAGATAAGACAAGAGCACACTCAAATTATAAACACAAAAAAAGAGAGCAAAATATGAAAAGTTATTGTATGTATTGTCATATCAAAATTATCGAGTCTTGTAGGTATGTTTTCCGAAAAATGTAGCCAACGTTAACAGAAGGTCTATACGGTGTATAGACTGTGAGCCTATACAGCGTATAAGAGGATTTTTTAAAAAAAAAAAGGCGAACTCGTATTGCATGTGGTATACGTTAACAGAAGGTCTATACCACACTTTTAACAATAGAATACTGGTTGCGGATCCTTTTGTTTTAACGAAGGGTGTTAAAGTAAGATGATATATGCTAGAAATTCAGAATAAAATGAGACTTTAAATATAAGGAAGAAGTTACGAAAGTAAAGGGTACGAGAGCTTATGTGAAAATTACCTAAGCACATCAAGTAAAAAAATACGTTGAAAATTACCTAAGCACATCGAGTAAAAAAATGTGTCTTTTATTTAGTTAGTCAATTGATATGTACAATTTTCGTGATCTCTATAGTAAATCTTTGTATTTTTATTGTTCTTATGAAGTGTAATAGTCTCTTCATCTCAATAGTTATTGTCATGTGATAAAAAAAAACAGAAATTTTAATAAATGTGAGACCATTACAATCTTTAATAAATCAAATAACATATCTATCCGCTAAACTTTCTTTTAATTGTTCCAAATATGATTTACATAATTATTTTGAGACATTTTAAAATGAAAATGTGAATAATATTTTGAGTCGGATAAAATTGTATTTTTGATCATACTAGACCCGATAATTTCTAACATTGACTAACTGTCACTCTAAGAATGTAACCCGAGATCCCAAAGGTTGAATTATATTTGGTTAGTAAAACTAAGTTAGTTTAAAATGTAAGCCACGGTTTTTTGAGTTTTTGCTATGCCCACAAAATATATACAAAAATACAATCACATTATTGAGTTGGTTATATGTGATTGATGGAATAAAAAAGAAGAAAGAAAAATTGTAGCAAAAGCCACAAATCACACGTAGCCAACTCAATTTTATGGATGTTTTTTTTGTATACATTTTGTAAATGTAGCAATTTATTTATTTATTTATTTATTTTTTATGACACATGCAAATTTTAGGATGTGTTTGCTATGTAGGTTTTGGACCCAAGAAATACTATGATTACTTAAATTAATTGTTTGGTTGATACTCTTAAAAAAAAATAATGGAATTATTTTAAAAAATTGATTCCACACTATATAGTTGGTGTTTGACAGATTCCCATTTGACACACACAATTCATCTCTTACTTCAATTTTCTTTGTTTATTTCTTATAATTTTTTATAAGTTAAACAATTAATATCTTTAAGTAATTTTTAGTTTTCTCTCTTCTATTTTTTTTAAACCATTCACAAATCCAAATCTAATTTTAAACCCACTTACAAACTAAACGGACCATTAGTTATTTGAGTGAAAAAGTAAAAGACAGGGTAAATTTATGTCAATACAAACTTTTATCTTTTTTATATGTTGGAAAATTAAAAATGAAAAAACATATACGTAGCCTCCAAGTTTTTTATTTTGCGGTTTTATAATAAAAATAAAACTATAAAAATAAAAGATATTAAAGAAAAAAAAGATTAGGAGATGTTTGAATCCACAACCTCTTTTGATTTATTTTTGTGTAAACTTCAATTCATGCAAGGCATTAACTTTTTTGTATTTACTATATAGAGTATTAACGTTTTTGCATAGTAGGTGGGAGTAATAAATTTCGGTAAGAGTAATAACTTTTGGTAGTTACGAATTCTTAAAAGCTTTTGCAGGCATTAACTTTAATATTATATAAACTTTGTGCAGACTTCAATTAATGCACTTTAAAAGCTTTTGCAGGCATTGACTAGAAAAATAAATAAAAAGGGTTGTATTAATTTACCATTTATCGTTCTTACCCCCTATATCCTTTTTATAGATAAAATAAGATAGTTTTTAATACTTTTTTTATTTCGTTTTTATTTCATTTTTTTTTACTACATTACTACCTTTGACTTGTTACACTTTATATTTTATATTCCGCACTTTTTTTGACAGTTTTACCCACTTTATTAACATGGCAACCTTTTTTTTTTTTTTTTTTTTTTTTTTTTTTTTTTTTTTTTTTTTTTGTGGTTTTCCTACTTTTGACTTGTAAACTTTATATTTTCTGTTTCGTTCTTTTATTTAACAATTTTATAATAAAAATAAAATTATAAAAAATATTAGGGAGGGGTATTCCTATCATTTTAGGGAGGCCGGGATAACAAAACCCCAAAAAAAAAAAAAAAAAAAAAAAAAAACAAGCGCACATGAATAAATATGTGCCTAGGATTTTTAATTTTGTCTTTTTATGAAGTTGTGTCTAATTTTCTTATTAAGGGTGCGCCTAGGCACAAGTGTGCTTGAAGCTTAGAGTGCGCATGAGTTTTGGCTTGTTCGAAGCCTGCCTACGTTAGTTATGCACTGGTAGATTTGATGTGCGCTTACCTAGTTTGGAAGCAAATTTAAGTGCACTTAGGTAGTTAATTTATGCGCGGCTACTTTCTAAACGGTTAGATGACCCAGGCATAGTATATCGAACGAATCATCGGTCAAAAGTCCATTTTTGTCAAATATAGATACTCGCAATTCATTTTGGTAATGTAATACTCCGTGTAACATACAGGTTCATTTAAAAAAATCAAATATCTTTGTACCATATACGGGGATTCAAAAGCATTTCTTGCTCACCTCAATTCCCTTTAACGAGGACATAAATTTACCATTCATTTTTATTTCTACCCTTCACCTTCCTCCTCCCTATATAAACCCACTCATCATTCTCACCAATTTCACATATTCACACTTCCAAAAACACACACGTGAACCCTTTCTCTCTTTCCCTAAAAAAACCAACAAACAAACATGCAACATCAATGTCTGGTCACGGTGGTTAAACCGCCGAACCTCCACCGGTCAACGCTCCGGTGAAAGAGTTTCATAAAATGTCTATGGTGTCGTCGATGGTGAAGAAGCTTCGAACTTTGAAGAGGAGTGGGTATGGGACAGCTGGGAGAAAGATTGTTATAAAACCTAATGATAAGGCGAAAAATGATCCGTTTTTAGGGGGTCATTTAAGCCCGAATCCGACTTTATTTGATCAAATATTGCCCTAAATCGTTCCTTTTGTGATTTTAGGTGTTTGGAGAGTGAATTCTGGAAAAGAAGCTATTTTGGACGTTTTTGGAGCATAAAAGTGAAGAAAACGGCAAAGTACCAAAAATCCATGCTGAAGATACAAGGTGACGGCGTCAAGACTACCTTCTTGACGGCGTCAGACATGGAGAATTAAACATCGTAGCTGGTGACGGCGTCAGATGGACTGGTGACGGCGTCAAAGTGGCAAAAATATTATACCGTGGGTGGTGACGGCGTCACATAGGCCGTCATAAGTGGATCTAGGCCGTCCGAGGAAGTATATGGCGGCGAGGTGACGGCGTCAGAACTAACTCTTGACGCCGTCAGACTGTTTTTCCTATATATAGTTTTCTAGTTTTTTCATTAAAGGAGAGAGAAGTTTTGGTGAAACCCTAAAGACGATTTTGGTGCCTCTTTTACAGGTTTTTCAAGGGTTCCAAACCCTTGAAACCTTGCATTGTAATTGAGATAAGTGTACTTTCAATTCAATCAATATGTCTATGTGTTGGTTGTTTATCTCTTGTTCTTGTCTCAATTCCATTATGCTAGGCTAGATCTCTCTTGTGTTTGCTTAGATCTAATGAAACCTAGATGTTGATTATGTGTTGATTACTTGTCTATTCTTGTTTTGAATGAATGATTTATATGTTAGGCTTAAGAAAACTGGCAGATCTCCAAATGGTAACATGCTTGAACGTCTTAAGAAACATGAACCGAGGCGTACTAGGTCTTTATTGGTTGTATTTAATGCATGAGCCACTGTTTACAATCCCTATAGTTGTGCTGGGTCATGGTGTAGGAGGAGATAAGAGCTCATAGAGTTGGGGAGTTATGTATGCCACCCCACGAATGGTATTAAGGAATACAATCCGTCATTCATACAAGTGTAACAAGTAATTAACATGTAAAAGATATCTAGGGAGTAATGAAGTCTAAGTAAACACAATTTCTCCAATTACTGCTCACAACCTTAGTTTAATTTAGTTTAATTTCATTTTAATTATTTTAATAGCTTTGGGTTAGTTGAATAGCAACTAATTCCGCCCACTCTTCTAAAAACCCGAGATTTTAATTGCTTTCATAAAAAATATAAAAATACAAAAATAATCATCTCTCACCTCTAGAACTATTAATTAGGTTTTCTAATCCTAGCGACACTATTCCTAAGCTGAACGATCAATCCCCCGGTACTTGTCACTATACTATACTACAACGATCAGGTACACTGCCTGGTGGGGGTTGTAAGCTTCTCGAGATCCCTCGAGAGGTAAAGCAAGGTGCGATTCCCACGCATCACCTAACCATTTCTTTGTTGGTATTGGCAACAAAGATCCTCACCAGTATGATGTTTATAGTTTTATTCTACTGTGTGTTTTTACACCTTTTATTATGTGTATTTTTTTAGTGTTTTTAACTGTGTGTTTTATTCTACTGCGTGTTTGTGTTGTATTGTGTTTGGGTTACCTACTGTGTGTTGTTTAGTATGTGTTTATATATTCTATTTTATTGTGAGGGTTTAAGTTTTGTAAAATATACTGTACTATTTTATTTATTTATGTTTTCCACCTTATATTGTGTGTTTTGTGTTTTGTTGAAGGTTTATATTATACTCTATTTTTATTTTTTGGATTTCAAATTACTCTTAATAAATTTTACTCAATTTTTATTGTATGCATTGTCACCTTTATTGTATGTAATTTTTTAGTTTATGTTTAACTATATGTTTTTAGAACTTTTTTTTATTTTTTATTTTTATTTTTTTATTTATTTATTTTTTTTTAACTGTGTCTATTTGTAAAAGTTTTAAATCCCTATTTTATTGTGAGGGTTTTTAAAACAAATTTTCTTGTAAAATTTTCTCTGTTTTATTGTTTATTGTCTACTTTTGTAAAATTTACTATGTATTTTGAAACTTTACTGTGTGTACTTTTTTAGTGTTTGTTTAAATGTGTGTTTTTGTAGAATCTTTTTGATTGTGAGGGTTCTACAATAATTTTTATGAAATTTGCTATGATTTTACTATATGTTTTATAATGTGTGTTATATTGCGTTTGTTGTGATAGTAGTACATAATTGGAGGTTTATACTATGTATTATGTGTTCAAAAAATTTCAAAAGGGATTTCAAGTTTTCTTCATACTTTGTTTTTAAGAGCTTTTTGTACAATGTGGTGTCATGAGGTGGTGTCATAGGAAAAGTGGTGTCATCTCAGCACTTTTTGACAATTGCGCCAGTTTTTCCTATGGCACCAAAACACCCCTCCCTTGCGTAACACCAGTTTTCCGGTGCCATGGTGCCCAATTTTTTTCACTTATTTAAATAAAACAATATATTTAACTAAAATTAAATTTCATTAATAAAAAGCACATTACATAAAATAAAAATGTAAATTAAATTAAAAAAAAGTACGTAAAATAAAAATTAAACCTAAAAATAAAAGTAAACTAATTTTGGGGATAATATAAGGCCCGGATTCATTTTTTTCACCTCGATAATAGCCGCATCAACCATCCTCGGTCTTTTTTTAGGCGTTGAGTACTTCGGCCTTCAAGTCCTCGTTCTTTTTTGAGCTTTGACTAATTCAACTCTCACCGCAGTCTCGCGGTCCAAACGTTCAACTTCGCATCACGATCTAAGTACTGTTGTTGCATCATTTCTTGAAACATTGCCGAGTTTGAATTGGAAGTGGCGAAGAAGTTTGAAGATCGTTGACTTTTATAAATTCTTTCTTTGTCGGGTGGACGCGGCAACTCATCATCTCCAAAGAGTTCGGGTTCAAATTTGGTTTTTAGTCCTCATATTTGTCTTGCTTGTGTTGAATTGGGATTTTCTATTTGTGTTTGTTTATCATAAAAAACCAAGCACTTTTGTGCTTAAAATCCGTACACGTGACGTGGTTATAAATTATGTGAACCCGTATCATCAAATCTTCATCATTATCCCCGCTAAGAGCCTTGGTTTTGTTGACAAGCGAATTAAACTTCCTAACTTCTCGGCTCATCGAAGTCCGCTTTCCCGTCAACATATTCTTAGTATGCTCCATGAATTTGTTTTTCTTGGCTTGCTCATTGTAGTTGGAAGGATATGATGGATGCAGTATTAGTATTGGTAATGGATGATCGAGTGCTTAGCAACAACTCTTGGGGATTCTTTGGAGGTGGTGGAGCTAAAAGTGAATAGGTTGGTTGATATTGCTTTAACTATACGTTACTCTATTGTTTTTCGTAATTTTTTTGTTTTTTTGATAATCCTTTTTTCTATAATCAACTTCTAAAAAAATTAAAAATAATAAGGACAACTACACAATTTTTGTTTATTTAAGTTGACTTTTATTGATTGTAAATCATATTTCTTTTTCTTTTTCTTTTTCTTTTTTGACAATATTTCTGCAGTGTTTATCCTTTTTTTTTTTTTTTTTTTTTTAAAATATGTTTCGTTAGCATTTCTAATGTTACTTTTTGTTTTTCTCTATAATTACATGACATTGAACATGCCTACCAACAAGATGAGTCATTGACCAATAAAAGAAGGTGTGAAGAAGTAAGTGATATTGAAAGAATTTTGTATTAATATTATTTCTATTGTGACTCTTGATTGCATAGGGTTCAAAGAAAGACGTTATTAAATCTAAGGCCGTAGTTAATAAAATTCTAAACATCGGTTCTATACTCCTTATATTAGATTCATTTAAAGTTTGTTGTGTGCTCTTAGTAGTTTAAATGGATTAAATAGATTCATTAATGAACCAAGTTCTTATAAGTTGCAGCTTGTCAAAGACGTTTGCTCAGGTTTACAAACAAAACTTCTTCCTAGATCCATTCTTGGTATATTATTAAAAAGGTACTAAATTTCTAATACACTAAGTTTTTGAGATTTTGCATAAATATTGTATTTTGACTCATCTTATCAAATTTTGTATTCTCATCCATAAAAAGGTCAAGGGTGATATAAATTGTCAAGTATGTTTTCGATTATGTGCTTATTTTGCATTTTCATTGAATTTAAACACGATAAGTATCTTTCACTTGCTAAATCACATTTTTCTACTTAATATCGGAAGTCATACACATAACACAAAGCAAATATAGGAAAGTTAAATCAAGTATCATTAGGGAGGTAAAAAAACTCTTGCCACTTGCAACGTTTATTGTCCTTTTTGTAGGTTATATACTTATTTAGTATGAAATGTTTAAAATATTGGTGTAATAGATGAAAGGTAATCCGGAATTATACATCGCTTATGGATTGACCATGGGCTTTCTGGGGATTCACAGGATAATAAGATACGATGAATACATGGACAAAATGTCAACGTAAGTTGAACTCGTTTTCATATATATATCGTAATTATATATGAAAGCGAGTTCAAATTAATTTGACATTTTGTCCACGTATTCATCGTATCTTATTTTCTTACGCATCCCCGGAGAGGCCATGGAAATCCATAAGCGATGTATCATTCCATATTATCTTTCATCTAGTACACCCATATTTTAAACATTTCATACTAAACAAGTATAACCTACAAAAAGGACAATAAACATGGCAAGAGTTTTTTTACCTCCCTAATGATACTTGATTTAACTTCCATATTTTGCTTTGTGTTTTGTGTATGACTTCTGATAATGACCTATACCGAAAGAAATTAAGTAGAAAAATGTGTTTTAGCAATTGAAAGATACTTATCGTTTTTATTCAATGAATAATGCAAAATAAGCACATAATCGAAAACATATGTGACAATTTTCGTCACCCTTGACCCTTTTATGGATGAGAATACAAAATTTGATAAGATCAGTCAAAATACAATATTTGTGCAAAATCTAAAAAACTTACTATATTAGAAATGAAGTACCTTTCTATTAATATACCAATAATGGAACTGGAAAGAAGGTTTGTTTGTAAACCTGAGCAAACGTCCTTGCCAAGATGCAACTTATAAGAACTTGGTTCATTAATGAATCTATTTTATCCATTAAAGCTACTAAAAGCACACAACAAAAGTTCAATTGAATCTAAGGAGTGCAGGACACGTCTTTAGAATTTTATTAACTACAACCTTAGATTTAATAACGACCTTCTTTGAACCCTAAGGCAATCAAGAATTACAATAGAAATAATATTAATACCAAATTCTTTCAATATCACTTACTTCTTCACGCCTTCTTTTACCGGTCAATGGCTCATCTTCGTGGTAGGCATGTTCAATGCCATGTAATTACAGAGAAGAACAAAAAAGCTAACGAAACATATTAAAAAAAACTTAAAAGAGAAAGGATAATCATCGAAGAAATATTGTCAAAAAAATAAAAAATATGATTTACAATAAAAGTCAACTTAACAAACCAAAATTGTTTGGTTGTCTTTACTTTTTTTAATTTTTTGAGGGGTTAATTATTGAAAAAAGGATTATCGAAAAACAAAAAAAATATGATAAACACTAGAGTAACGTATAGTTAAAGCAATATCAACCAACATGTTCTCTTTTACCTCCACCACCTCTAAAGAATCCCCAAGATTTGCTACTAAGCACTCAATCATCCATTACCAAGACTAATGCTACATCCATCTTTCCCTTCCAGCTATCACGAGTTTCACCTGGACATCAGCTGGAGATGCTTTTTGTAATCCTCCAAGAAACTAAAGGAACCTATCGTAAGTTCATGTTTTTAGATACCTCAAACTAAGCCTGTGATACAGACGTATTTGTGGCTGACATTTGAAACTTTTTTTTTTTTCTCAGCAAGGATCAAACCGGTATGTGAAAATAAGTTGGGAATTGTGTTTGAATGCTATAAGCCACAACATGTCATGAAGATTAGTAACCAATATCTTGAGAATGTTGCACTGAAGATCAGTGTGAAACCACATCAGGTTTTTATTGTCCACCACATTTACCAATTATGTTAGACCACATCAGGTTGGTGGGAGGAATAATGATGGGCCAACCATAATCTTTGGTGGTGACGTTACTCATTCCCAGCCTGGAAAGGAGTCTAGCCCTCCAATTGTCGCCGTAAGTTGCTATGCCTATTGTATAACTTTATTGCATTATGTAGAAGGCAACATATTTGCCTATTGTTATTACTTGATTGTATTATTTAGAAGGTAGCAGTTTTGACCCATTTTATAGCACTGGTATGGGTTTAGTTTAATGTTGAATGAGTCAAAAGTGTCATCCAAATTGCATGGGTTTAGTTTAACGTTGACTAGGTCAAATAGGTCGAAAGTCACTCAAACTTTCCTTAAAAGTTTAAATAATACATGGGTTTATAATATGAATTAGTACATTGTTTTATAATTTTTAAGAAAGTAAATAAAATTCTGACAAAATGTTATTGGGGCTAGCCTAATTCGACCTGTGTGAAGTCGTAATGATACTGCCCTATATAGACCAGTAAATATATTATGTATTATCTGACCATTTTGACGCGTAACATGACCAACCCATTTTGACCCCTCTTTTTATTCAAGATGTTCTTAAAAGTCCGAATTATATATTATCGTACAAGTCATTGCTTCTATGGACTGGCCTTAGATAACAATGTACAAGGCCCTCGTATTTGCAAAGTCACATAGGCAAGAAATCATTCAAGACTTGTACACAACCCGTACTGATCCTAAGAGAGGTGTCATTCATGGAGCTTTGATCAGGTAAAGTGTTAACCCCTCATAAAGAATTATTAGTCAAGGATAAAGGGATTCATGTCATTAAGGGCCAATTTAATTATGTTCTGCTGAATAAGATGGATAAGATCCGAAAGGTGATTTTCTTTTTACATTTATCGTTTTAAAACTTTTAAGCTCTGTGTGTTCCACCTTTTAAAATATAATGATGATGTTTCAGGCGTACATTTCATTGGAAGAGAACTACATGCCTCCTATGACATTCATTGTGGTGCAGAAAAGGCACCATACTCGTTTATTTCCTGTGAGACATGGTGATAGGGCTAGCACTGATAGGAGTGGAAATATTCTTTCAGGTTGTTACATATTTGATTTGCTAGCTGTTCTTTTATATACTGATTTTTTAAAGATCTTTCCTAATGGATTAAATTTTGAGGTACTGTGGTGGATACTAAGATTGTCATCCTTTTGAGTTCGATTTTTATCTCTGCAGCCATGCTGGCATTCAGGTGAACCCTTTTTACTGTATAGGTTTTTCATATCTATCTGCAAAGTAATTTATGTGAAGTATCAACTAAAATAAGTATTCATTTTGTAGCTAATCTAATTTGGTTGTCTCTTTGCAGGCGACGAGTTTCCCCACTCAAGACCATGTTCTCTATGATGAAAACAAGTTCACTGATGATGGCTTGCAAAATGCTCACAAAACAATTTGTGCTACACGTAATACAACTAACCCTTTCATCATTTCATAAGTCTTAAATACTTTCTTTGTCATAAACTTAACATAATTGCATTTAAACTTTTTACGTATGCTAGGTGCACCAAATCTGTCTCTATTGGTATGCCATGTGCTTCTATTTTCTCTTAATCATAGAGAACTGACGACCAACGCTATACGATATGTCTCCATGAGAAAATTTCAATATGAAACACCATTTATCTAAAGATCAAATTAGATCATCCTGGCCCTTCATTCGTATATCATCTGATGGCCGAGATTAAATCAGCCCAACATTTTAAATTAAGTGGAGGGGTAGTTTTGTAAATTAAGTACACCCTCATTTACTCACCGTCACACGGTTAACACACTCATTCACTTTCACCAAACTCATTCCCCCATTTCTCTCCCAATAATTGTTTCCCCCATTTCATCAGAAAATCTTCATCACCATACAACTAGAGCGACGTCATTTTCGTCGAATCGGTTAAATGCGCAGATATTTGATATGACGAATTTGTTAGTGCGAATAGGTACAGTTGAAGGAGGTGATCTAGTGAAACGTGCTTTATCGGCGTTGATTCGACCGTCGTCGCATCAACAGCGACGGAGAACGTCGTTTCAATGGATCAAGAGCCGGTTATCAGTGATGACGTAAGCTAATGATCTTTGATGATGTTGATGACGTGGATAGTACGGATAGTTTTCTTTGCTGTTAGATCTAATGAAATTGGTTGGCGGTATGGGCTGGGAATTTATTACCCAAGCTAGCAATGGTTGGTCAAGGGGATTTTCTATAAAATTACTTGAAACATAACCCAAACAGTTCATACAAGTTTTCAATTGAATTTGCCACATGTTCTTTTTTGAAATATGTTTCAAAGGGTATCTAGTGTTTCTAATATTTATGTTTTAATATTCTAGGAAGTAGAAATGGAACATGCCAAGAAGAGTAATGTTTGGTTTTGGTTTTGGTTTTGGACTTGCACATGCACACTGAGATATGTATATCTTTTAGTATTCAATTGTACTTTATACTTCTTATCTACTTTTTTTGGTACATTGTGAATCCCTTGAGATTTATACTGAATCTCATGGGATTCATAATGAATCTCTTGAGATTCTTACAGAATCCCATGGGATTTACACAGATTACCCATGTGATCAAACAGAATATAAGTAATAAACATCGTATATTCAAAGTAAACAAGATATATTCAAAGTGAACAAGAATTTTTCTCATAACATTAAACAACAAAAATAGAATCTCAAGTGATTCTGTACTTCCAGTTTATATAAAGCAAAATGAAAATTCTATGGGATTTATACAGAATCCCATGAGATTCTTCTTTGATAAATCACCTGTAATTTATAAAGATTACCCATGTGATTCTGTATAAATCCCATGGGATTCTGTATGAATCTCAAGGGATTCATTGTGAATCCATGTGATGCACCAAAGAATCGCATGAGATTCACAATCAATCCCTTGAGACTCATACTGAATCCCATGGGATTCACAATGAATCCCTTGTGATTTCATACAGAATCCCATATGATTCACAATGAATCCCATGTGATTTCATACAGAATCCCATGTGATTCACAATGTATCACATGGGATGCACCAAAGAATACCATGGGATTCATACTGAATCCTTTGTGATTTATCGACAAGATAAATCATACAGAATCCCGTGAGATTTTTTTACGAATCCCGTGGGATTTTTCTGGATGGAAATTTCGAAAAAAAAAATTGTCTTTTTACGAATCCCATGGGATTTCTTTACGAATCCCGTGGGATTTTTACGGACGGAAATTTTGAAAAAAAAAATCGTCTTTTTACGAATCCCATGGGATTTTTTTACGAATCCTGTGGGATTTTTCTAGACGAAAATTTTGAAAAAAAAAAAGTTCATCGAAAGTATATAACAATGCATATTTATAGAAAGATGATTTAATTCACGTCGTGATGGTGTATTTTTCGTAGCTTGAAGATTTACCGTTTACAAGATATGTTTTTTTTTTTTTTTTTTTAAATGTGGAAAGTGGGTTTTTATATTAAATGAGCTAAAATGCCCCCTCACTTTGTTATTTTTTGGTTTGATTTTAGCCATTAGATGAAAGGTGGATGGATGGTTAAGATTGACTTATTTGTTTTTAAAAGGATACATGTTTTGCATAAATCTCACCTCATGTCTCCATATATATAACTAATATGTAACTAAATACACGATATGATCCGTCTCCATATACGGTATGATCATTTCTCTTTTCTCTATGACAGAACATACCGTGTATTTAGTTATATATATGATCATATCGTGCTTACTGTGCTTAGTACCAACACGTTTTTTTGCAGTTTTACCCACTTTATTAACATGGCAACCTAATTTTATTTTCCAAATTTTGTCATACATTTTTTTGCAGTTGTGGGCATAAAATTGCATATACTATTATTGCGTCGCAAAATATGTACTTCTTTTCCATATTTTTGTACTTTTTTCTGGTTTAGCAAAATATAGGGTTATTTCAGTGTAACTCACAAAAAGTGATACATGTTGCAATAGGTCTCACAGCAAATGGACCAATTTGTAATTTTACCAGTTTCAACTTGCTTGTTGATTACATAATAATGACAAGAATCTCTCTACTTTTTGTCGGAATTTGAATACTTACAGCAAGCGAGAGACGACTGGAAGCTGTCACATGTGGTTTGAATGCAGAAAACTTACCTTTTGTGAAACGTACCCCGCTTTGGCGCACAATAGAATCAATGGAAGCCTTCCAGAAGATCCCACAAAACCCACATTTTCGTCCATTGTTAGGTGTGAAAGAGAGTGCTCGAGAAGGAATGGCCATTGGTACCATGGTGACGTTTTCAACTGTAGTGGGCAGGACTTATTGTTTGAGAGTTGACGGTCCAAGAAGTGCTATAGAGGACTGTTTGGAAACACTTGTGGAATTGGAGAGTAATGGATTTGATGTTGAGGTGATAAGAGACCGTTTGACACGTTTGCTCTTATTAAAGGACAAACAGGAGGAGCTAGCAGATCGGTCAAAAGGAGTTGTAGAGAAAATAGAGGAGCAGAAGATACAAGAAAAGACAATCGATGATGAGGTTGATGAAATTGATAGACAGATTCGGCAGTTGGAGGATACACGGAGGAAGGTGTTACAGAAGAAGGAAAAATGGACTTTAGAGAATGATGCAATGAAAGCAGCTGAGGAAGCAATTGAGCAAGAATTAAGGGAAGTTGCTGCAAAATTTGATGGGTTAGCAGCTGCCCCATTGTGAGCTAATCAGCGGGTTTCAGTTAGATTTGTTGTTTGTAATGTCAATGTTGTGCTGTATTTTTTTCTTATTATGAATGTAAGTTGTAAAATTATTGTCCTTCCTCTTGTGCGCGTACATGAATTAACCCTTTAGTATTGTTAGCTGCCTAACAGTTCGTATGATTAATGATTGTATAGCACTTCATTGTGGAGATTGATGTTTTAATAGACTCAATATCGTACGTGTTTATTTGATTACCAAATACTACGTAATAATTGTGCGACTAATGTTATGATTTTAAACAAAAAGAAACTATATAGGGTCTATCTACCAGTATTTTCTTTAAGTCACTCGAGCCCTTGTCACTCATATATTTGATTATTTGTTTTTATGTATCTGATTATTTGTTGAAATATGGTCTCTTCATGCAAAAATTATGTTACACAAATATGAAATCCGATCAAATATGAGCCTTGTTGAAGCATAAATCCGTCGGGCTAGTCTTGATGATAGATTGAGCCGTTCCACGTCATCCCGAGCTTGGAAGTCTGCTACAGTACAAGAAAGAAACCGGTTAGAAGGGGTCCCGAAGCCGAAGCCTCGGAACCGCCCTCCGACGGTCAAGTCAATATAAGTAGAGAAGTATGTGTGAGTTTTAGTGAGAGAAATATCATACCGTTGAGAGTGATAAATGCACTCTATTTATATGTGAGTTTCCTTGCCATTATCTGGTGGTCCCGGGTCGTGATAGCGATGCATTTAGGCGGGGAACATTTAGGCGGGAAACATTCAGGCGGGACTTGCTCCATCCCCGGAAGGGTCTTACTCCATCCATGGAAGGGTCATGCTCCAGCCTCGGAAGGGTTTTGCTCCAGCCCCAGATATGTCCAACTCCAGCCCGGAAGGGTCCAGCTCCAGCCCGGACTCATTCTTTATGGCCTTCCCGGACCATACGTCATCAAGCCTCAAATATAAACGAAGTATAAGACAATCAAAGGAAAATGTGATTTGAAGATGATGAATGTAGTGTGACCATTTGTCCATTTCAGATCATCATATATAATTCATAAAGTTTGTGCGCTTTCAAAATATTTTACACATGCGGGCGCCTATCTGGTCCGATCGTTTAGCGGCTCTTTCTAGGAGACGGGAATGTAGTTACGAGTAGAAAGTTTGTAGTAGTAAACAAAAGTTTCCAATTTTAAACAAAAGTACGTTTGAACATTATTTGAGGTGTCACTCAACATGGAATCATCTTCTGTTTTTGTGTCTACGTTATTAAAAAAAAAAAATTGTTAGATATTAGAGTTTTGATTATCAAAGTTTGCTTGAATAATTTTTAAATTGTGTATAGTTTATTTTTCGAAAACAATATTGTGACCGTATTTGATGCTTTGGATTATACGAAACTTGTATTAAGATAAGACAAGAGCACACTCAAATTATAAACACAAAAAAGAGAGCAAAATATGAAAAGTTATTGTATGTATTGTCATGTGAAAATAATCGAGTCTTGTAGGTATGTTTTCCGAAAAATGTAGCCTACGTTAACAGAAGGTCTATACGGCGTATAGACTGTGAGCCTATACGGCGTATAAGAGGAATTTAAAAAAAAAAAAAAAAGTTTAGGGTGTCATAACTACTACTCTTAGTTTTACCAAACATACTAAGGATATAAATTGGCATTACTATTTAGAGGATTGAGTGTGGTACTATCAGTGTTATTAAAAGTAGGTGGGTTATCAGTATAACATCAAAGATAACATTCAGGCTTCGGCCTTTTTTGTGTCAAAAAAAACAAAAATAACATTGAAAATTGGATCCATTAAAACACACATATAAACACATAGCTTTGATCACAAAGTGTTGAGCTAAAACGGCAAAAATGATGTCAGAGTCAAAATAGTAACAACGCCACATTGT
Organism: Artemisia argyi; assembly: GCA_030686995.1. Lineage (NCBI taxonomy): Eukaryota > Viridiplantae > Streptophyta > Magnoliopsida > Asterales > Asteraceae > Artemisia > Artemisia argyi. The sequence continues at coordinate 169,621,616 of CM060679.1, read as the reverse complement.
TATAACACTTAGGTATCAACGCGTGATATCTTACACTCTTATGTATTGTTATAAGACTTTAGACATCAATGTCGTGATATTTTACACGTAATCCTAACATCGAAAAAAGCACCACAACACACATACATAGATACATCACATTCAGGGATGAGCTACAAGGGTCAAACACAATGTGAAAGCCCAATACCTTCTTCGGGTATCTCAATTGAAATCCCCAGAAATAGTATTCTCTGTAAAAATAGTATTCTTGCTTATTTTGATGATCCTCGATATATAAGAAATAGCTCGGGACTAAATATGAGACTAGAGAACTTAATTCAATCGTCAACGAAGAGGATTTGATTGAATATCGAGGAGTTAATGTACTTTGGCCAAAATACCAAAAGGAAGTAAATCCATTTTTTTTATTCCCGTGAAAGTCCATTCTTCTTCCATAATGGTACGGCACAATAGTGTTATTGGGGTAGATACACAAATAACTTTAAATCAAAGAAGTCGGGTCGGCGGATTGGTCCAAGTGAAGAAAAAAGCAGAAAAAATTAAACTGATAATCTTTTCTGGAGATATCCATTTTCCTAGAAAGACAAATAAGGCATTCCGATTGATACCACCAGGAGGGGGAAAACAGAATTCCAAATAATACAAAAAATTGAAAAATTAGCTCTATATCCAACGAATGAAACTTTCCAGGTATGAATTTTTTTTTTTTGTTTTGGTTCAACCTGTAGTCCCATATAAAAAAAACAGATGGAAGCTTCGAGCTCATATTGATCATGGGTTAAGAACAGGAATGGAAATCTATGAGATAGAATCCCCCGTTGTTCCTGAGTAGCTCAGTGGTAGAGCGGTCGGCTGTTAACCGATTGGTCGTAGGTTCAAATCCTACTTGGGGAGATTTGAAAATCACCGTCAACACCCCGGTGTAAGTCCGGGATACTCCTTTGTTTCCATAGCCCTGGGGCTATTTACAACTATCCAATTAAGAATTCTCAGATGTACTAATACTAGCAGTGCATCAAAGATGCAGTCATCGGTTCTCCCGAGAGGCCACAATTGCCGCGAGCAAACATATTAATGACGAGAACGCATTTTTGTTATGCTACTAATAATTGTACTTGCTCTGCTATTCTGCCCCATCATGGCTGAGGAAGAGTTATGGGCGCATAAAAAAAATACGTTGATGGGGGGCGGGCGTACTATGTGTAATGCTTCAAGCATTTACGAGAAATAATAAATAAAAAGGCCATTCCATTTTGACAAAAGCCCCACATCCAAGTTCCTTAGCTTTTGGTACGCTATCCCGATCATGATTTTCCTACCCCCCCCCCCCCCCCCCCCCCCCCCAGAGGGAAAGGCCCTTCCCTTATTGGGCCTTTTGGGCCGGTTGTGGGCGAGGAGGGATTCGAACCCCCGACACCGTGGTTCGTAGCCACGTGCTCTAATCCTCTGAGCTACACGCCCCACTCTGTCTCCATTGGATCTGTTCCCGGGAGTACCCTAAAAAAAGGAACCTTTGCTCTCCCCAGCCTTTTCGGGTTAAGAAGATGTCAAAGCGCCTTTATCTCTATAAGAACGACGCGTTCCGAGGTGTGAAGTGGGAGAGAAGGGATGTCATAATTGGGATTTTGAATAAGACGACCTTTTTTTGCATTTTTTTTTCATATTGAAAAATTAGTTTCACTGTCGGCATTGTCGTAGCATCAACAGCAACACGGCGTGACAGCTAACGCTCTTATATACCACACTTTTAACATTGTAATATTGGTTGTGGATCCTTTTGTTTTAACGAAGGGTGTGAAAGTAAAATGATATATGCTAGAAATTCAGAGTAAAATGAGACTTTAAATATAAGGAAGGAGTTACGAAAGTAAAGGGTACGAGAGCTTATGTGAAAATTACCTAAGCACATCGAGTAAAAAAATGTGTCGGAAATTACCTAAGCACATCAATTAAAAAATGCGTCTTTTACTTAGTTAGTCTATTGATATGTAAAATTTTCGTGATCTCTATAGTAAATCTTTGTATTTTTATTGTTATTATGAAGTGTAATAGTCTCTTCATCTCAATAGGTATTGTTAGGGGTGTTAACGAGTCGACCTTTTAACGAGTTATTCGAGCTCGAGCTCGTTTAATTCGAGTCGAGCTTGATAATTTTTGAGCTAGAGTCGAGATCAAACAAAATGTAGAGCTCGAATAATTTCACGAGCCGAGCTTTTAAAACTTGTATTTAGCTCGACTCGTTCGAAAGCTCGTTTAGTTATTCGAGCCAAACGAACTACTCGAGCTAAACGAGCCGAACGAGCTAAATATGTAGTTTCAAAATATTTTAATTGTAATTTTTAATTACTATTAGTATTATAGGTTAAACTTAAAACCAAAACTAATAATATGTTAATCTTCACTTCAATTACATAAAAAATCTACACTTTAGTTTATATGTAAAATATAAACATAAACTAGTAAGTTTGGGCTTTTGTTTTTATAGACCCCACATTCCCTTCCTTTTGTTTCACTCATCTAATGTGGGATGTGAAATTGAATCTTTTTTCTTTTCTTCCTTTCATTCAAGATTACAATTATTACTTGGATTCTTAATATGTATGAATAAGTTAAATGTGTTAAATAAATTGTTACTCATATATATTCATTGATCATATAATTATTACTATTAGTTTTATACTAGTTATGTGTTTTATAAAGAAGTAACTAATATGTTTAATAACCCTTTATCAAATATATAGAACCGTAGAGGGGGGTGAATACGGTTTCCTCGGCTTTTTAGATATTTAAAAACTTTAAGCCAAAAGAAAACCAAGTGGTTGTATAATCAATCCAACAACCACTATCACAACCTAAGTATATAAAGCAAGTAAAGAACACAACGATATATACTGGTTCGGGATGGGGGGTTTATACCATCCGTACGTCCAGTTGCGAATCCGCGACTCCGATACTATTCACTAGTATAATCCTTTCGGTGGACTATAAACCGTTACAATTCACTCCACCGATATTTACCAATATCGATGCTCACAAAGAAGGAGTTACTCACCAACGGTATTCCCCCCCGGAAACCACCCAAAAGAATCTCGCGATTCGACTCTACCTAAGGATCACAAAGATCACTACCAAGACTTCCACCCGGAAGTATTAAACCCCAACTAGATCCCTAATGATCTAGGCTTGGTCACCAAGACACAAGACTTCCCTTACAAACAAATAGATGAATGAATAAGTGTTTGTTTAATCAAGCCCTAACCTAACTTAGAGACTCAATTGTAGTAGAAAGGGTAAAGATAAGAAGACCCTCGACACAATCACAAGAGTGGATTAGGTTCTTGTGATTCTTTCCTTGCAAAGATATGTGTTCTTTCAAAGATGTTAGTGTGATAATCAAGAACACAAGATTAGAGATAGAGAGATTGAAGATTTGAGAGTGTTTAGAGAGAAAGAATCTAGAGAGAAAGAATAATGGCAAGAGGTGAGGAATACAAGAGGCAAGGGTGGTATTTATAGGCCAAGAACCCAAACTTGGGAAATTTTACCGAGGCCAGTGCGTCACCCGCGCGTCAACGCGCGGGCAGCGCGCCAGGCGTCTGTAACTTTTTCCGAAGTGTGGGGTGTTTGGATCTTACAAATACCTATCCTTGCTAAACCCCCAATTGTACTTCACACTAAACCTTAACATTAATCATTCTAAGGTTTACCAACTCAAATAGCCAATTTGGAAATCATTTGTGAAGTGTTTAAAGAGAAACCAAATTACCAGGGGTTTAAAGTGTAGATAGGGTAATTTGGAAGGGGTAAAAGTGTATCTCCTCACATGGCATAGAAAAAAGAGAAAGAATATGCCAAGGAATATTCCAATGCTTGGGGGGAAGAATGTGATGGAGGGTTGAGATGAAATGGTTTGAATTGGATGGCTAGGATCAAAGGGAGCCTCCCTTGGTTTTCAAACAATTTTGCATGTGGGGAATATGGATGGATGAGATGATCTCATTTGAAATGGATGGCTAGGATCACACTTGCCTAGGTTAGGGTTAAGAAAGGATATTCCAAGGAATATGCTTTGCTTGGGGAGAAAGGAGAAATGGAGGGTTGAGATGGCTTCATTTGAAATGGATGGATGAGATCAAAGGGAGCCTGCTTTGCTTGGGGGGAAAGGTTGGATCAATGGTTGGGATTGTTTTGGTTTGAATTTAATGGCTAAGATCAATCACATGTGGTGGTATATGGAAGAGGGATTGGATAGATGGTTGAGATGTATTTGATTTGAATTCAATGGCAAGGATGGGAGGAGCCTCATTAGGGTTTCAAACAATTCCCCATGTGTTGAAAATAAAGGGTTGGGATGTGTTGTAAGGGAATGGATGGTTAGTATGTAGTGTGTAAGGGAATATGTAAGGGTGTAAGAGATTGTGTAAGAGAATATTTGATTTGGATATGATTGGTTTTGTCATATGCATAAATGGGATTAAGAGAGGATTAAGGCATAATCTAATTGTCATTAAGAAGAAAAGGTTTAGACAATTAAGATTATAAGTTGAGAAAATCATAGGTTACTTATAAGTTCAAGTAACACAACATCGAGAATCCATAGTTTCATATCTCGTGACTTTCCACGACTCGACGTTCTCAACTAATACCTTGGTTCAAACAAGTTAAGTGCTTTGCCTTGATGTAAAGCATAACCCAAGTGGGAAAGGATGCGTTTACGCAAAGTGACCTTTGACTTAGTTTGACCAATAAGGGAGTAAACCCGTTACGTAATTAGAGAAAACGTAAGCCCGGGATATAAGCATATGGATGCTTCAACACGATGTTACGTGAAATATACAAGCTCCCTAAGTTTAGAAAAGCCTTGGCTAGAGGAGATAGTTAGAAAACATGAGTTGGCGTTTTCCCGTAAATGGGTGTTTTAGAAGTAGGATCTCTCAAGTCTCAAAACTCGTTTCGAGTGTTCTCAATTAAGCACATAACATATTCATACCTGTATTGAAAGATCCATATTTGTCGGTTAAGGGGAAAGCCGACTTTCAAAATTCGCCCGGAACCATACAGACTCCTGGCGCGTTACCCGCGTGGGCAGCACGCCAGGATCAGACATTGGCTCCGGCGATTTTGAGCTAACGTTTGTTATTTTATGTTGTTTCGATGGTTTGTTTGTCATCATTAAAATATAAAGAGATTTTGATCATGTTGCCTCAACAAAATATATAAATGAACTAAATCCAATCATAAATACCACTAAATAAGATTTATGAATCATTAGATGATTTCAACGAATCTCGCTCGTATGGCTCATGTGATGTTGAGAGTTATATCGAGGTTTTTGTGATTAGAAATACGACATATGTATGTATATTGTATAAAAACGATTCAATTTTATAATTTTCACGCTTACACACACAAAAGACACATACAATGAAATTTAAATATGTGTTATGACATGTGACACGTGTATATATATGATACTCAAATATGTATAGACACATATGACACGTACGTATAAAAGCCAAATATGTATGAACACACACGTATGAAATAAATAAGTGCGACTAACATTTACATATAAAGACACACACATGACATATACATATGCATAAACTCAATGTGAGGTTGCTAAAAAGACACACACATGACATATACATATGCATAAACTCATTGTGAGGTTGCTAAAAACAATTGATCCATGGTTCTTAAACGATAAAACATAAACAACGTTATCTATGGTTCTTGGACAATAGAACATAAACAACGTCATCATCTTTGATCACTCTGATGATGAAACACAGAAGATTGTTGTTAGTAATATTATTGTAGAAACTTTTTGAGTTTTGTTATGAACTAACTAACTCTTACACTCTTTTAAATCAAGTTAACTAGTTAAGATGTTTATGATAATGGTTTATTAATTATAATCCATTACATGTGAATACAAACATGTTTGTGCATACGCATACAATATCTCTCATATGAGCATTTATACATATAAACACTTGCATACATTCTTACATATGATACATACATACATTTATAAGAGACACATGAAGATACATAAATACACATACACATACACATAGGACTGTAAACGAATTGAACGTTCAATGAACATTTCATGAACCGTTCGGTAAAAGTTCGTTTATGTTGTGTTTAGGCCAAAACTCGACTCGGCTCGGATCGTTAACAACCCTACTTATTGTCATGTGATAAAAAAACATAAATTTTAATAAAAGTGAGACCATTACAATCTTTAATCAATCAAATAACATATATATCCGCTAAACTTTCTTTTAATTGTTCCAAATATGATTTAGATAATTATTTTGAGACATTAATGAAAATGTGAATAATAATTTTGAGTCGGATAAAATTGTATTTTTGATCATACTAGACCCGATAATTTCTAACATTGACTAACTGTCACTCTAAGAACGTAACCCAAGATCCAAAAGGTTGAATTATATTAGTTAGTTTAAAATATAGCCAATTTTTTTTAGTTTTTGTTACACCCACAAAATATATACAAAAATACATTCACATTACTGATTTGGTTATATGTGATTGGTGGAATCAAAAAAAAAAAAAAGAAAAAGAAAAATTGTAGCAAAAGCCACAAATCACACATAGCCAACTCAATTTTCTGAATGCTTTTTTGTATACATTTTCTAAATGTAGCATTTAATTAAAAAAAAAGTTTATGACACATGCAATTTTAGGATGTGTTTGTTATGTTGGTTTTGGACCCAAGAAATACTATGATTACTTAAATTAATTGTTTGGTTCGTACTCTTCAAAAAAAAGTAATTGAATTATTTTAAAAAATTGATTCCACACTATATAGTTGGTGTTTGATAAATTCCCATTTGATACACACTTCCTGACCACACAATTCATCTCTTACTTTAATTTTCTTTGTTTATTTCTTATAATTTTTTATAAGTAAAACAATTAATATCTTTAAGTAATTTTTAATTTTCCCACTTCTATTTTTTTCAAACCATTCACAAATTCAAATCTAATTTTAAACCTACTTACAAACCAAACGAACCATTAGTTGTTTGAGTGAGAAAGTAAAAGACAGGGTAAGTCAATACAAACTTTTATCTTTTTTATATGTTGGAAAATTAAAAATTAAAAAAACATATACGTAGCTTCCAAGTTTTTTATTTTGCAGTTTTATAATAAAAATAAAAAATATTAAAGAAAAAAAAAAGATTAGGAGGTGTTTGAATCCACAACCTCTTTTGATTCACTTTTGTGCATAATTCAATTCATGCACAAAGTCATTAACTTTTTTGTATTCACTTTTAGATATAGAGTATTAACGTTTTTGCATAGTAGGTGGGAGTAATAAATTTCTGTAAGAGTAATAACTTTTGGTAGTTACGAATTTTTAAAAGCTTTTGCAGGCATTAACTTTAATGTTTTATGAACTTGGTGCAGACTTCAATTAATGCACTTTAAAAGCTTTTGCAGGCATTGACTAGGAAACTAAAAAGGGTTGTATTATTCTTACTCTTTACCGTTCTTACCCCCTATATCATTTTTATTGATAAAATAAGACAGTTTTTAATAATATTTTTATTTCGTTTTTTTAACTTTTGACTTGTTAAACTTTATATTTTATGTTCCGCACTTTTTTTAACAGTTTTACCCACTTTATTAACATGTCAACCCAGTTTTTTATGTTTTTATGCTCCGTATTTTTTGTGGTTTTCCTACTTTTGAATTGTAAACTTTATAATTTCTGTTTCATTCTTTTATTTAACAATTTTATATAAAAATAAAATTATAAAAAATATTAGGGAGGGATATTCCTATCATTTTAGGAGAGTTGAGATAACAAAACCCAACAAAAAAAACAAGCGCACATGAATAAATATGTACCTAGGATTATAATTTTTGTCTCTTTATGAAGTTGTGTCTAATTTTATTATTAGGGGTGCGCCTAGGCACAAGTGTGCTTGAAGTTTAGACTGCGCATGAGTTTTGGCTTATTCGAAGCGCGCCTACGGTAGATATGCATGGGTAGATTTGATGCGCGCTTACCTGTGGAGTTTGTTAGACTCCTTGGACCGTTTTGAGCATCTAGGGTTCAACAATAACAATGATAATATATGCAGCGGAATTAAGAGTAAATCAAAGTTATTGACACAAAGGTTTTTCCCAATCACCTCTAATTATTATTTGATCAGAATAACAACGTGTTACCTAACTGTAACAAGGATCTAAGACATCTCAGATCTTAGAGGATACGAACAACACAAACTAGTTCTAGGCGTTTATAGTTTACTCGCCCTAGAACATACACACACACTTTTCTAGTCGACTACATTGTGACAGACATATGAAAACCTGTACCCTATGTCTCTTTATATAGAGAGATATTAGGGTTTACAAAAGACTACGAAGGACTAAATATAAAATCTTCTTTATCAAGCAAGTCCTTCTTGTTTCAATCTTCATCTTTTGTAGAATTCCAGCTTTGCATTATAGTCCCTTTGTTTCATTCTTTTATCTATTTTGTCACATCAAATCAAGAATCCCAACATTACCTAGTTTGGAAGCAAATTTAAGTGAACATAGGTAGTTAATTTATGCGCGGCTACTTTCTAAATGGTTAGATGAGCCAGGCGTAGTATATCAAACGAATCATCGGTCAAAAGTTCATTTTCGTAAAATATAGATACGCGCAATTCATTTTGGTAATGTAATACTCCGGGTAGCATATAGGTTCATTAAAAAAAATCAAATATTTTTGTACCATATATAGAGAGACAAAAAAGGGTATAAAGGAAAATTTCAAAAGCATGTCTTGCTCACCTCAATTCCCCCTAATGAGGACATAAATTTACCAATCATTTTTATTTATACCCGTCACCTTCCTCCTCCCTATATAAACCCACTCACCATTCTCACCAATTTCACATATTCACACTTCCAAAAACACACACGTAAACCATTTCTCTCTTTCCCTAAAAAAACCAACAAACAAACATGCAACATCAATGTCTGGTCATGGTGGTCAAACCGCCGAACCTCCACCGGTCAACACTCCGGTGAAAGAGTTTCATAAAATGTCTATGGTGCCGTCGACGGCGAAGAAGCTTCGAACTCCGACGAGGAGTGGGTATGGGACAGTTGGGAGAAAGATTGTTATAAAAGCTAACCATTTCTTTGTTGGTATACCAGTATGATGTTTATAGTTTTATTCTACTATGTGTTTTTACACCTTTTATTGTGTGTATTTTTTTTAGTGTTTTTTAACTATGTGTTTTATTCTACTGTGTGTCTGTGTTTTAATGTGTTTGGGTTACCTACTGTGTGTTGTTTAGTATGTGCCTATATATTCTATTTTGTTGTGAGGGTTTAAGTTTTGTAAAATATATTGTACTATTTTATTTCTGTATGTTTTCCACCTTATACTGTGTGTTGTGTGTTTTGTTGAAGGTTTATATTATACTATGTTTCTATTTTTTGGATTTTAAATTACTCTTAAAAAAATTTACTCTGTTTTTATTGTATGCATGGTCACATTTCATGTATGTAATTTTTTGGTTTATGTTTAACTATGTGTTTTTAGAATTTTTTTTTTTTTTTTTTTTTTAATTTGTGTTTTACTGTGTGTATTTGTAAAAGTTTTAAAACCCTATTTTATTGTGAGGGTTTCTGAAACAATTTTTTTGTAAAATTTTCTCTGTTTTATTGTTTATTATCTACTTTTGTAAAATTTACTCTGTATTTTGAAACTTTACTTTGTGTACTTTTTAGTGTTTGTATAAATGTGTGCTTTTGTATAATCTTTTTGATTGTGAGGGTAAAAAGTTCTTATAAGTTGCAGCTTGTCAAGGACGTTTGCTCAGGTTTACAAACAAAACTTCTTCCCAGATCCATTCTTGGTATATTATTAAAAAGGTACTAAATTTCTAATACACTAAGTTTTTGAGATTTTGCACAAATATTGTATTTTGACTCATCTTATCGAATTTTGTATTCTCATCCATAAGAAGGTCAAGGGTGATAGAAATTGTCAAGTATGTTTTCGATTATGTGCTTATTTTGCATTATTCATTGAATTAAACACGATAAGTAACTTTCAATTGCCAAAACACATTTTTCTACTTAATTTCTTTCGGTATAGGTCATTATCAAAAGTCATACACAAAACACAAAGCAAAATATGGAAGTTAAATCAAGTATCATTAGGGAGGTAAAAAAAACTCTTGCCATGTTTATTGTCCTTTTTGTAGGTTATACTTATTTAGTATGAAATGTTTAAAATATGGGTGTACTAGATGAAAGGTAATCCGGAATTATACATCGCTTATGGATTTCCATGGCCTTTCCGGGGATGCGCAAGAAAAGAATATACGATGAATACGTGGACAAAATGTCAAATTAAGTTGAACTCGCTTTCATATATAATTAAGATATATATGAAAACGAGTTCAACTTACGTTGACATTTTGTCCACATATTCATTGTATCTTATTCTCCTGTGCATCCCCAGAAAGCCCATGGTCAATCCATAAGCGATGTATAATTCCGGATTACCTTTCATCTAGTACACCAATATTTTAAACATTTCATACTAAATAAGTATATAACCTACAAAAAGGACAATAAATGTCGCAAGTGGCAAGAGTTTTTTTTACCTCCCTTATGATACTTGATTTAACTTCCCTATATTTGCTTTGTGTTATGTGTATGACTTCCGATATTAAGTAGAAAAATGTGATTTAGCAAGTGAAAGATACTTGAATTTAAACATGATAAGTATCTATCACTTTCTAAATCACATTTTTCTACTTAATATCGGAAGTCATACACATAACACAAAGCAAATATAGGGAAGTTAAATCAAGTATCATAAGGGAGGTAAAAAAAACTCTTGCCACTTGCGACGTTTATTGTCCTTTTTGTAAGTTATATACTTATTTAGTATGAAATGTTTAAAATATTGGTGTACTAGATGAAAGGTAATCCAGAATTATACATCGCTTATGGATTGACCATGGGCTTTCTGGGGATGCACAGGAGAATAAGATACAATGAATATGTGGACAAAATGTCAACGTAAGTTGAAATCGTTTTCATATATATCGTAATTATATATGAATATATGAAAGCGAGTTCAACTTAATTTGACATTTTGTCCACGTATATCGTATCTTATTTTCTTGCGCATCCCCGGAAAGGCCATGGAAATCCATAAGCGATGTATAATTCCGGATTACCTTTCATCTAGTACACCCATATTTTAAACATTTCATACTAAATAAGTATAACCTACAAAAAGGACGATAAACATGGCAAGAGTTTTTTTACCTTCCTAATGATACTTGATTTAACTTCCATATTTTGCTTTGTGTTTTGTGTATGACTTTTGGTAATGACCTATACCGAAAGAAATTAAGTAGAAAAATGTGTTTTAGCAATTGAAAGTTACTTATCGTGTTTAAATTCAATGAATAATGTAAAATAAGCGCACAATCGAAAACATATGTGACAATTTCCGTCACCCTTGACCATTTTATTGTTGAGAATAAAAAATTACATAAGATCAGTCAAAATACAATATTTGTGCAAAATCTTAAAAACTTACTATATTAGAAATGAAGTACCTTTCTATTCGACCTGTTTGAAATCGTAATGATACTGCCCTATATGGACCAGTAAATATATTATGTATTATCTGACCACTTTGATGCGTAACATGACCAACCCATTTTGACCCCTCTTTGTATTCTGGATGTTCTTAAAAGTTCAAATTATTTATTCTCATACAAGTCGTTGCTTCTATGGACTGGCCTTAGGTAACAATGTACAAGGCCCTCGTATCTGCAAAGCCACATAGTCAAGAAATCATTCAAGATTTGTACACAACCCGTACTGATCCTAAGAGAGGTGTCATTCATGGAGCTTTGATCAGGTAAAGAGTTAACCCCTTATAAAGAATTATTAGTTAAGGATAAAGGGATTCATTTCATTAAGGGTCAATTTAATTATGTTCTGCTAAATAAGATGGATAAGATCCGAAAGGTGCTTTTCTTTTTACATTTATTGTTTTAAAACTTTTAAGCTTTGTCTGTTCCACCTTTTAAAATATAATGATGATGTTTCAGGCGTGCATTTCATTGGAAGAGAACTACATGCCTCCTATGACGCCTTTCATTGGAAGAGAACTACATGCCTCCTATGACATTCATTGTGGTGCAGAAAAGGCACCATACTCATTTATTTCCAGTGAGACATGGTGATAGGGCTAGTACTAATAGGAGTGGCAATATTCTTTCAGGTTGTTGCACATTTCATTTGGAAATGCAACAGCATCTAAACCACAAGTCTCGGTCAGTCCTGTAACAACAAAAAAAAACATATTATGTAATGATCTTAAGGATGTATAAATGTAATTTATTGATCAAGTGAACTTACCGTAGCCCTGTACTACAAAAGCACATGATGTAACCCTTAAGAATTCTTCCACTTCAGGGCTTAATGGAGCTCATCCATATACTATACAACGAATCCGACCACCAAGTTTGTTCTTAATCTATGAAAAATGATGTTTATCATACAATGTTAGTATACTAAAGTGGGTGTTTGGCACGCTCAAAAAAGTTGTTGATGCATTTTGAAATATCAGATAAGCAGTTTGGGATAGCAACTCTCAAATTGTTTATTCAAAACTGTTGAGATCAGCAATTTCGATAAGCAACGTAATAAGCAGATTTTGTAGTTTACAAGTATATGTATATCCTGCTGTATCATCTTGTAGCCTAAGATTTATCATTGTAATGAAAGAATTTAAGACGTAGGATAAAAAAGAGGGGACCAAAACCTTTTTAAAAGCCAGCATATCTACAAACGGTGATGCATATTTGTGCTTATAACCTGATTTCATCCATTTAAGTTTGCTGCATAACACGCATACACTAATCTCACAAAAAGGAAGAAAAGAAGATTGGAGAAAGGAAACAGGAATCGATAAGTACTTGTTGTATAATATGTCAAATATTTTCCATCTCCTTGGATTAAGTTCTTCTAGTCCTTTCAGCATGCCTGAAAGATGAGCTTTATACTATTTAGTAAGAACTACTGGAAAAATGATATGTACTTAAAAGGAAAAATCCGATTAAGAACTGATAACTATCTTGGAATTACAAGAACAGAAAAGTAATTCAAAGAATAGCTAAAGGATTTGTTATGGTTTATTAAATTGAACTGAGTTTGTTACAATCAGAAAGAAAGTGAATTACAATCAAATCAAGTCTAAGTAATGAATTGACGGGTGAAGTATTAATAGTGAAATGTGATAGTTGGCGGGAAAAGCTGTTAGTCAGATTTTCAAACTGAATTTGACTTTTGTTGACTTCAATGTTGACTTTACTAGGGCTCATATCAATCCTTACCCCTTCAAACAATCTTGTCCCAAGATTTAAGCAAGCACATTAAAACTAGGAAATCTGCTTTGGATCTCTTCAATTGGCTCCCAGGTTGCATCTTCTGGTGTGCTGTTTGACCATTGAACCAAAACAAAAACTCCAGCTGCATTACCCACTTTACCCAGCCTTCTATCAAGAATAGCCACAGGTTCAGCCTGAATCAACCCATCACCATCACAATGAGGTAACACTCCAGCTGTTGTTACTGGACCTTGAAACTTTTTCAACTGAGAAATGTGAAAAACATCATGTATATGAGCTTGTGTAGGTAAGTCTAGTTTGTAAGCCACTTTACCCACTCTTGCCACCACTTGAAAAGGCCCAAAGTACTTATGAGACGGCTTGTTATACTTTCCCAATCTCACTGAAACTTGTCTATGAGGCTGTAGCTTTAAGTATACCTAATCACCAATGGCATATTCTCTATCAGTCCTGTGCTTGTCTGCTTGTTGCTTCATCCTTTCCTGAGTTCTTTGAAGGCAAAACCTGAGCATTCTGACCATCTCCTCTCTTGCAACCAATGTTCTATCCACACTATCCACCCTACTCTCACCAGGAACATATGGAATGTGAACTAGAGGCTTTTGATCATACATAACTTCATAGGGTGTAGAGTTTAATGAAGAGTGAAAATTAGTGCTGTACCACCATTCTGCCAAAGAAAGCCACTTACTCCATTCCTTAGGATTTTCTCCACACATGCATCTCAGATAACATTCTAAACTACTATTTAACACCTCTGCTTGACCATCAGTTTGAGGATGGTATGCAATGGACATATGAAGCTTAACTTGTAGCAATTTGAACAACTCCTTCTAAAAAGTACTCACATAGATCTTATCTCTGTATGAAACTATGTTATTTGGCAAACTATGAAGTTTATAAACATTGTCAAGAAATGATTGGGCTACCTGAGTGGCTGTAAAAGGGTGTGCTAGATCAATAAAGTGAGCATACTTACTTAGCCTATCCACCACCACCCAAATGACACTTTTTCCTTGAGACTTTGGTAACCCTTCCACAAAATCCATTGATATGCTAGACCACACACTATTTGGCACTGGTAATGGTTGTTTCAGACCTGGATAAGCAGATAAATCTAGTTTGCTTATCTGACAAGTGTCACAGTTCCTTACCCATTGTTTGATTTCTTTCTTTAAGCCCCTCCAATAGAACAAAGAACAAATCTTTTGCCTAGTAGCCTGGATTCCAACATGACCACCCACTGGACCATTATGAAAGGTAGTCAAAATTTCTTTCCTCAATTCCATATTGTTACCCACCACTAACTTTCCTTTCCTTCTCAATTGTTGGTTGACCCACTCATACTTATTTTTCACCATTGCACCTTGCTTTAATTTCTCAATCACTTCCTTCAAAATAACATCTTGTTCCCAGCTTTCCTGAATTCTACCCATGAGATCAGTGTTAACAGTAGTGGTAGCAATCAAACTGAACAACTCAACTTCATTAGGCAACCTTGAGAGAGCATCTGCTACAGCATTATCTGTTCCTTTCTTAAACATGATTTCATAGTCAAAACCCATAAGCTTTGGTAACCATTTCATCTGTGTAGGAGTAGTGATTCTTTAATCTAAGTGATATTTAAGACTGAAATAGTCTGTTTTTATCTTAAAGTGTCTATCCATAAGGTATGCTCTCCACCTTTCCAATGCTAGGATCATAGCCAAAAATTCTTTCTCATAGGTGGACATTAACTGGTGTTTGGAAGAGAGAGTTTTACTAAGGTAAGCAATAGGGTGACCTTCTTGTAACAATACTGCTCCTATTCCCACCCCAGAAGCATCTGTCTCCACCACAAATTCCTTTTCAAAATTGGGTAGAGCCAAAATTGGTGCACTTGACATAGCTTGTTTCAATTGTTCAAATGCAATTTGTGCTTCCTGATTCTATTTGAAACCATTCTTCTTGAGAAACATTGTGAGTGGCTTACTGACACTAGCATATCCTCTTATGAATCTTCTGTAGTATCTAGTCAAGCCTAGAAACCCTCTAAGCTGCTTCACATTGGTAGGTACAGGCCATTCCTCCATCACTTTAATCTTGCTTGGGTCTGTGGACACTCCTTGTGCAGAGATGACATGCCCCAAATAGTCCACATGTGTAGCCCCAAACATACATTTACTGAGTTTAGCAAACAACTGATGTTTTTTCATAAGACCCAATACAGAACTTAAGTGTTGCACATGCTCCTCCATACTACTACTGTAGATTAGAATGTCATCAAAGAAAACTAGGACAAATTTTCTTAAGAAAGGTTTAAAGATCTCATTCATTAATGACTGAAAGGTTGAGGGAGCATTGATCAAACCAAATGGCATGACCAATAACTCATAATGAACTGTGTGAGTTCTAAAAGCTGTCTTTGCCACATCATCTTCAAACACCCTAATCTGATGGTACCCTGACCTTAGGTCCATTTTTGAGAAAATTTTTTCCCCATTCAGCTCATCAATAAGTTCTTCTATGATTGGAATAGGAAATTTGTCTTTGATTGTATACTTGTTAAGCTGCCTGTAATCTATACACATTCTCCATGAATTGTCTTTCTTTTTAACCATCACTATTGGAGAAGCAAAAGGACTATGACTTGGCCTAATCACCCCTGCTTCCAACAGTTCAGCCACCATTTTTTCAATTGCATCTTTCTGAGTAGGGGGTGTCTATATGTCCTGATGTTCACTGGTGGAGCTCCTTCAATCAATGGAATTCTGTGGTCATGACTTCTTTGTAGAGGTAACTCTTTTGGAACTTCTGATGCGTGGGAATCGCACCTTACTTTACCTCTCGAGGGATCTCGCGAGGCTTACAACCCCCACCAGGCAGTGTACCTGATCGTTGTAGTATAGTATAGTGACAAGTACCGGGGGATTGATCGTTCAGCTTAGGAATAGTGTCGCTAGGATTAGAAAACCTAATTAATAGTTCTAGAGATGAAAGATGATTATTTTTGTGTTTTTATATTTTATGAAAGCAAGTAAAATCTCGGTTTTTAGAAGAGTGGGCGGAATTAGTTGTTATTCAACTAACCCAAAAACTACTTTGTAACTAATTAAACTAATGAAAATAAAATTAAACTAATATTAAACTAAGGTTGTGAGCAGTATTTGGAGAAATTGTGTTTACTTAGACTTCATTACTCCCTAGATATCTTTTACATGTTAATTACTTGTTACACTTGTATGAATGACGGGTTGTATTCCTTAATACCATTCGTGGAGTGGCATACATAACTCCCCAACTCTATGAGCTCTTATCTCCTCCTACACCATGACCCAGCACAACTATAGGGATTGTAAACAGTGGCTCATGCATTAAATACAACCAATAAAGACCTAGTACGCCTCGGTTCATGTTTCTTAAGACGTTCAAGCATGTTACCATTTGGAGATCTGCCAGTTTTCTTAAGCTTAACATATAAAATCATTCATTCAAAACAAGAATAGACAAGTAATCAACACATAATCAACATCTAGGTTTCATTAGATCTAAGCAAACACAAGAGAGATCTAGCCTAGCATAGTAGAATTAAGATAAGAACAAAAGATAAACAACCAACACATAGACATATTGATTGAATTAAGAATATACTTATCTCAATTACAATGCAAGGTCTCAAGGGTTTGGAACCCTTGAAAAACCTGTAAAAGAGGCACCAAAATCATCTTTAGGGTTTCACCAAAACTTCTCTTTTTTTTTAATGAAAAAACTAGAAAACTATATATAGGAAAATCGTCCTGACGGCGTCAAGAGTTAAATCTGACGCCGTCAACTCGCCGCCATACACTTCCTCGGACGCCCTAGATCCAATCGTGACGGCCTATGTGACGCCGTCACCACCCACGGTAAATTAATCTTGGTCACTTTGACGCCGTCATCTCTCCATCTGACGCCGTCACCAGCTACGGTAAATTATTCTTCATGTCTGACGCCGTCAAGAGCAAACCCTTGACGCCGTCACCTTGTATTTCCAGCTTGGATTTTTGGTACTTTGTCGTTTTCTTCACTTTATGCTCCAAAAATGTCCAAAATAGCCTCTTTTCCAGAATTCACTCTCCAAACACCTAAAATCACAAAAGGAACGATTTAGGGCAATATTTGATCAAATAAATTCGGATTCGGGCTTAAATGACCCCCTAAAAACGGATCATTTTTCGCCTCATCATATACCCTTACACTTGAGATTTGCTTGTCCTCAAGCAAATGAGCTTTTATTCTACTCAAAAGACAAGTTAGGGGTCATTTAACACTAATATAAAAGTAATTACAACAAATAATCGTTCCACTAAAGACCAATAGACAAGCACGGAGGTCATACACAAGCACCTCACAAATAGTGTTTAGATACTCACATCTCTCGGGTGTAATAAAGTAATATAACATTATGGAAATGGAAGATATCTCTCACTACCTGTCATAGCAAAATAGATTACCATAGGCTTGGGAAAGGATCAAACCTCCACCACATGGCATAAGCACCTAGGATAAACTATCAAAGAGGTCTTTTTAAAGGGTTATAACGTTAGGTGTAGGGATATGAATTACACGATTTTGTTGGATAAAGGGAATTTTACTGGTGGTGAGTTAACAACCTTAGTAAATTACATGTACAAGATGGCGTTGCTAAGCCAAGACTAGACTCGACTTAAGCTAATAAATGAAAAATAACAAAAACATAAAATGAACATAAAATAAAAACGGGATGGTAGTCCGTATGTTTTTTCTCTTCTTCTTTTCTATTTTTTTTTTCTTTTTCTTGTTTTTTTCTATTTTTTTTTTTCGATTTTTTTTTTTTTTTTTTTTTTTTTTTTTTTTTTGCATACACTCTTACCCTACCATCCAAAATAATACATCATAGGGGATGAGAATTCCCCTTACACTTGAATCTTTACATACTTTACATTTAACTATTCTAATGACTCGAATTAAGAAAATCAAAACACTTGGAGCACTTTTTAAAATTAACGTACATATGGGGGTAATAAGTGATGTTCTTCCCCATTACTCCATAAAATAAGTACTTACCCATGAGTCCCAATCGTCCCAAAACAATATGTACAAGGATATGACTCGACTTAGCAACCATGTAATCAATTAGAAAGTTAACTTAGGGTTTAACAAATAACAATAATGCACTAAAAATGAGCGCATACACGGAAGGCTAAGGCGATTTGGGTGTACATTTAAGTGGGGTGTAACAAATTCTTCCTTTAAGTAAAATGCTTAAAGTTAGAAACGAAAAGATAGGCTCGGAGGGGTGTACTAGGGGTATCGTGTACTAAAAATGAGTACAACGCTAAGGGTGTGGGAAAAATTAGTTGACTTAACTAGCCAAGTAATATGACTTAAATGGTCAAGTAATTATAATACGGGTTTAACACAAGGGTGATCCTAATGCCTCTTATCATGTAGTAAATCCTACTACACGAATGTAGTCTCACTAGCGGTCTCGGGATGCATCACTAACGCAAGTTCTAGAATCTAAATGCTACCGGTACACTCATAAGCACTAATAATGAATGCTTTTCCTATCAAATCTAAAGGCGAACCTCACATTTTTGGGTGGAAAATTTTTCTGAATATACGGTTATGTGCTAGTCATACAATCTCCTATCCATGAGACGCTTGCTACGGCTAAAGTTTCACTCCTAAATGTTGTAAAAAATTTTAAATTTGGCGCTAAAATTGCACTAACAAGTATTTCTCATAGTTTTATTACACATCTACTATCAGACAAAACAAACTCAAGCGAAAGTGCATATGTAAGGTATCATCTTTTTACCCTCCCCTTACACTTAAGATGAACATTGTCCCCAATGTTCAAGTAAAGAATGTAAAAGTGAAAAAGTAAAGAGAATGAAATCAAATACTCCCCTGATTTGCTCGGTATGGATTTTAGTTGGCCAGGTTAAATCTTCTTCCAAGAAAACGAACAATCAAAGCTTCCCTTCCAGAATATAAATCATCTTCTTGTCTCAAATAACCTGTAAATCCTGACAAAAGTAGACAAGGCAACCTCGCGTAAAATCGGCGGCATCCTATATAAGTTACTAAATCCTAGAAAACAAAATAAGATATAATGCTTGTGGAATGAAGTTTGCAGATTTCCTGGAGATTATAAAACTTAATAATTCACAAAAACTATAAGACTCCATTAGAAAAACAAAACCGGTAAAATTTCCAGATTTTTAACTCCTGACGCCGTCAAGAGCAATTGCCTGACGCCGTCAGAATGGACCTGCAGAAATCTTTATGTTAAGTTTCCGGAAAATTTCTGGAAAAACTTTGTCCTACTTCCTGGAAAATCCTGCAAAACTTCATTATGACTCAATACAAGCATTTGACTCTAACAAATACGAATATACATGTTCATTAAATATTGTGGAGAATCATGATCGGTTTGTTTCTTAAAAACATATTTGGGGTTTCCCCTTACACTTATCTTTTGCAAAAATACCTTTAGGTTGGAGTTAAGACTAGGCTAAACAACATAATAAAGTATTTCACATTTTAATTGAGAAACATGATTAACCAACAATAAAAATAAAACATGCATACGGAAGCAAATAACAATCAAACAAATAAAAATCACACAAAACATGGGTTGCCTCCCAAGAAGCGCTTTTCTTTATTTACGAGTCTTGTAGCTAGACTCAAAGTTGTGGGTTACTACGTGATTTCATCATCAAACATCACATCCTCCTCATTAATCATTTCATTGTTATTTTCTTGGTAATGTTTTACACGTTGTATGTTAACCGTGAATTCCCTACCCTCGTCATCAACTAACACTACAGCTCCAAATTTAGAGGAATTCTTCACCGTGAACGGCCCATACCATCTAGACTTAAGTTTTCCCGGAAATAATCGCAACCGAGAATTGTATAATAGGACCTTGTCTCCTTCTGAAAATTCTTTGGGTTTCTTAATTCTTTGATCATGCCATCTTTTAGCTCTCTCTTTATATGTGATGGAGGATTCGTAGGCTTCTAATCTAAGTTCATCAATCTCGTGTAATTGCAAAAACCTATGGTTCCCCGCAGTTGTGTAATCTAAGTTGCATGCCTTAAGCGCCCAATAAGCCTTGTGTTCTAATTCTACCGGTAAGTGACATGCCTTACCATACACCATGCGGAACGGGGTCGTTCCAATAGGTGTTTTGTAAGCAGTTCGGAATGCCCATAAGGCTTCGTCGAGTTTGAATGACCAGTCCTTTCTGTTTTGACTAACCGTTTTTTCAAGTATTCTTTTAATAGCTCTATTGGTGTTTTCAACTTGGCCATTGGTCTGTGGATGATAGGCGGTGGAGAATCGGTGGGGTACTCCATACCTCTTCATGACCTTTTCCATTTGCGCATTGCAAAAATGTGTCCCCCTATCACTGATGAGAGCCTTCGGAATCCCGAATCTTGCGAAAAGCTTTTTTAGGAAATGAATGACCACTCTAGCATCATTAGTCCTAAGGGCTTGTGCTTCAACCCATTTCGAAACATAGTCAATGGCGACCAAGATGTACTCGTTTCCTCCTGAGGATGGAAAGGGTCCCATAAAGTCAATCCCCCAAACATCGAATACCTCACAAACTTGTATAAAGTTCTGAGGTGCCTCATCCCTATGTGATATATTTCCAGCCCGTTGACATGCATCACACGCTTGTACCAT
This sequence comes from Artemisia argyi, assembly GCA_030686995.1. NCBI lineage: Eukaryota > Viridiplantae > Streptophyta > Magnoliopsida > Asterales > Asteraceae > Artemisia > Artemisia argyi. The sequence goes on along the minus strand of CM060679.1, from coordinate 169,600,485 downwards.
ATCTTTTACATCACGGAAAATTGTGGGCCAATAGAATCCTGCATCGAGAATCTTTCGAGCAGTAACATTTATCCCATGATGCCCTCCAGAGGGACCGGAGTGACATTCCCTCATGATCTTCACTGCCTCATTCTCCGAAACACAACGCCTAATAATGTGGTCAGGACACCTTCGGAATAAAAATGGTTCATCCCAGAAGTAATATTTCAGCTGGGAAAAGAACCTCTTCCTTTCGTATTTGGTCAGGTGTTCAGGAACAAGTCTACATCTACTTGCGAAGTAATTGGCAAAGTCGGCGTACCATGGTTCCGAATCAAGGATAGACATCAGTTGTTCGTCGGGAAACGAATCCTTAATTTCACTTCTATCGTGTTTATCCAAGGGGTTTTCCAGGCGAGATAGATGATCGGCGGCTAGATTCTCTGCCCCCCTCTTATCGCGAATCTCAACATCAAATTCTTGTAGCAACAAGATCCACCGAATTAGTCGTGGCTTGGCGTCCTGTTTCGCAAACAGATATCTAAGAGCCGAGTGGTCAGTGAAGACGACTGTCTTTGAAAGGACAAGATATTGTCGGAATTTGTCGAATGCAAACACTACGGCTAATAATTCTTTTTCGGTGGTGGAGTAGTTCTCTTGGGCGGGATTCATGGTTTTGCTAGCATAGTAAATAGGTTGGAAAAGCTTGTCACGTCGCTGACCTAATACAGCCCCGACAGCGAAGTCGCTAGCGTCACACATTATTTCAAATGGTAACTCCCAGTTGGGTGTGATCATGATTGGAGCTTGAGTGAGTTCCCTTTTTAGGAGGTCGAAAGCATCTTTGCATTCTTGGGAAAAATCGAATGGAGCATCCTTCACAAGCAATTGAGTCATTGGCCGGGCAATTTTGGAGAAGTCTTTGATGAATCTCCGATAAAATCCGGCGTGCCCCAAAAAGCTGCGTATTGCCTTAACAGTTGTGGGGTATGGTAACTTAGATATAGCTTCAACCTTAGCTTGGTCCACCTCTATCCCATTCCCTGAAATCTTATGGCCCAACACAATCCCTTCCTTTACCATGAAATGACACTTTTCCCAGTTCAACACCAAGTTGGTTTCCTCGCAACGTTTAAGCATCTTCTCTAAATTAGCAAGACAGCGGTCGAAGGAGTTCCCGAAGACTGAAAAGTCATCCATGAGTACTTCCATGCTGTCTTCCATGAGTTCGTGAAAGATTGCGGTCATGCAACGTTGGAAAGTGGCGGGGGCATTACATAGCCCAAAAGGCATCCGTTTGTAGGCAAACGTTCCATAGGGGCAAGTAAACGTGGTCTTTTCTTGGTCCTCAGGTGCTATGGGGATTTGAAAATACCCAGAGAATCCATCTAAGAAGCAATAGTACTCGTGTCCAGATAATCTTTCTAACATCTGATCAATGAATGGTAAGGGAAAGTGATCTTTCCTCGTGGCATCGTTGAGCTTTCGATAGTCAATGCATACCCGCTGATTGGCTCAGAACCGTCTACTTAAATTAGTCAACCTCTTGTGAAAGGTCAACAACTAAAGTCAAACAGTCTAGAAACCAATTCAAGTTAATCCAAGGAGTTTAGTGTCCCCGGGTCGTTATGTCCCTTGGAAATGTGATATCCTGAGTTAGAACGGATCTGTGATCGGGAATTATTGAACAGGAAAGGGTATGTGATTAGTGATTACCCTAGGATGAAATAAAATAGCCCAAATAGGCTATATAAACAAAACCTTGAAATAAGGAAACGTAAAAACGTAAAAGAAATAAAAAAAACGTACGTTTAGTTTAAATAAACGTAAACGTACCAAATAAAAAGTAAAATTAAAGAAATAAAAAGGCTATAAAGATAAAAATTAAATTTTTACAAACCTAAGGACTTAAGAAAATTATTAGAAAAAGAAAAATATTTTTTTAAACTTTTTAATTAATTATTATTAATTAATAACTATTATTAACTATTTAATAATAACTTAAATAATAATAAGATACAAAATAAGTCTAGAAAAATAAAATTAAAATTTAGAAAAATCTAAAATCTTATAAAACTTATTTTAAAACTAAAATTATATTTTTAACACTAATTATCTATTTATAATTAATTATTAACTATTTAATTATTTATTAACTAATTAAACTTAATTAAACTAATTAAATTATAAATACTATAATATGAACAGTAAAAATTCTAGAAAAATTCCTAAAAATGTTATAACTTATATAAAAGCTATAAAAATTATAAAAACTATATTTTACTTAATAAAATATAATTATGCTATTTAATTACTTAATATTAATTAATTATTAATTAAACTAAAATTAAATCTAAAAACCACTAGATGACAAAATTAAAATCTCGAAAAATTTACAAAACTACTATAATATAAAAGATATTTAATAAAAATATAAAATAGCAGAAGTGCTTATAAATAAGCTAAAAAGAAAAATAAATAGATAGTTTCTATTAAATAGAAGCTATCACTATAATTAAATTTGGTTTTTTTTCTGGTTTTTCTTTTACAAAACTACTTAAGTACTTAAAATAAGAAACTTTTATGAAAACAAATAAAATGGAAACCAAAAATAAGCACTAAGAGTGCTTATTACAAAAACAGTTGACCAAAGTTTGACTTATAAGCAAATAAGCTCAAATGAGCTAATGTGGGGTCCACCTTAGTAAATTCTGGTCCACCTAAGTTAGTAGAACTAGTTTGAGCAAGATTTGATCAAATAAGCCCACTAGATAAGCTGAAAAACCACAATAAGCTGTTGGCTTATTTGATTCTGGGTCAGAATTGGGACAAACTTAGGGTCCAAATAAAGGTGGGGTCCAGTGGTCTAAGGGTCAAACAAAGGTTCAATAATTGAACCCTGGTAGGAGGGGGGTTCAAAGGTACAAAAATTGGACTGTGGGACCCACTGTGGTGGTCACAATCAGCCACCAAAGTTGGTGGTGTGACTGGGATCTCTGTGCACAGGGGAGGGTAAAACTAGTTGATAGCAAGCTTCAAAAAGCTTTCAAAAAGCTGTATGCTGAGAATAAAAGCAAAAATAAGTTGAAAACAAGTTAACTTAACAAAATTAAAGCTAAATAAAAGAGAAAATAAAAGGAAATAAGCTGGAAAAAGGAGATAAGCACTAGACTAAAACTACAAAACCACACAGACTTGCAGCCCTATGTATGACCTAATCTAGCTTATCAAATAAGCTGGATGAGGTTTGTGATGAATTGAGACAGCAAGTATGGTTGGAGAGGTTTCCAAAAAGCTAAAGCTTGGCCTGTGGGACCCACAGGCTAGCTTTTTGTGAGCTTGTGAAATAAGATGTGTATACTGAGTGTGATGATCACTCAGTATAGGTTTTTGGAATGGACAACCTTTATGCTTATTGCAGCCCTAGCAAATGATGTACAAAGTGCAAAATAAGAACTGAGTGAGTGAGGTGGGTTGCTTGGCTTTCCAAAAAGCCAAGGATCACTCAGTGGGGCCCACTAGATAAGCTTGTGAGAGCTTATGAAGGTAGACAGATAAACAACACCCCCTGAGCACAGGGGAGGTTTTGAAAATTTGATCTAAAAGAAGCAGCAAATAAGTACTTTAAATAAGCAGATAAAAAATAATAAAAATTACAAACAAGTAGATTAGCAACTAGATTTTAATAATCTAAAAGATCTATGCTAGAAACTAACTAATAAACACTACACAAAATTTTACTTTTATTCAAAAAACTGCAGGGTATAATATTTTGACTTTTTTTTATAACCTATTAACTTTGACTAAAATGAAACTAGATTGATCACAGGTTATTAATTTATGTTTGTTATACCCAAGTACCTCCAAATCAAGCAACCTAAACTATTTTTCTAGCTAATATGAAGATTTGGACTCCTAAAATCCACACAGTTAAGCTGTGAAGGGATTTAGAATGGATTTTGACTTTTGTGTTTTTAGACACTAAAAAGGGACTTGATTAAGTGTATTTAGGCTATGAATGAACTGAGTAAACACTCAATAACAACTGAGAACAACCACAATGTTCTAAACAGTTCAATCCAAACACCCCTTTAACAGATTTTACAAAAGAAATTAACAAACAAAAACTAAAATTAAACCTATCCTACTGAATAACAAGAACATATATCAACATAATATATCTAATAAACACAAAATAACAACTATAACAACAAAAGAACACAGAATATAAAAATTATGCTATATGACTGATTTTAGAAAACTATACAACTATTGATTACAACAAACAAGGTACTGAATTTAGATTATACTAACATCCAACAACACTAATTAAGTAAGAAACAACAAAGATTTAAGTAATTAACTTTATAAACAGTAAAATACAAAAATTTAAGAAAATGCTTACAAAAGTGGATCACAGCTGAAATAAAGAGAACCAAGAACTAGTAACCAACTTATAGACTTCCCATGAAATCCCTAACCCAAGGCAATCCTTTATTAACCCTGCTCCAAGCTTTCTTTCACAATGAAACTGATTTTTTTTATATTTTCTATTTTATTTGATTTCTTTTTTAGTTTTTGAGATTTATGTATTATAACTTTTTAAAGTTTCTAATAGCTTGATAAGCTATGTCAGGAGCTTATGTGGGCTATTGAAGTCCTCTATTTAGCTATAACAAACAAGATAAAGTAAATGACAATAAAGTAAATTGCAAATATTTAAAAGACAAGTAAATAAAGATTAGGAAACTACTGACTGTAAATAAGGTTTAAATTACAATGTGTCAAAGAGTAATTTAAGCCTTGAAAGCTTTTAAAAGACAAGAAATAAAGTTAAGCAGTAAATGTGATCACAAAAGCTAATTCTATGATAACTCTTCACTCTGTCTTCTTTCTCTTCATATAGATGACTCAACTTGATCTCCCCACATTCCTAGATATTTCCCACATTCATTTTTGACCTTTAGATGAGTAAAAGCCATTTTGGCCGTTTGATCATTTTGGCGGGAAATGTGGACTAGGTTGCTTGCAGCTTCTCTTTTATAATTAAGGGAATTTGGTTGTTTGTGTGAGGTGTAGGATAAGTTTTAGGAGATATTTGAGTCAGTTGGGGTAGTGGGAAGAAAAACAGGGAAGTTTGATAGAGTTTGGAGGGAAAAGATGTGGAAAAGGCATTAAATGGAGTTGGGGTGTGGCAGAGGTAGTGGGGAGGGTAGGTTAATGAGGTGGAGGTGATAAGGTGGGGGGTAAGGTGGCAAGAATACCACCTGGTTTCAGGTTTGGGGTGGTTTGGGAGACGATGAACAGTAAAAAGCGGGGTAGGGTGGTTTTGACTTTGTTTGACCCGGTTTTATTAGTTTAGGGGATTGGGCTAAGGGTGGACTGGGCCTAGGTGTGAGTGGGCTGGGGTTGTTTTGGGTTTTATTTATTAAGGGTGGGTTTATTTTGGGGTTTAATAAATAAAAAGGTCCGTTTGGTTTAAAACTACACAAGGACCAAAAATGTAATTCGTTCAAAGTATAGGACCTGATGTGTAAATTTTGAAAAGTTGTTATAGGGACCACTTATGTTATACTTGAATACCCCAAGGACTATAGATGCAATTTTCTACATTTCAAACCTCCAGGGACCTTTTCTGTAATTTCCCAAACTCCAGGGACCATTCTTGTAATTTTCTGATACTTGAAGGGTTAACCTGTAAATATCAAACAGTTAACACAAAGGACCAGTTATGTCATTTTAGAATAATATAAGGTTTATTTTGAATATTTTCTTATTTTTTAAACCTTAGGGACTAATTTTGACACTTTTCCAAAGTTGAGGGACCATAGTTGTAAATTTATGATTTTTAACTTCAAAGGACTTTTCCTAACAACTTATGAATCCCAAGGACCTTTTATGATATTTTTACAAGTTTTAAATTACCAGGGACTAGTTTTGCCAATTTATGAAAGTTCAGGGACTGAAACTGTAAATTATGTAAACTTTGTTGTTTTTCATCAGTTTTCATCCCTTTTGCACTTGTAACACTTAAAAACACAATTTCATGATATTTCATGTATTATAAAGCATATCTGTATGTTTTCAGATGTTTTGTAGCTTAAATGTGACAGAAATGATGAGTATTTTAGACACTCATCAATCCCCCACACTAAACTATTGCTAGTCCCTAGCAATCTTATGAAGTTTTAATGGATTTCAAAGAACTCTTTACCAAAAGCCATCACTTCTGGAGTAGCCAGGTGTAAGAACTGTGGTACACCTGATAACCGTGTGATTTTGAGCAAACCACCAGCTATCAACGGATTTAATTAGTCTTTACCAAAAGCCGTTTGCTTCTGGACTAGCCAACTCTTGATGGAATAGTCAACATCTTGGTGAGCTGATTACCAATTATGGTTTTCCACAGCCTTTACGACAAGCCATAATCTTGCGGGCTAGCCAACTCATTATCTTTTGAGGATGATGGGGAGTTGAGGAACCATACAATTTTGAGCAAATTGCAAGCTATGAACGGATTTGAGATGTCTTTACCAAGAGCCGTTTGCTCCTGGACTAGCCAATCCTGTTGTGGGTTAGACATGGAGGATTGATACCATTTATTTGCGTTTTAAGTGAGAAAAAATTTTAAAATTTTTGGCTAAATTGGGGTTCCTGATGGAACATGTGTTTGAATTCGTGAGAATCCCCCCCACACTTAGAACTGAATATTGCCCTCAATATTCAAAGTACCGGGTGTTAAACCGAACTTAGAACGTAAAAGGGAAAATACTCTTAGCCTTTATTTTACATGTATATACATACAAATATTTTTTAGATAAAACTTCTTAAATAGAAGCTATCACTATATGTACACATTTTTTTTTTTTTTTTTTTTTTTTTTTTTTTTTTTTTTTTTTATGAAGATATATACATATTTACAACATGTGGGGCATCTCCCCCACACTAGGGTGTTACACACGGGTGACAAGCCCATGTTTTTGCTAATGTTTTTGATTCCCGAGTCACTAGCCGGACTCGACCCCGTATTTGATTTATTTCCTCCCCAACTGTCAGGTTTATCACGCAAGCTAACCGTTTGTGAACGGTTAACTGTAACAAAGGGTTCCTGAGTAGTTCGGGAGAAAAAAAAAACAATTTTAAAAATCCATGGGGAAGTATCTGGCTCTAAACCAATGTTATATGGCAGATTCCAGGGTCAAAGGTAACATCTTCACTCCCGAATGAGTGAAGGGAAGGAGAAATCACCGAGTAGGTGAAGGGTAGTAGGGAGATCAGAACAGCAGTAATCACAAGAACTTCCTCCTCAAGAAGTTGAAATTTAAGTGAAGGAGGCAAGGTCTTATGCTTGATCTCAGGAATTTTATCAGTTTCTTCAACTGATTTGAATTCCTCTTTATGAAGTTGTTTGGGTGGGAGGGTGGGATAATTTTCTGGGTATAAAAGTTGTTCAAGAAGAAGACTGACATCTTCCTCCTGATCACTCTCGGCATCATCAATACCTGGCATATATGTGTCTAAATCGAGATAAACATCGATTTCATCCAGAATAGAATCAGTACTCTCATTATGAAGTTCTTCTAGAGGAGGAGGGGAAATTGGATCATTATGCATGAATTCCTCAAGGAGAAGAATATCTCCTTCCTCATCACTCTCAGTATCATCATCATCCCAAATGGGATGATTTTCCTCAACCCGAGTGAGATAAGTTGAAGAGTCTAGCGGAGGAGGGGGAATTGGATCATTATTTAACAATTCTTCAAGGAGAAGAATATCTCCTTCCTGATCACTCTCAGTCTCATCTTCATCCCAAATGGGACTACTTTCCTCATCCAAAGTGAGAGAAGTTGAAGATTCGGCTAAGATAGTAGTAGAAGATGGAGTGGGATTACCACTCACAGAATTATGAAAATAATCAAGATTTTCTTGAGAATACTCCTTTGAAGAAAAATCAATGACATCGATTCGGTTAACCGATTCAGAGTTAAAGTTTGAGGAGTACCTAGAATTTTGATCTTGATCAAAGGTAACAGCTTCCTTACCAACACGTAAGGTGATCTCATGCTCTAAAACATCAATAAGAGCATGGCCGGTTCTAAGGAATCCTCTTCCAAGAATGAGAGGAACCTTTTGATCGGCATCAAAGTCAACGACCACAAAGTCTGCTGGAAAATGGAACCTCCCTACTTTCACAAATACGTCCTCAGCAATGCCGAGGGGCAGAGATATGGTACGATCTGCAAGCTCGAGAGTCATGCAGGTAGGGGAGAGTTCAGGAAGAGAAAGTTTCTTCCACACTGAATAAGGCATTAGATTGATGCTAGCACCGAGATCGGCCAAGGCATAGCATTCAATCATTCCTGGAAATACACAAGGTATTAGGAATTTCCCAGGATCTCCAAGCTTTACCGGAAGCTTTTTTAAGATAACTGCTGAGCAGTTTTCGCTTACTGGAGTTTTTGCCATCTCAAACAGCTTTTCCTTGTTGTTTAGCAGTTGTTTGATTGTCGCTGCAAACTTAGGCATTAGAATGAGAGAATCCGCGAAACTAATGTCAAAATGTAATTCTTTAAAGATTTGAAAGAATTTATCTATTTGTTGACTATTCTTTTCACGGGTCCTATCCTCATTCATACGTGATGGGTACAGAAGAGAAGGTTTGGATTTAGGAGCAGTATCCTCAGGAGTCTCTACAGATTCAAAGACAACTCCTGGTTTGGGTCTCTTTTTAGGGAGGACCGGAGGAGAGACATGTGCTGTACTTTGTGAACTTGGAATTTGCACTTTGTCTGTTGTATCCTCCGCCTCTTTTTCCACATCATATAATGGAGGAGGGATAGGCATTGAGGGTCCATCATAAGCGGCACCACTACGAGTGGTGATAGCTTTGATGACATCGGAATCATCCTCCTCATCATCACTGTCGTCTAATACACTCTTACGGGAAGAATTAAGCATATGAGAATAAGTCACAGCTGCTCTTTGGTCATAAAGATTGCTTGACAAACTTTTAACCGTGAATCGTGAAAGAGTAGGATCTATTCTTGACGATGTAGGAGTGACAGGTGGTGTAGATTTTGGGACAACCGTGGTTTGGACGTAATGAGCACTTCCATTATTAGAAGGAAGTACCGGGTCCTTTGTCACCTTGGTTTCTCGTTTTCTTTCCTTCACCGGAGAAGGAATAGAAATTGATGGTCCATCATTAGCTTTACCACTATGAGTGGTAATAGCTTTAAGTTCACCCTTTGGATTTGGAACAGTGTTACCTGGGAGAGTTCCCGAGGTAGATGGTGGATTTAGTTGTTTTACTAAACCAGCAAACATGTCCTTAATATCGTTCCTTAGCTCATTGTTGTTCTTTGCAATTGAAGAATTAAATTCATTCTTCAAATTGGAGATTTGGTTTTGCATTGCCCTCATGTTAGCATCATTAACCTTGATGTGGTTAGTGAGCTCATTGGAGGGAGATTCTTGATAAGGAACCATTTGATGAGCAGGAGCTGAATACCCTGGATTAGAAGTCCCCTTGTGGGGTGGGTATTGAAAAGGAACCATTTGATTGCTCGGGGCATTATATTGATTCTGTGTGTTTTGCCCTCGTTGCTGGTTAGGAATGAACCTATTAGCATTGTTTGGTTGGTATAATCCAGGCTGTCCTCCCTGGTTGTTAGCACGGTAGTTTGTATCCACTTGAGGACGGAATGGAATTCCTCCTTGATTGGAACTGCCTGCTATAGCATTGACTTCAATTGCATTGCCAGCGGTGTGGGTACAATTGTAGTATGGATGAGGACCTCCACAAGTAACACAAACTTCTACCTTTTTAACTTCAGCAGTGTGAGAAGTTTGCGGAGCGGACTCTTTCTTGGAAACCAAAGCTTGAATAGCCTTCGTGAGTTCAGCAATCTGAGAATCCGTGCTAGAAGTCACGGGAGATGATGTAGAAGGACCAGCACTAGCATGAGAATTATAAGTTCTATCTCTCGTAGTACGGACCTTAGACATGTTTTCAATGAGAGCAATGGCTTCCTTTGTGGATTTGCTCAGAAAATTACCTCCAGCTGAGGCGTTTAGAGAATTTTGATCAGATGGGTTTAACCCATTGTAAAAAGTGTCCATTTGCATTAATTCGGTGAAACCGTGATGTGGACATCTGCGAAGCAATTCTTTGAAACGGTCCCATGCCTCTCCGAATGGTTCATCAAACCTTTGAGAGAACTTCATGATCTCGTTCTTAAGATATGTGGTTTTGGAAGGAGGAAAGAATTCATTAATGAATTTATGAACCAAATCTCCCCATGTTTCAATCGATTTAGGAGGCTGTTTATCAAGCCATATCCTGGCATTGCCATCGATGGAAAATGGGAAAAGAAGAAGTTTGATTGATTCCTCAGGGACATTTTTACATTTGATGGTACCAATGATTTGGTTAAACCATCTAATATGATCATGAGGATTGTCCCTATCAAAACCATAGAATTGCTTCTGGGTTGCCAGATTAATCAACCCAGTTTTGAGCTCAAAATTCTCAGCCGCGATGGCTGGAACAACAATAGCATCTCCGTAACCCTCAGTGGGTGCTTGGAGAAGCTCATTCATCGGACGGTCTTCTGTCATTATGACAGGGGGTTTAGGATCAGTACGTATCTCGGGTACGACTGACGGAGCAGAACGTCTACGATTTCTTTGAGGTATGGCTACAAGCTCACGAAGAGGACTTGATGACCTTGAAGAACGAGTGCGCATGCACTAAGACGCGTCTAAGGATCCTTGAAGAAAAGGAAACTCAGATAAGGGTGAGAAGAGTATTTTTAGGTTTTTATGTTATATATATATAGAAAGAAAAAGAAAATATTTTTGGTGTTTTTATATGTTTATGGAAGATGGAAATACGATATTATATAAGATATATGTACTATGGATAGGTATTCAACAAATCTGATACTTCAGAATCGTTCAACGCAGCACACCTCCCCGGCAGCGGCGCCAAAAATTGATTGGCTCAGAACCGTCTACTTAAATTAGTCAACCTCTTGTGAAAGGTCAACAACTAAAGTCAAACAGTCTAGAAACCAATTCAAGTTAATCCAAGGAGTTTAGTGTCCCCGGGTCGTTATGTCCCTTGGAAATGTGATATCCTGAGTTAGAACGGATCTGTGATCGGGAATTATTGAACAGGAAAGGGTATGTGATTAGTGATTACCCTAGGATGAAATAAAATAGCCCAAATAGGCTATATAAACAAAACCTTGAAATAAGGAAACGTAAAAACGTAAAAGAAATAAAAAAAACGTACGTTTAGTTTAAATAAACGTAAACGTACCAAATAAAAAGTAAAATTAAAGAAATAAAAAGGCTATAAAGATAAAAATTAAATTTTTACAAACCTAAGGACTTAAGAAAATTATTAGAAAAAGAAAAATATTTTTTTAAACTTTTTAATTAATTATTATTAATTAATAACTATTATTAACTATTTAATAATAACTTAAATAATAATAAGATACAAAATAAGTCTAGAAAAATAAAATTAAAATTTAGAAAAATCTAAAATCTTATAAAACTTATTTTAAAACTAAAATTATATTTTTAACACTAATTATCTATTTATAATTAATTATTAACTATTTAATTATTTATTAACTAATTAAACTTAATTAAACTAATTAAATTATAAATACTATAATATGAACAGTAAAAATTCTAGAAAAATTCCTATAAATGTTATAACTTATATAAAAGCTATAAAAATTATAAAAACTATATTTTACTTAATAAAATATAATTATGCTATTTAATTACTTAATATTAATTAATTATTAATTAAACTAAAATTAAATCTAAAAACCACTAGATGACAAAATTAAAATCTGGAAAAATTTACAAAACTACTATAATATAAAAGATATTTAATAAAAATATAAAATAGCAGAAGTGCTTATAAATAAGCTAAAAAGAAAAATAAATAGATAGTTTCTATTAAATAGAAGCTATCACTATAATTAAATTTGGTTTTTTTTTCTGGTTTTTCTTTTACAAAACTACTTAAGTACTTAAAATAAGAAACTTTTATGAAAACAAATAAAATGGAAACCAAAAATAAGCACTAAGAGTGCTTATTACAAAAACAGTTGACCAAAGTTTGACTTATAAGCAAATAAGCTCAAATGAGCTAATGTGGGGTCCACCTTAGTAAATTCTGGTCCACCTAAGTTAGTAGAACTAGTTTGAGCAAGATTTGATCAAATAAGCCCACTAGATAAGCTGAAAAACCACAATAAGCTGTTGGCTTATTTGATTCTGGGTCAGAATTGGGACAAACTTAGGGTCCAAATAAAGGTGGGGTCCAGTGGTCTAAGGGTCAAACAAAGGTTCAATAATTGAACCCTGGTAGGAGGGGGTTCAAAGGTACAAAAATTGGACTGTGGGACCCACTGTGGTGGTCACAATCAGCCACCAAAGTTGGTGGTGTGACTGGGATCTCTGTGCACAGGGGAGGGTAAAACTAGTTGATAGCAAGCTTCAAAAAGCTTTCAAAAAGCTGTATGCTGAGAATAAAAGCAAAAATAAGTTGAAAACAAGTTAACTTAACAAAATTAAAGCTAAATAAAAGAGAAAATAAAAGGAAATAAGCTGGAAAAAGGAGATAAGCACTAGACTAAAACTACAAAACCACACAGACTTGCAGCCCTATGTATGACCTAATCTAGCTTATCAAATAAGCTGGATGAGGTTTGTGATGAATTGAGACAGCAAGTATGGTTGGAGAGGTTTCCAAAAAGCTAAAGCTTGGCCTGTGGGACCCACAGGCTAGCTTTTTGTGAGCTTGTGAAATAAGATGTGTATACTGAGTGTGATGATCACTCAGTATAGGTTTTTGGAATGGACAACCTTTATGCTTATTGCAGCCCTAGCAAATGATGTACAAAGTGCAAAATAAGAACTGAGTGAGTGAGGTGGGTTGCTTGGCTTTCCAAAAAGCCAAGGATCACTCAGTGGGGCCCACTAGATAAGCTTGTGAGAGCTTATGAAGGTAGACAGATAAACAACACCCCCTGAGCACAGGGGAGGTTTTGAAAATTTGATCTAAAAGAAGCAGCAAATAAGTACTTTAAATAAGCAGATAAAAAATAATAAAAATTACAAACAAGTAGATTAGCAACTAGATTTTAATAATCTAAAAGATCTATGCTAGAAACTAACTAATAAACACTACACAAAATTTTACTTTTATTCAAAAAACTGCAGGGTATAATATTTTGACTTTTTTTTATAACCTATTAACTTTGACTAAAATGAAACTAGATTGATCACAGGTTATTAATTTATGTTTGTTATACCCAAGTACCTCCAAATCAAGCAACCTAAACTATTTTTCTAGCTAATATGAAGATTTGGACTCCTAAAATCCACACAGTTAAGCTGTGAAGGGATTTAGAATGGATTTTGACTTTTGTGTTTTTAGACACTAAAAAGGGACTTGATTAAGTGTATTTAGGCTATGAATGAACTGAGTAAACACTCAATAACAACTGAGAACAACCACAATGTTCTAAACAGTTCAATCCAAACACCCCTTTAACAGATTTTACAAAAGAAATTAACAAACAAAAACTAAAATTAAACCTATCCTACTGAATAACAAGAACATATATCAACATAATATATCTAATAAACACAAAATAACAACTATAACAACAAAAGAACACAGAATATAAAAATTATGCTATATGACTGATTTTAGAAAACTATACAACTATTGATTACAACAAACAAGGTACTGAATTTAGATTATACTAACATCCAACAACACTAATTAAGTAAGAAACAACAAAGATTTAAGTAATTAACTTTATAAACAGTAAAATACAAAAATTTAAGAAAATACTTACAAAAGTGGATCACAGCTGAAATAAAGAGAACCAAGAACTAGTAACCAACTTATAGACTTCCCATGAAATCCCTAACCCAAGGCAATCCTTTATTAACCCTGCTCCAAGCTTTCTTTCACAATGAAACTGATTTTTTTTATATTTTCTATTTTATTTGATTTCTTTTTTAGTTTTTGAGATTTATGTATTATAACTTTTTAAAGTTTCTAATAGCTTGATAAGCTATGTCAGGAGCTTATGTGGGCTATTGAAGTCCTCTATTTAGCTATAACAAACAAGATAAAGTAAATGACAATAAAGTAAATTGCAAATATTTAAAAGACAAGTAAATAAAGATTAGGAAACTACTGACTGTAAATAAGGTTTAAATTACAATGTGTCAAAGAGTAATTTAAGCCTTGAAAGCTTTTAAAAGACAAGAAATAAAGTTAAGCAGTAAATGTGATCACAAAAGCTAATTCTATGATAACTCTTCACTCTGTCTTCTTTCTCTTCATATAGATGACTCAACTTGATCTCCCCACATTCCTAGATATTTCCCACATTCATTTTTGACCTTTAGATGAGTAAAAGCCATTTTGGCCGTTTGATCATTTTGGCGGGAAATGTGGACTAGGTTGCTTGCAGCTTCTCTTTTATAATTAAGGGAATTTGGTTGTTTGTGTGAGGTGTAGGATAAGTTTTAGGAGATATTTGAGTCAGTTGGGGTAGTGGGAAGAAAAACAGGGAAGTTTGATAGAGTTTGGAGGGAAAAGATGTGGAAAAGGCATTAAATGGAGTTGGGGTGTGGCAGAGGTAGTGGGGAGGGTAGGTTAATGAGGTGGAGGTGATAAGGTGGGGGGTAAGGTGGCAAGAATACCACCTGGTTTCAGGTTTGGGGTGGTTTGGGAGACGATGAACAGTAAAAAGCGGGGTAGGGTGGTTTTGACTTTGTTTGACCCGGTTTTATTAGTTTAGGGGATTGGGCTAAGGGTGGACTGGGCCTAGGTGTGAGTGGGCTGGGGTTGTTTTGGGTTTTATTTATTAAGGGTGGGTTTATTTTGGGGTTTAATAAATAAAAAGGTCCGTTTGGTTTAAAACTACACAAGGACCAAAAATGTAATTCGTTCAAAGTATAGGACCTGATGTGTAAATTTTGAAAAGTTGTTATAGGGACCACTTATGTTATACTTGAATACCCCAAGGACTATAGATGCAATTTTCTACATTTCAAACCTCCAGGGACCTTTTCTGTAATTTCCCAAACTCCAGGGACCATTCTTGTAATTTTCTGATACTTGAAGGGTTAACCTGTAAATATCAAACAGTTAACACAAAGGACCAGTTATGTCATTTTAGAATAATATAAGGTTTATTTTGAATATTTTCTTATTTTTTAAACCTTAGGGACTAATTTTGACACTTTTCCAAAGTTGAGGGACCATAGTTGTAAATTTATGATTTTTAACTTCAAAGGACTTTTCCTAACAACTTATGAATCCCAAGGACCTTTTATGATATTTTTACAAGTTTTAAATTACCAGGGACTAGTTTTGCCAATTTATGAAAGTTCAGGGACTGAAACTGTAAATTATGTAAACTTTGTTGTTTTTCATCAGTTTTCATCCCTTTTGCACTTGTAACACTTAAAAACACAATTTCATGATATTTCATGTATTATAAAGCATATCTGTATGTTTTCAGATGTTTTGTAGCTTAAATGTGACAGAAATGATGAGTATTTTAGACACTCATCACCCGCCATCCAGTGACAGTTCTCTGTGGCACCATCTTACCCTTGTCATTTTTTACTACAGTCATTCCACCCTTTTTAGGTACAACCTGCACAGGACTAACCCATGGGCTATCCGAGATCGGGTAAATCAGTCCTGCATCCAAAAGTTCGATAACTTCCTTCTTCACTACCTCCTTAATGTTAGGGTTAACTCGCCTCTGGGGTTGCACAGTGGGTTTATAATCTTCCTCCATAAGAATCTTATGTGTGCAAAAAGTGGAGTCAATCCCCTTAATGTCGGCCACACTCCATGCGAGTACCCCCTTGTATTTCTTCAGGACCTCTAAGAGTTTAACTTTTTGTTCTTTTTCCAAGGAAGAATTTATGATTACCGGGAGTTGGTTTTCTCCCTGAAGAAAGGCATACTCCAAATGATTAGGGAGTTCTTTAAGATCAACGTCAGGGGGCTCGATAATAGAAGGTTTTAGCTTGTTCTCGGGCTTTCGGAGCTCGAGATGCTCCGTTGTCTCTTGTCTGGGGTAGAAGGAGACTGCATTAACTTCCTCCGTCTTTTCCACCTCCAGCAAAGGAAGAAAACTCTCGTCCCGTAGCCAGCCTTCATCGATTTGTTCATCGATGCATTCATCAATGATATCTGTGAGCTCATCTACTTCCCCGATAAAGTAGAGCCGGTTGGATGCTTCGAGGGAGAGGTCCATAGAATCCTTAATGTCGAAGGTTGTGCTATCGTCTCCTACTCGTAAGGTCAATCTGCCATCGTAGACATCGATGACTGCACGAGCGGTAGCAAGAAATGGTCTACCTAAAATGATAGGTACCACGTCGTCCTCCTCCATATCCAGGATTACGAAGTCGACAGGGAATTTGAATTTCCCAACCTTGACTAGCACGTTCTCACATATCCCTTCGGGGTATTTGACTGATCTATCGGCTAGTTGGATGTTCATACGGGTAGGCTTCAATCCGGAATATCCTAGTTTACGGAACATAGAGAGAGGCATGAGGTTGATACTTGCTCCCAAATCGGCAAGAGCATTCTTGATTGATAGAGGACCTATAGAGCATGGCAAGGTGAAGCTGCCCGGATCGTCTACCTTCTTTGGTAGCCCTTTATGGGTCACCACTGAGCATTCTTCCCCTAGGGTTACAAGACCCTCGAGCTTCTTCCTGTTAGCGAGCAGTTTTTTGAAATATGTGCTATACTTTGGCATGTGATAGCAAGCATCCAGGAGAGGTATGGTGACAACCGAGTCTTTTAGGTATGACAAGAACCTCTTGTTATCATTCTCCGTTTTTTGGTTCCTTAGTCGGGATGGGTATGGAATTCTCACAGGTGGGTTAGGAAGGGCTGATGGGGAGGGGGTTGTTACTGGTGGTTGGTCCGGGGTGCCAATGACGACATCCTGCTCCTCCTCCCCAGGTTTGTCTGAATTGAGTGTGATTGGGGACGAATTTGGGTAAGGAGGGTCCTTGGTTGTCGTTCCGGCCCGGGTGGTTATCGCGAGCATGGGATCTTTTCCTCTTTCTGACGGTGGTTGGAGGTTATCTAGGGCTGAGTTAAGCTTGCTGAAGAATTCTCCGACATCCTCCTGCTGTTCGTCGAAAAGCTCATTAAGCCCTTTCATTTGCAAGTCTTTTTCTTGAGTGAAGTGACCAAGGTCATCTTCGAAATTGCTCCTGATCTTGAATTCAGGGCCTCCCTCCCCTTCTCTTTTCCTTACCAGATTTCCCCAAAGGGTATAATCATCATTTTGGTAGAAAGGCAAAAGGGAGGGATCAGCATAAATGTCTCCTCCTGACAAGCATGCATGTTCAGTTGTGGCTGCTCCTCCGCATTCCTCCACCTCATGCGGACCTCCACAGTAATCGCAGATCAAGTAAGGATTAGACAGCATTTTAGGTGGTTGTGATCCAGCAAGGCAATCCATTCTTTTGTGAACTTTGCTCAATCGATCCGAGGTGGTTTCAGAAATGCCGATAGTCGACTCAGGTTCATCCCAAGTGTCATCCAGGTCTTGGGCATATTCTTCAATCCTGTCCCACCCTTCCTCGGCACTAAGATTGGCCAATCTTCCTTTCCTAGATTGGTTGATTCCGTTCCGGTCATTAGAGGAGATATTTTCGTAAAAGATTTGGACCAAGAGCCAAAGTTCAATGCCATGATGTGGAACTTGTCTTATTAAATCTTTGAATCTAGTCCACGCTTTATAGAAGGGTTCATCCTTCCCCTTTCGGAAACGAAGGATCCTATCCTTGAATGCTGAGGTTTTTCCAGGTGGAAAGAACTTCTCATAGAACTTGGATATGAGTTGCTCCCATGTGAAAATAGATTCGGAAGGGAGTTTGTTATACCATTCTTGGGCTTTTCCGTATAAGGTAAAAGGGAAGAATCGCAGTCGGGATGTGTTTCTAGTAGTCCCACCCGTATGGATGGTATCCACTATTTTTAGGAAGTCCTTGATGTGTTGGATCGGATTTTCCTCATCAAGTCCGTGGAACTTACACACACTTTTGACAAGCCAAATATCATTCGCATGCAAGACCTCGTTGGTGTGTTCGTTTGGATAAACAATGGCATTGGAAAACCCACGAGGAGTTGGGGAAGAGTAATCCTTGAGACGCTTAGGAGGAGGTATTATAGGAGTATTCGTCTCATTGTGGGAGCTCGGGGTTGTGATGTGATTTTCTGAATTTTCTTCAGAGAGAGGTGCATCAAAGTCGATAGCAATGCTGGATGGTTCAGGTGTTGAGTGAGTTCGTCTTAACCTACACATTTCTCTTTCGGGTTCTGCATAAGGCAAGACGAGTTCTTTAGTGGTGCTACGACTTCTAGTGATCCTAAGGTTGGAGAATTCGTTGGTTGCCATGATGGTGAATGGTGAAGAGTTACAAACAAAGGCACGAAGAAATAAGATAGACTAAAGAAGACCTAAAAAAAATAAAAAATAAAAATCTTACTAGAAAGGAATCTAGCAAGTAGACCTAATAAAAAGAAATCCTAACCTAGACAATAACTATTCCCCGGCAGCGGCGCCAAAAACTTGATGCGTGGGAATCGCACCTTGCTTTACCTCTCGAGGGATCTCGCGAGGCTTACAACCCCCACCAGGCAGTGTACCTGATCGTTGTAGTATAGTATAGTGACAAGTACCGGGGGATTGATCGTTCAGCTTAGGAATAGTGTCGCTAGGATTAGAAAACCTAATTAATAGTTCTAGAGATGAAAGATGATTATTTTTGTGTTTTTATATTTTATGAAAGCAAGTAAAATCTCGGTTTTTAGAAGAGTGGGCGGAATTAGTTGTTATTCAACTAACCCAAAAACTACTTTGTAACTAATTAAACTAATGAAAATAAAATTAAACTAATATTAAACTAAGGTTGTGAGCAGTATTTGGAGAAATTGTGTTTACTTAGACTTCATTACTCCCTAGATATCTTTTACATGTTAATTACTTGTTACACTTGTATGAATGACGGGTTGTATTCCTTAATACCATTCGTGGAGTGGCATACATAACTCCCCAACTCTATGAGCTCTTATCTCCTCCTACACCATGACCCAGCACAACTATAGGGATTGTAAACAGTGGCTCATGCATTAAATACAACCAATAAAGACCTAGTACGCCTCGGTTCATGTTTCTTAAGACGTTCAAGCATGTTACCATTTGGAGATCTGCCAGTTTTCTTAAGCCTAACATATAAAATCATTCATTCAAAACAAGAATAGACAAGTAATCAACACATAATCAACATCTAGGTTTCATTAGATCTAAGCAAACACAAGAGAGATCTAGCCTAGCATAGTAGAATTAAGATAAGAACAAAAGATAAACAACCAACACATAGACATATTGATTGAATTAAGAATATACTTATCTCAATTACAATGCAAGGTCTCAAGGGTTTGGAACCCTTGAAAAACCTGTAAAAGAGGCACCAAAATCGTCTTTAGGGTTTCACCAAAACTTCTCTTTTTTTTTTTAATGAAAAAACTAGAAAACTATATATAGGAAAATCGTCCTGACGGCGTCAAGAGTTAAATCTGACGCCGTCAACTCGCCGCCATACACTTCCTCGGACGCCCTAGATCCAATCGTGACGGCCTATGTGACGCCGTCACCACCCACGGTAAATTAATCTTGGTCACTTTGACGCCGTCATCTCTCCATCTGACACCGTCACCAGCTACGGTAAATTATTCTTCATGTCTGACGCCGTCAAGAGCAAACCCTTGACGCCGTCACCTTGTATTTCCAGTTTGGATTTTTGGTACTTTGTCGTTTTCTTCACTTTATGCTCCAAAAACGTCCAAAATAGCCTCTTTTCCAGAATTCACTCTCCAAACACCTAAAATCACAAAAGGAACGATTTAGGGCAATATTTGATCAAATAAATTCGGATTCGGGCTTAAATGACCCCCTAAAAACGGATCATTTTTCGCCTCATCAACTTCAAACACTTCTGGAAATTGTTGTACCACTGCACTTATCTTTGGTGAATCAGTAGAACCAAGTCCATCCATACTCATGAGTTGAACCCCTGAAGTTGGGTATACACACAACTGCATAGGCCTCAATTCAACTGATGACTCCTTGTGACTGACAATCTTGTCCTATTTTTTTTCCATTCATCCATTCCAAATTTGACTTAGGAGTACCTCTCAAAACCATTTTATGCCCCTTGTACACAAATTCCATTCTAAGTTTTCTGAAATTACATTTCATGTCTCCTAAAGCCTCCAACCATTGTATTCCAAGCACCATATCACATCTTCCCAACTTAAGTAACATCACATCAGAACAGAATTCCATTCCCTGAAGTTGCCATTTGAAGTTCTTACATGCACTATTACTAGCAGTTTCATACCCATTTCCTACTGTAATAGCCATTGGACAAGTGCTTATGATCTTGCAACCTAGCTTCTTTGCCACATTTATGTCCACAAAGTTGTGTGTAGAACCTGAATCAACAAGAATGTGGATCTTGTGCTTCCCTACAGTTCCCTTAATTCTCATAGTTCTGTAGTTATGCACTCCTGTCAATGCATTCAAAGAAATTTAAGGTTCTCTCACAATTTCTTCAATGTCTTCTTCTTGTTCCAAACACTCCATAAACTCCTTTGTTTCATCACTTTCATGTCTCCTAAAGCCTCCAACCATTGTATTCCAAGCACCATATCACATCTTCCCAACTTAAGTAACATCACATCAGAACAGAATTCCATTCCCTGAAGTTGCCATTTGAAGTTCTTACATGCACTATTACTAGCAGTTTCATACCCATTTCCTACTGTAATAGCCATTGGACAAGTGCTTATGATCTTGCAACCTAGCTTCTTTGCCACATTTATGTCCACAAAGTTGTGTGTAGAACCTGAATCAACAAGAATGTGGATCTTGTGCTTCCCTACAGTTCCCTTAATTCTCATAGTTCTGTAGTTATGCACTCCTGTCAATGCATTCAAAGAAATTTAAGGTTCTCTCACAATTTCTCCAATGTCTTCTTCTTGTTCCAAACACTCCATAAACTCCTTTGTTTCATCACTTTCAGGCACAACCATCAGAGTAAACAATTGTCCTTCACATTTGTGGCCAGGAGCATATTTTTTTTATCACAATAGAAACATAAGTTCTTAGCCCTTTTGTCTGCATACTCTTGTTGAGTCAACCTTCTATTGATTGACTTATTGGTCACAATTGGCTTATTTGAAGGCAATGTTAACAAAGGTTTGCTATTTAGATTAACAATTGTTGTAGTGCTATTCTTATTCACACTTGAACCACCTCCATACAACATCTTATTCTTTCTCTTAATAGCATTCAAGGTTGCTTCTTGCAAATTTGTCAAACAATACACCTCAGCAAGTGTCCTAGGCTTAAACATTCTAACCCCCAATTCAATTTCTTGTGGCAATCCACCAAGATAGAAACTAACAACATTTTCTTCACTAATTTCTACCCTACTTAGCAAATGATCAAAAGCATCTTGATAAGCCTTAGCAGTGGTTTCATACTTCACATTCTTAAGCTCAGACATTGGGTCATCAAACACATTTCCAAATCTTTGAATAATAGCCTCTTTATACACATTCCAAGTCACATTTTCACCATACAACTTAATGAATTGCCTATGCCATAACATTGCTTTATCATAAAGTTGTACAAAAATGAGTCTTACCTTCTGTTCATCAAGAATGTTATCAAGAAGGAAGAATTGTTCACACCTGAACACCCAATCTCTGACATCATCTCCATTGAACTTTGGAAATTCCACCCTTGTCATTCTACCCACTTGATTGCCTCTGTTGTTTCCATTCCCCAGATTAGGAATTATGCAGTCAAATTGTTCAAGATCTGATGTATACCAGCAATCTTATCATCTACCAAATCAGACATAAATTGCTTCATTCCTTCACTGATCTCTTCTTGACCACCATTAGAACCACCAGTGAGGATACCATTGTTTCTTGTATTCACCATCATTCTAATATCACTTATTACTCATCAACTATGAAATAGTGACTATTAGATCTGTTCTTGATTACTTAACCCGACTGCTGCTCATCAGCGTGTTCAAAAATAGAGGATTTAAGCAGCCAATGCGCTAGTCTTGTGATAGTACAATCGGTTGACACTAATCAGACGTAATAGAACAGTGGAAGTTATTGGTGACTAACTTCACCAGAGAAATAACAGAATTTCGATGAAATCTTGCCGGAATCTTGAAAAGTAGCCGGAAAGATGATCGGAGTAGCCAGGATAGCTGCTCTGATACCACTTGATATGTAGTTAAAGGGAAAGATCCGATTAAGAACTGATAACTATCTTGGAATTACAAGAACAGAAAAGTAATTCAAAGAATAGCTAAAGGATTTGTTATGGTTTATTGAATTGAACAGAGTTTGTTACAATCAGAGAGAAAGTGAATTACAATCAAATCAAGTCTAAGTAATGAATTGACAAGTGAAGTATTAATAGTGAAATGTGATAGTTGGCGGGAAAAGCTGTTAGTCAGCTTTTCCAACTGAATTTGACTTTTTAGTTGACTTCAATGTTGACTTTACTTGGGCTCATATCAAAAAATTTAAAAGATACAATAAGTGATGACCAATGGGCAAGTCTCAGACTTTCATAGATTCTCTCCAAAAAACGAGCTGCTCCAGCTAAAAATGTTGGTTTTAGCTCCATAATATCATCTCTTATAGCATTTGTATCCTTCAAAAGGCAACAACCAATTCACAAAAGAGGTAAACTTGGAAAACTAGTTATAAAAAGTTTATAAGAAGCGAATCTCACCCCATGGTAGAAGCCAACGGAAGCACCTTTACAAAAGAAATATTCTTCAATTATGCGGTAAAGGATATGTGCGAGAGGCAGAAAGGATAAATAAACATCATCCGCTGTCATCTATCATTGTTAAGAAGTCAACAAAAGATGTAAATAAGTCAAGGAGACATTGATATTGATTCTTATACGGTATAGCAAAACAAATTAATACCTTACCCTCAAATTGCCCCATGTAAATATCAATAGTCAATACCACTAATATTTGTTATAGCATTTTCATGAGTCAATATAACACCTTTTGGATCTTCATTGGTGCCAGTTGTGTACATAATCATACATATGTCAATTGCTTGAGGTGTCTGCAGCTCTAATGGATGCTAGCTACCCTGCTCATTCATACATAATCATAACTAAAATCATAGATGCACTCAAAGTCATACACAAAAACATACTATGAAGACAAACCATATGAAGAAATTCATTCCATGAAAATGATTTAATCCCGATAGAATCCGTCTTTTCTTTTTCCTCATTCTCCACTGCAATGAAGCACATAGCTGCGACGGCATAAATTTCCTAAGGCTAATATTTCTGTTGTCTCAACCACACACACACACACACACACACACACACATATATATATATATATATATATATATATATATATATATATATAACAGGATGTACATGACGTCATCAATGCCACATATGCATCCATAGTGCCACCTCAACGCCACTGGACGCCACCTAAGCAACATGCCACGTAAGCATGCCACATAAGAAATTTATTTAATGATTTAATTAAACTTTGTATTATTTCGATTTTAATGTACCGAACATTTTGCGAATTTAATTTACCCATTTATTTAAATTTTGTATTATTCCGAATTTAATTTAACCAGAAATTTTGCTTGATTAATTTGCCCAAATATTCTGAATTTAATTTAGCCAGAAATTTTGCATGATTAATTTGTCCAAAAAAGGCATGATATTGGATTCGAACCTGGGTTGTGAATAAGTGCTACATATCTTTTAACCACTGCACCAACACAATGTTTGGAATTCATTTTGCAACTTATTATCTATAAAGGCATCTAAACGCTTTTTACAATTTTACTCATGATAAAAATAAAAAACTAGATATTGACTTTTATCATATAATTTAGGGAACAAATAACGGTTTTTTTTTTAGCTAATTACAGTTTACAAAATTGTAACCTAATATATCACCAAATCATTTGGATATTTCGTGATTTATTAGGAGATAAGTTTAGAAACTATTTTGTGATATATTTTAAAACTTTTCAAAGACTTTTTGACAAGTACAATCCTCAATATTTGTACCCTAATTTTGCAGTATATATACATAATTGAGCATTCCTCTGTAAACATGCGAACGATATACAAAAGCAACATAAAAGATGCGGCGACTGAGGCATTCGTTGCGCCTTTATAATGCTGAAAAAAACCAAAAACATGATAATTCTATGCAAGGTATTCTACTACATCCAAAACTTTTGATATACTATTTGTTATATTGATGTTATAATTCGTGTAGTTTTATAAATTTACAGCGTCTAAGTCACCAGAAGAGAATGCATCACAAAGGATAAAGCTCTTAAAAAAAACAACTTCTGGTATATGAATTACTAATTATTTTAGATATATAGTTTGATATATTTATGAATTGCCAATTATTTTAGATATGTGGTTTGATATATTAGGTATTTATCATATATATGTGTTAATTTTTACAGTTTTAAAAGGTTCCAAAACCCAAAGCATACAAATCGAGCCAGTCATTATCGAAGGTGATATACCAACAATGTATCCACACGGTATTAATGTTTGCTTTTAATAGTAGATGTATTAGGGTTTGATTTTAATAACCAAAGAATGCTTTAGTTTAAATATAGGTATTCTAAAGGTAAGATGGTTACTTATTGTATTTGAAGAACTATGGTGGAGGTTTTTGCTTTGGTTTGGCTGTACAAACAACAAAAGTACCTTTCCTTTTCTCAAAACGCTAATGGTCTTATGTTTATTGTATTTACAACACTGTATGTATTGATGTATTACTGATTATTTTAGATATATAGTTTGATATATGTATGAATTGCCAATTATTTTAGATATGTGGTTTGATATATTAGGTATTTATCATATATATGTGTTAATTTTTACATTTTTAAAAGGTTCCAAAAACCAAAGCATACAAATCGAGCCAGTCATTATCGAAGGTGATATACCAAAAATGTATCCACAAGGTATTAATGTTTGCTTTTAATAGTAGATGTATTAGGGTTTGATTTTAATAACCAATGAATGCTTTAGTTTAAATATAGGTATTCTAAAGGTAAGATGGTTACTTATTGTATCTGAAGAACTATGGTGGAGGTTTTTTGCTTTGGTTTGGCTAGACAAACAACAAAAGTACGTTTCCTTTTCTCAAAACGCTAATGGTCTTATGTTTATTGTATTTACAACACTTTATGTATTGATGTTAATTTTTCCTTTATGTTGTATTAATAAAAGATCGTAAAAACAAGAGTAGCACACCATCCAACCCGGCCATGTTTGAAGCTGACACACCAACCAGAAAGACACAAGGTACTTTTATATGTTTGCATTGTACTTATGTTGATTTACGTTTTATCTATATATTATCCGTTGCTATTATAATGGTTTTTTGATCGAGTTTAAAGGATCATCTAAAGTTGGAAAGCAGCCATCATTTAATGAAGCACAACATAGTCATGAAAACACTAACATTGATTCTTCAATCTTTCAAACTCAAGGTATTGTGGTTATTAAAAGTACATTATTTTTGTTTTAAAAATTATACTAAAATAATGAGCAATTCATATACCAGAAATATTTAAACTAAATAATGCTTTAGAATACCTATATTTAAACTAAAGAACGCTTTAGTTTAAATATAGGTGTTCTAAAGGTAAGATGGTTACTTATTATATTTGAAGAACTATATGGTGGAGGTTTTTGCTTTGGTTTGGTTGTACAAACAACAAAAGTATCTTTCCTTTTCTCAAAACGCTAATGGTCTTATGTTTATTGTATTTACAACACTGTATGTATTGATGTATTACTGATTATTTTAGATATATAGTTTGATATATGTATGAATTGCCAATTATTTTAGATATGTGGTTTGATATATTAGGTATTTATCATATATATATATATATATATATATATATATATATATATATATATATATATATATATATATATATATATATATATATATATATATATATATATATATATATATATGTTAATTTTTAAATTTTTAAAAGGTTCCAAAAACCAAAGCATACAAATCAAGCCAGTCATTATCGAAGGTGATATGCCAACAATGTATCCACAAGGTATTAATGTTTGCTTTTAATAGTAGATGTATTAGGGTTTGATTTTAATAACCAATGAATGCTTTAGTTTAAATATAGGTATTCTAAAGGTAAGATGGTTACTTATTGTATTTGAAGAACTATGGTGGAGATTTTTGCTTTGGTTTGGCTGGATAAACCACAAAAGTACGTTTCCTTTTCTCAAAATGCTAATGGTCTTATGTTTATTGTATTTATAACACTTTATGTATTGATGTTAATTTTTCCTTTATGTTGTATTAATAAAAGATCGTAAAAACAAGAGTAGCACACCATCCAACCCAGCCATGTTTGAAGTTGACACACCAACCAGAAAGACACAAGGTACTTTTATATGTTTGTATTGTACTTATGTTGATGTACGTTTTATCTATATATTATCCGTTGCTATTATAATGGTTTTTTGATCGAGTTTAAAGGATCATCTAAAGTTGGAAAGCAGCCATCATTTAATGAAGCACAACATAGTCATGAAAACACTAACATTGATTCTTCAATCTTTCAAACTCAAGGTATTGTGGTTATTAAAAGTACATTATTTTTGTTTTAAAAATTATACATGTTCGGAATGATTTGTTTTCGGCTATTGAATTTCAAAACACAATGTGTTTTGATCTCCATAATTTATCCACATATTTTATTAACAAATATAAATTGATGTATGTTTGAAAGTTATGCACTATGTAGGAACTCGGGTCACCATGTTTCTTATGTTCTTACATACTCAGCATGTAGTAATATTGATAATTTAACCATGCAAATTTATGATTGTGTATCACGTGAATACCCATAAACTTTATCTACAGATATCAATAAATGCATTTTTGAAAGTTATGCAATATTTTTTTATATATACATGGTACGTTTTTTTTCCTTGACTAATGGATTCTTAATTTGTTTATTATCGATTATTGCATTTACAGAAGGTATGTTCATTACAGATCCTTATGATTATATGGAATCAATAATTGATGTATCTTACACACGTTTGCCTTAGAACCTATGGAATCATGAATTAGAACCACCATGTGAGAAAATGGTTGATAGGGTTGATGAAAGCATGATGCGTTTAATTCAAGGAGAGGAGACTATATATGAATCATCATTTTCTGTTTCTCGGGACGGCTCAAGCACAAATTTAGGTGATTCAATATATACTACCAATTTCCTCAACGGTATAAGGATGTACAGTCTTCCGCAACATACAATAAAGTTAAAAATTGGTAGTCATGTAATGTTAACCTAAGACATTAATCGAAGAGCAGGTCTATGCAATGGTACCAAGCTACAAGTGCTAAGGTTGGGAGTCAATGTTATCGAAGCGAAGATCATATCTGGTGAAAATGTTGGCATGATTTGTTGTATTCCACGTATACTAATAATCTCTTCAGAGATAAAGAATTCCCTCAAATTAGAAAGAAGGCAGTTTCCATTTAAAGTATGTTTATTATGATGACTATAGTTCAGTTATTAGAACTTTATTTCATAAACATTAAATGGTTTAAAGTTGTATTTATTTAATGACATGCAAATAAACCAATTTAATTAAAATAATTTTTGTTACACTTAATTGTATCAATGTTGATTTACAAATACATTCTATATAACATATACTTGGGCAACATCATAATATATGTTTTAAAAATCATACATATGTATACACATACAAAATCAATTTATTTCAAAAAGGATATATATAAATTTTTTCCTATAAAATTTTAACTATAAATAAGCATGTAGGAAAACATGCTCATCGTATGGAATTCAAGTATATTCTTTTTTTTTTTTTAATTTATAATCTGAAAATAAAAAAATAAAACAAATGCTAATGATAATATAAATTAATATAGTAAATCAAAGTTAAAAACAAAAGTTCATAATAAAATATTTAAAAAAAAAATAAATAAATAAATAAATAAATAAATAAAACATTTTAATAACCAATGAATGCTTTAGTTTAAATATAGGTATTCTAAAGGTAAGATGGTTACTTATTGTATTTGAAGAACTATAGTGGAGGTTTTTGCTTTGGTTTGGCTGGACAAACAACAAAAGTACGTTTCCTTTTCTCAAAACACTAATGGTCTTATGTTT
This sequence comes from Artemisia argyi, assembly GCA_030686995.1. NCBI lineage: Eukaryota > Viridiplantae > Streptophyta > Magnoliopsida > Asterales > Asteraceae > Artemisia > Artemisia argyi. The sequence continues at coordinate 169,572,083 of CM060679.1, read as the reverse complement.
ATTGTATTTACAACACTTTATGTATTGATGTTAATTTTTTCTTTATGTTTTATTAATAAAAGATCGTAAAAACAAGAGTAGCACACCATCCAACCCGGCCATGTTTGAAGCTGACACACCAACCAGAAAGACACAAGGTACTTTTATATGTTTGTATTGTACGTATGTTGATGTACGTTTTATCTATATATTATCCGTTGCTATTATAATGGTTTTTTGAACGAGTTTAAAGGATCATCTAAAGTTGGAAAGCAGCCATCATTTAATGAAGCACAACATAGTTATGAAAACACTAGCATTGATTCTTCATCTTTCAAACTTAAGGTATTGTGGTTATTAAAAGTACATTATTTTTGTTTTAAAAATTATACATGTTCGGAATGATTTGTTTTCGGCTATTGAATTTCAAAACACAATGTGTTTTGATCTCCATAATTTATCCACATATTTTATTAACAAATATCAATTAATGTATGTTTGAAAGTTATGCACTATGTAGGAACTCGGGTCACCATGTTTCTTATGTTCTTGCATACTCAGCATGTAGTAATCTTGATAATTTCACCATGCAAATTTATGATTGTGTATCACGTGAATACCCATAAACTTTATCTACAGATATCAATAAATGCATTTTTGAAAGTTATGCAATATTTTTTTATATATACATGATACGTTTTTTTTCCTTGATTAATGGATTCTTAATTTGTTTATTATCGATTATTGCATTGACAGAAGGTATGTTCATTACAGATTCTTATGATTATGTGGAATCAATAATTGATGTATCTTACACACGTTTGCGTGAGAACCTATGGAATCATGAATTAGAACCACCATGTGAGAAAATGGTTGACAGGGTTGATGAAAGCATGATGCGTTTAATTCAAGGAGAGGTGACTATATATGAATCATCATTTTATGTATCTCGGGATGGCTCAAGCACAAATTTAGGTGATTCAATATATACTACCAATTTCCTCAACGGTATAAGGATGTACAGTCTTCCGCAACATACAATAAAGTTAAAGATTGGTAGTCATGTAATGTTAACCCAAGACATTAATCGAAGAGCAGGTCTATGCAATGGTACAAAGCTACAAGTGCTAAGGTTGGGAGTCAATGTTATCGAACCGAAGATCATATCTGGTGAAAATGTTGGCATGATTTGTTGTATTCCACGTATATTAATAATCTCTTCAGAGATAAAGAATTCCCTCAAATTAGAAAGAAGGCAGTTTCTTTTTAAAGTATGTTTATTGTGATGACTATAGTTCAGTTATTAGAACTTTATTTCATAAACATTAAATGGTTTAAAGTTGTATTTATTTAATGACATGCAAATAAACTAATTTAATTAAAATAATCTTTGTTACAATTAATTGTATCAATTTTGATTTACAAATACATTCTATATAACATATATTTGGGCAACATCATAATATAAGTTTTAAAAATCATACATATATATACACATACAAAAACAATTTATTTCAAAAAGGATCTTATATATATAAATTTTTTTCTATAAAATTTTAACTATAAATAAGCATGTAGGAAAACACGTTCATCGTTTGGAATTCAAGTATATATATATATATATATATATATATATATATATATATATATATATATATATATATATATATATATATATATATATATATATATATATATATATATATATATATTTAATTTATAATCTGAAAATAAAAAAATAAAACAAATGCTAATGATAATATCCATTAATATAGTAAATCAAAGTTAAAACAAAAGTTCATAATAAAAAAAATTTAAAAATTAAAAAAAAAAAAAAAAAAAAAAAAAAAAAAAAAGAAACCTTCATTGTCCTAGAAGACAATTGTATCTTCATTTATAATGTATTTGAAATAAATGAATGGTATTTAAATTTATCACTAAATAAGGTAAACATAAAACAATTAAAAATAAAGATATTTGATTTTTAATACAATTATTTATAATACAAAGACACCCTTAAAAAATTATATATGTTAAAAAAATTAATTATTTTTTTATGTATTTTCCAAAAGTGTGAATATAATTTTCACGAGAGTTTATATGTCGTGTTTTTTTTAAAAAAAAATAAGTTTAATTTATAGAAGATATGATTTTGAAGATATATTAAAAAATTAATTATTTTTTAAAATATTTTCCCAAATTGTGAATAATTTTCACGAGAATTTATATGCCGTGTTTCCAAAATTGTAAAGATCACCACAAAGTTTCTGCATCCTTAATCTAATTTGACACTATATGTAGACAATAATATAAACCAAACTTCTGAAATTAAATATTGCAAAGCTATATTCAGTCAAATATATTACATTATGCAAGATAAAAGGCATTCTACATGACTTCCAACAATATCCGAGCAAGAAAACTCTCATACACCTCTAGAAGGTATAATTTTAACAAAAAAGTTATTCATTTGGTTGTTATATTCTTATTAATGTGCTTTTATAATTGATATCATGTGTTATATCATAATCACTATATAGTTTATTACAATTATTGCTGCATAAAAAAGTAATAGCATACAGAATAAAAACTCAGAAACTCCTTGACAAGAGATTGTTTTGTTAGATAAGTTTACATGCATTGTCCATATATCTTAATAATTTAACCATGCAGGTTTACGATTCTGTGACAGGTAAAGGTTCACAAACTGTACATACAAATATCCATAAATCCATGTTGGGGCTTTTCTATAGTTAGCAGAAATTTTAAATAAGTTTTGAACATGGGTCGTCATCTATTGATTCACAACCACTTTTTGATGGTAGTAAGTTTATAATTTATTTGTTTTCATATTATAAATCGTAATTGTTGAACATATTAGAGTATCAAGGAATATGATTAGGGCATTAGTGATTAAGAATAGTGCAACATCAGACGTGCATCCGTTTGTATGTTTAGTGCATTCTTAGTCACAGTAGGGCATTCATTTGTATATTTAGTGCATCGTTAGAAATACATGAGAATCTGTTTGCATGTTTAGTGCATCGATGAACACATTAGGACATCGATGAGTATGCTTAATGTATCCGTTATGTTTGTGGTTTGTCATAGTATACACAATAATTATTATTAGCTCATAAATGTGGTTGTAAAATTCATCTAATGTTTTATTGCATAATTTTTTTGCAATTGATTATAGATGTTGAACTAAGACGGATCAATAATGATGCTTTCAACCTACTCAAAGAAAGATCTAAAAGTGCACTTGAACTAGAATATCACTTAGAAAACATTAAACGTGCAATGTCTAATGATATGGATTGGCTTAATCTTGAGGGTCATGTTGACATGTACAGCGACTCTGAAACCTCTTCACAAGGTATTATTTTAATAGACAGTATTAAAATTTGATAAGCCCATCAAGAGTTATTATTGATATTAGTTTTAAAAAATTTCAATGTTTTTAAAATTGTTAATATAATAGTTTAAGAATGATATATTGTTTAATTGACATGAACCATTAATCCATATCCTAACACAAAACACTAATTCATACATCATCGTATGAAAGTTTTTCAACAAGTTTTATACTAAGATTATGAAATACATTTTGATTTAATTAAAGTATATAAATTACAATTGTGTACTAAGTTTTTGCATTTGTAAAAGGAAATTTTACTCGATCAAGAGAGAAACAATGGAAGCAGTATGTCCACTGTTAAAAGTTGTAGAGAATGTTTGTATAACAATGTTTGATTCATTAGACACCTTTGTTTTCATAAAGTACAAAATAATCATTATTTTTTTTAGTTATATTTTTTAATGGTTAGTAATATATTATGCATATGGCGAAGAATGCAATCATGAATATAGTTTTGATATTGGTATAGAAGAACATCAAGGTTTTCCATCTCAAGATTTTAAAGATAGTGGACTCACACAATCAAGAGATGCTTCGCCTCATCAAATGGGTCGTGTGTTTCTTGACACATCAAAGTTGCCAAATAAACTCTCAAGTGAGGTTCCCCACAAACAGAACCATCATCAAATTCAAAAATAAATCAAGGGTTTGTGAAGTATTTCCTACCAATACGATCGATTGATCAGCTTAGGAGGCTAATAAAAGTCAATGAACAAGAAAACGTACGTGACGAACAAACAGTATTGGGATGTGCAGAGGCAATTGACCAATGAAAGAAAAAAAAACATTAGAGTACCAGGAGAGGATTATCGATATTCAAAAACAAATTGATAATTACAAGTGTTTGTAATTTCATTTGTATGTATTAATATTTCTTAATATGGTTTTGAACATTTAATATTGGTATACAAGCCTTATAAATTTGATTGTATAAAAACACGTTCATATATAAATTTTATTATGTCTATTATTATGCAAAAATAATTTATTTAAAAAATGTTCGTACATATATAATTTTTTTTCCTATAAAATTTTAACTATACATAATCATGTACAAAAACATGTTCATCGTATGGAATTAAAATATATTCAATATTTTTTAACTTATAATCTGGATAAAAAGTTAAAAACAAATGCTAATGATAATAAGCATTAATATAGTAAATCAAATTTAACACCAAGATTTTATAGGTAATGATTAACATACTTAAAGTAAATTACAACAGTTTAATTTATGTTACAAGGATAAATGTGTACATATAAAACTTTAGGCTTTTTACTCCATTTCATCATTCACAAATAATTTCTAAACATTATACTCTAATAAGCAAATGGATCAAACAGGTTTGTTATTTAGGTTTCTTATACAGATTTACAAGTTTTATATTATTTCTGCAAACATTGGTATTTATATAAATACACGATCTTTTTTTTTCATTTCTAATATTTTTATTGCTTTATATTTTACAGCAACATCATCATCGAAACATGTGCATCCTGCAGTGTTGTATATTGCAAAAATGGATGCTATGAGGAAGAAAAAGTTGAAGGCGTTGGAAATGAACAAAAAGAAGCAAAGGAAAAGGTATAAAGCCAACAAGCTGAAGGCAACAATAAGAAGACATAAAATGACTGAACTTGAAGAAGATGAATCTGTTATCGATGATGATCCTTTGGAGCACATTGACTATGACAATCTTCATCTTGCTTATGATCAAGAGAAGATTCATAAGTTTAGTTTTTAGATTATTTTATAATGTGTATTATTATGTTTGTATTTTTGTTTATTTAATCTTAGTAATTTGCTAAATCGTTTTTTGTCATCACATCATTTTAATTATTGAATTCCATTGTTGTTTCTCATATTATGTTTGTGGGATTTTATTTTGATTTCAATATATTATGTTTTTGCTCAACACGTAAAGGATATAGAATCTAAATATTTTTGTCTCTTAAGTTATTATAAATTGAATTTCGTGTAAATATAAGAAATATGTTACTCAAAATTTTAAAATATATACAGGGAAGCAACCATGCAAACAACTCATAGACACTTTAAGATGATTGTCGTAGATGAAAACGTTTTTAATTTTATTTATGTAACAAGTGTACAATAAAAAAAAGATTAAAACGTTGAGATAAGTTACAAATTTGATGTATGATATATTTATTCCTTTAATAAATTGTAACAATATGTTTTAGATATTTTATCTTTTATTCGGTTTATGGTATTTTAAAAGAGATATTCAATAAGAATGTGTATTGATAATACAAATGAAATGATGAGAAAGGAAGACACCAAGACTATACAAAGTACCTAAGACTATAAAGGAGATTTAATCAAACATAATTACTGATGGGACAAAACACACATTTTCAAAGTTGCATGTATTGATAATATAAATGAAATCATGATGAAAAAATATACTAAATGCATGTATTGATAATATAAATGAAATGATGAGAAAGGAAGACACTAAGAGTCATAATCGTTTTAAATTTTTAAAAGAATTGAAGGTATATAAATTTGGTTATATATGCTATTATATAGTATTGGATATATATTGTATACAGAATTTTGTTGCAATTTAAAAAATATTCATTATAAATTATATATCTTTTCACCATCTATAAATGCTAATCGATCTTTAAGGCAATTAGACATCTACAACTCTTTTAAAATTTCGTCTAACAAAAAATTCTGATAATGGGTCGGCAATTTTTTTCACCATTAAAATCTTCAAACAAACGCCCACGAAGTGTTTCTCCACCCAAAAAACCATCATCGGAACAAAAAAAAAGGTATTTTATACCTATAATATATATTGATGAGCTTAGGCGAATAATAAAAGTGATGGAAAAAGAAATCGTAAGCAATGAACAACAAATATTGGAATGTAAAGATGCAATTGATCAGCGGAGGAGAAAGGTATTAGAGTATCAAGAGAGGATAAGCGATGTTAAGAAGCAGATTGATGGTCATGATTGATTGTACTTTCTTTCCTACGCAGTAGAATTTCTTAATTATATATATATTTTTTTTGGAACGTTTATTGTTGATAGTTTTCTGATCACATCTGTGGGATTATCTATTATGTTTGAAACTATTTTTGATTTATTACTTTGCATCCTGTTTATATGTTAAATGGTTGGATGGTTTTATTTTTTTAGTTGCTTAATGTGTAAAATATTTCATCTATTTAATTAAATGCCTAACACGTCTGTTAACCACCAATTATAAAATAAATAATAAACATGATCAAATTTAGAAAGGCAAATAATGTTTAATAATTGTTCTTAGAAAATATTTACAAAAGCTATATGTTTGAAAGCAAATCAACTTTAAAATTCAATCAAAATGTTTGTAATTTACAATTCTTTTTAAAAAATTAAAAATATATCTTGACAAGAAAAAAACACGTAAAGGATATATATGAAAGAGTTTATGCATGTCAACTACATTTTTGGAAACATTGCATCTTTTAATACCGTGCAATGTACATTAAAGACGTGAAGGATATATGAAAGAGTTTACGCATGTTAATTGCATTTTTGGAAATGTTGCAACTTTTAATATTCTACAAACATAAAACCCTATAAATACAAATGATGAGGCGAAAAATGAACCACTTTTAGGGGGTCATTTAAGCCTAGAATTGAATTTATTTGATCAAATATTGCCCTAAATCGTTCCTTTTGTGATTTTAGGTACTTTGGTAGTGAATTCTGGAAAAGGAAGCATTTTGGACGTTTATGGAGCATAAAAATGAAGAAAACGGCAAAGACTTAATTTTCCATGCTGAGAACAGTACCTGACGGCGTCAAGAAGAAAATCCTGATGGCGTCAAGAGTAAAATCCGTGACGACCCAGTGAAAACCTGAAGGCGTCACAAGAAGGGCGTCAAGAGTTAATATTGTGACGGCCTGCACAAGGAATACACATGACGGTGTCAAACCCAGATCTAGGCAGTCTGAGAAATTATTTGGCGGCGAGATGACGACGTCAGCAATTTGTTCTTGACACTGTCCCCCTTCAGAATCTATATATACTTTTCTATTTTTCATTCATTAGAGAGGAACTTGTGTGGAGAATACTAGGGTCGAACTTTGTAAACCCTAGGTCGTATTTTCAAGGGTTTTCACCCCTTGAAACCTTTCATGTAGGGCTGAGCAAACGGACCGGCCGGACCGGACCGACCGACAAAACCGACCGGACCGAGACCGACCGGACCGGACCGACCACATTCGGTCCGGTCCTCGGTCTAAGCTTTTTGCCAAATTCGGTCTCGGTCCGGTCGGTCCGGTCCGGTCCGGTCCGGACCGACCAAAAACCCGAAAAAACTTGCCTAATTGGACCGGACCGACCGAAGACCGACCGGACCGAGACCGGACCGAGACCGGACCGACCATATTCGGTCCGGTCTCGGTCTATGGTTTTCCGGTTCTCGGTCTTCGGTCCGGTCCGGTCTTGGCCGGTCCGGTCCGGTTTCCGACCGATGATCACCCCTACTTTCATGTTCAATTGAGATAAGTCTTCTTTCAATTCATTCAATATGTCTATGTGTTGTTTGAATATATCTTATGCTTGTCTTGATTTCAACATGTTAGGCCAGATCTATCATGTGTTTGCTTAGATGTAATGAAACATAGATGTTAATTATAGGTTGATTGCTTGTTTATAGTTGTATTGGATGAATGATTTCAATGTTAGGCTTAAGAAAACTGGCAGATATCCTTTGTGTAACATGCTTGAACGTCTTAAAAAACATGAACCGATGTGTACTAGGTTTTATTGGTTGTATTTAATGCATGAGCAAATTCTAGTGATCCCATGTTAGGAGCTTCTTAGCCGGCTCGACATAGGAGTGAAGTAGGCGCTTATAGGATTGGGGAAGTAAGTACGCCACCCCATGAATGGTATTAAGGAATACAACCCGTCATCCACGCAACTGCAACAAGTAATTAACCTGTAAAAGATATCTAGGGAGTAGTGAAACCTAAGTAAACACAATTCTCCCATATATTGCTCACACCTTTAGTATAATTTAGTTTATTTTCATTTTTAGTATTTTATTTTGATTGCATCTTAGTAATTAGGTTAGTTGACTAGCAACTAATTCCGCCCAACTCCTTCAAAACCGAGATTTTTAATTGCTTTTATAAAAAATATAAAAATACAAAAAGAATCATCCCTCATCTCTAGACCTAGTCTTTAGGTTTTCTAATCCTAGCGACACTATTCCTAGCTGAACGATCAATCCCCCGGTACTTGTCATTATACTATACTACATCGATCAGGTACACTGCCTGGTGGGGGTTGTAAGCTTCTCGAGATCCCTCGAGAGGTAAAGCCTGGTGCGATCCCCACGCATCAACAAATCATTTGTAAACGAATGCTAAGCGCATCAGCTTTCCTGTTGTCCCCTCTAGGTAATTGTTTGATTGTGAACCTATCAAAGTTTTGAATTAAAGACTTGGTTTTTTCAAGGTATTGGATCATGTGTTCATCATTGGCTTCATATTCACCTAGCACGTGGTTAGCTACTAGCCTGGAATCTACATTTGCCTCAAGGTTGCGTACACCCATTTGAATTGCAATACGCAGTCCAGCGAGTAGGGCTTCGTATTCTGCCTCATTGTTTGTGGCTGTGAATTCGAAACACAGTGCTTAGGTGAATTCCACCCCTTTTGGATTAGTAAGGATAAGGCCTGCACCTGATCCATCCACGCATGAGGATCCATCTATGAATATAACCCATGGTTCTTGTAACCCTGTCTTGCCTGTTGAAGGTGGAGTATCGGTATTTGGCTTTTCAACAATAAAGTCCGCTAATATCTGCCCCTTGATTGCAGTGCGTGGTCTATACGAGATGTTATACTCACTCAACAGCACACTCTACTTTTGTAGCCGTCCTGATGCGTCAGGTTTGGAGATAACTTGTTTGATGGGCTGGTCTGTGATTACAGCTATTGGGTGCGCCTGAAAGTATCTGTGCAGTCTTTTAGCTGATAACACTAGAGCTAGGACCAGTTTTTCCATAGCGATGTAGTTAGTGTCTGTCTTTTTCAGTGCCTTGCTTACAAAGTATATCGGCGTTTGAACGGAGTTCCTATCTGTTAATAGTACTGTGCTAACTCCTCCATGGGTTGCAGATAAGTACATGATCAACTCTTCCCCTGGTCGCGGTGCGACAAGTTTGGGAAGTGATGCAAGGTACTGTTTCAGTTATTGGAAGGCTTCCTCTGCCTCCTCAGTCCAACGAAAGTCTCCCTTTTTTGTGCACTTCATGAGTGTTTTAAAGAGAGGGAGTGATTTATCTGCCGACTTGGATAAAAAGCGGTTTAGGCCAGCTAGCTTTCCATTTAATGACTGGACTTCTTTCAATGTGCGCGGTGAGGGAAGATCGATGATAGCTTTTGTATTTTCTGGGCAAGGCTTGATGCCGTCAGGTTCTATCAGATACCCAAGGAACATGCCTTCTGTCGCACCAAATGTGCACTTCTTGGGATTTAACTTCATGTTTATTTTTCCCAATGTTTTGAACGTTTCCTCAATTTCGCGCACTAATTCTTCCTCTGTGTGGCTCTTTATGACAAGGTCATCAACGTAAACTTCCAAGTTGCGACCTACTTGTTTTTCAAAAGCCATATCCACCAATCGCTGGCATGTTGCGCCTGCGTTCTTTAGGCCAAAAGACATTTTTGTGTAGCAATATACCCCTTGACTTGTGTGGAAGGCTGTTTTTTCTTCATCCTCCTCTGCCATCTGAATTTGATGGTACCCTTTGTATGCATCTAGGAAGCATTTAAAGGGATATCCACATAGGGATTCTACCTTCCAGTCTATCTCTGGTAGTGGGTAGCAGTCCTGTGGACATGCTTTATTGAGGTCCGTGAAGTCCACGCACATCCTCCAACTGCCATCACTCTTCTTTACCATCATTGGATTAGAGAGCCAGTCGTGATAGTAGACTTCGCGCATAATACCTGCATCTACAAGTTTGTGTACTTCTTCCAGGATGGCTTTTGCGCGATCTGGAGCCTGGCCGCGCTTCTTCTGTCATATTGGGGGATATCCTGGTCGGATTTGTAGCTTGTGCTCCGTAATAGAGCGTGGCACTCTAGTCATGTGCTTTGGTTCCCACGCAAAGATACTCAGGCTCTTTTGCAAGAGTGCGCACACAGCTGCTTTACCTTTGTCAGATAAAGATCCTCCAACTGATATCTGTTGATCTGGGTAATCAGGATGAATGGCAACCTTTAAGTTTGGTATTTTTGCTGCATGCTATTCTGGAACATTCTCCACCTCACTGGTTACCGTGTTGCATTCTTTAGGCGGCACCGTGGTGTTGTAGAGGGTGACGATCCCTCCTTCTACTGGAAATTTGAGCATCCCATGTGCTGTGGATGGTACAGCGCGCATGGATGATATTCCAGGTCTCCCAATGATGCCGTTGTACGGTGAAGGAGACTTGATTATCATGAAGTTTATCCACGTTGCTGTAGAGTGTTGTTCATCGCCCACAACTACAAGTAAGCGTAATTGCCCCATAGGCCATATCTTTTCTCCTGTGAAGCCAGTCAGCGACGTCATGGCCGGTATCAACTGGCTTTGTATCTCAGGTCGAGCCTTTTAAAGCAGTGTTCATACAGAATATTTGCGGATGCTCCTCCATCGATATACATGCGGCGGATGTCATGTCCCCCCGTATGTATCTCAATGGTCAGTGGCTCTATTACTGCGTTGTCCGCAGCTAGAGTGGGGAAGGATATCTCATTTTCTGAAGAGAACTTTTGACTGACTTTTTGCTTTGTCTTGCGTTGCCATGACTGTATCATGTAGATGATGTCCGCTTTATCTTTGGGAAGCTCTTTCTTGCCTCCATTCCTTTGCTTGTCCTTCCCTTCTTTAATGTTCTTTACGAGGTGATCCATTCTACCCTCCTTTAGTAATTTGTCAATTAGTTGTCGTAGATGGACACACTCGTTGGTTGTATGACCTTTTTGGCCATGGTATTCGCAGTATCCATTCCCTATACGCTTGTCCTCTGGGGTGCGCATTGGTGGAGGTTTTGGGAAGTCTGCGCCTTCGGTTACAAATATTTCCCTCGGAGTCTTTGTGAGGGGGATATACTTGTCATTATCTCGTCCACTTCCCTGACTGCGATAAGTCTTGTTGCGGTTGTTCTGATCATTGGATTGTCTCCTAGGTTGTTCTAGCTGCCTATAATTTGAGTAGCCTTTTTTGCTGTCCGTAGCGGCTACTTCTCCTTGGATGAAGGACCTTGTGCGCTTCATTACTTCATCGAAGGTTTGGGGAACCTTGTCATTTAACTTCCTAATGAGTTCTGGGTTATTGATCCCATTCATGAACCCTGAAATTTTTAGGACTTCTGGACACGCCTTGACATGTATACATTCATCTTTAAAGCGTTCCATATAAGCGCTGGTTGATTCCCCTTGACGTTGTTTTACTCTGGCTAGTTCAACAGGGTTTTGAGCGCACTTCTTTCTTTGGGTGAAGTTTAAGCGGAATGCTTTTCGCAACTCTTCAAACCCGCCTATGCTCCTTCGTGGAAGCTTGCTAAACCAAGTGCGCGCATTCCCTACTAATGTGGAGTTAAACATATGACACCACACAGGTTGTGGCCAATTTTCGATAGTAGCAGCGGATTCGAAAATTTTTAGGTGGTCATCAGGATCACCCGTTCCATCATATGTTTTAACATTAGTGGGCATGCGCCTTTTCTTATGATCGGAGTAATCGCTGATGCGTCGGGTAAATGCATCAACTTTCAGCCGACGCCACGGAAGAGATATGTCTTCGTCTTCTTCCTCGCGACGTCTTCCTCTGGACTTCCAGTGTCCTGTCTCTTTATCCTCGTTGTCCAAGGAATCACTGGAGGAGGGGTAATCTCTTTTGCGGCGCTTGCGCCGGCTTCCTTCAGAGGAAGAGCTTGAGGGGATTTCACTTGGGGAAGTTCTCCTCCCTAATCTGTCGTGAATTCTTCTGCTCCCAGACCTGGAGGAGCCTTCGCTTGGTGAATGTTGACGTCCAAGTCTGTCTTGTATCCTTCGACTACCAAGTCTGGAATGAATATTGGTGCGCCTCTCACTATCTTCATATTCCTCCGAGTGTTGTGAGTCAGATACCGTACCAAGTCTATCATGGATATTGGTACGTCTTTCGTTATTTTCGCGTCCTCCTCTTTGGTAGCGCGGTGGTGATACTTCACGTTCAGGACCAAAGTTGAGTCGGGCTTGCAGGTTCATACTTGACCTTCTCCTTACTTCTTCTTGCATGAGGGCGGTTAGGGTTTCGTAATTTTGGGATACAAAATTACTTAACGTTAGATCAGGTGCGTCCTCATCCACTGCAAGAATCTCTGCCTCAACATTGGGCGCCCTATCTCGGTTGGGTGCGCCAGGTGGCACAGTGTTGTCCACTATAGGTGCCGTTTGGTGGGGAGTATTGAAGAGGGTGCGCTGAAGTTCTTCAACGCTTGGGACCACCATGGTGGTTCTAGTAGTTCTTATAGGCAATTCTAACGCTGGGAGAGGTAGGGTTGATCCCGCTTCTTGGTGACCAGGCGCACTGGTTGTTCCAGAGGCATGTTTAGAGGTCGAGTCTTGAGGGTTCTTCCTCTGGGGGTCACCACGTGTTTTTTCCAATTGCGGAGTCCGCTGGCTTGAGTTTTTGTTCTTCGTCATTCTAGTTCCAAGTTCTTAGTGTAGGGTCCCACGGATGGCACCACTTGTTGATACAAAAGTTGGGCGTTCCTAATTTGGTCTCCTGCTCTTGTACCAATTCGCTCTTAATGCTTGAGACCTGTGCACTAAGAAAGTAAACAAACACCGTTAGGCTTATCGTGGGATTGCCTCCCACGATTATCCTCCGTCGTGAGAGTAAGTAATCGGTTTAAGGTTATATTAAAGAGTTAGGGTTTTGTAGATCGTACCTTTAATGAGAATTATGTCATTCTATATATAGGCGCAGAATCCTTGTAGGTTTCGTACCCCTTACTCTTCGCACGCATGGTGCTTATCCGGTCTAAGGATCTTTATCCGTAAATAGAAGATCCTTATCTAGACCATAAATAGTTTGGTTGGGCTTGGGCCTACATGAGCCCAATCCCATTGGTAATGCGGCCCAAGTCATTGTTATAATAGCCCACTCGTGGTGGGTTTGGGCCTTAGTAATGTTTATCATTTGGGCTCGTGGCCCAAATATAGACTATACGTCATCAACGTCCTTCTTCTAATTACACCTGATGCCGTCAGGTGTACAGTCTTCAAAAGTTCACTAAGGCGAGGTGTGTTAATTTCCAAGCTCCAGATTCTTCAAGTGACGACGTCACCTATTAAGGCGTGACGTCGTCAGGTGTATTTCCTGACAGGTTTTCGCGACTTTGTTGTTTTCTTCACTTTTAAGCCCAAAAACGTCCAAAATGCTCAAAATTCCAGAAATCACGTCCCATGTACCTAAAATGTGAAAAGAAATGATTTAAGGCAATACTTGATCATATAAACACGATTTTAGGCTTAAATGACCCCTTAAAAAGTATCAAATAAATCCTTATCATATGTGCACCAAATCTGTCTCTATTTGTATGCCATGTGCTTCTCTTTTCTCTTAATCATAGAGATCTGACGACCAACACTATATGATATGTCTCCATATATATAACTAATATGTAACTAAATACACGATATGATCTATCTCCATATGTGGTATGATCTTTTCTCTTTTCTCTATGACAGAACATACCATGTATTTAGTTATATATATTAGTTATACTGTGCTATTCCATATCGTGTATTTAGTTATATATGTGATCATATCATGCTTACTGTGCTTAGTACCAACTAATTTTTTTAAACATCAATATCGTGTATGGTGGCACCCAACCCATGCCAGTCCCAAGTGTCACCAAAACTAGCGCTGCCAGTTGAGTTGAGTAAGATTGCTAGTTCACTGGCGTGCTGCGAGTGAAGGGAAAAACTATATTAAAAAAAAAAGAAAAAAAAAAAGAAAAAATCCTTGTAAGTTGGTAAAGAAAAAGAAGTCGAAAAGAAAATTGATGGGTGAACACTTTTGGCATGTTATGATGGAAAAAGGTATTTTGATAGAGAATTAATCACCTCACTCTTATTTGTCATTTGCACATTCACATGTACACACTGGGGAAGAGATCTAGTGAGAAGAGAAAATATAATAAGAAGAATGAGAAATAATTTTAGCCACACATTTCAATTGAATAAGGAGAAATTCATGGGAGTTGCATCTTTTATTGTATATACTTCTCATTTTTCTCATTTTACTTTTATTTTTCATTTGATCCTTACTCTTACACACTGATATAAAGTGTTGAAGTTTAAAGTATGCAAATAAGAAATTAGAATGTGCAAATTAATATGTTAGTCAATTGACTAAGTTGGTAATGTGTTGCAAACCGGCCACCCGTATGTAAACTGTAAAGTACCCTTTCATCTGAAAATGGTCCCACTTCACTTATTTATTTTATTTTGAAAAAACCGCCATATCCCAATTACCCCAAAGACAAAATTTCACCGTTAGTCCCTAAAGTTGTCGAGTTTCGCGCGGATCGTCCTTAAACTATTTTTTTTGGCATTTTCGTCCCTGAACTCCTCATTTTTGGCGTGGTTGGTCCCTGGAACATACTTTTGGCTGACGGACGTTGATTTGCAGCGTTAGTTGACCAGTCAGCTGGGTTTTTGGTCATTTCACATTTTTATAATGGCGCATTTGGTATCTTCCCCCCTTTTTCCCGCCTATCTTATTGGTAAACATTCAACAACTCGTCAGCCTATTTATAACCTCGTTTGTATACCCTAGATGACTCACCAACACAGAAATCCCTTTGAAAAAAACCACAGTTAAAAATGGCAGCCCCAAATGCAAATGGATGTTTTCCAAGTGAAGCTGACGAATACGAGTTTGTCTTAAACAACTCCTTGTTGTGGGACGCTGTGTTTAATGAATTCGGGTATGATCCTGTATTGGAATTTGGTAATTACAGGCAGGTTAGCACCGTCATGAGGACACAGATACTGAGGTGGGTTCGTAGACAGGACTTTTACTGGGATGAGGTTTTGGGGTTGAATGTGGAAGAAGATATAGATGAGGAGGAGGAAGAGGAGGTGGGGGTGATCAAAATCAGGTGGTGCAGCAGCAGGACGTAGTGGAGTAGCAGAATAATGTGGTGGAGCAGCAATATAATGTGGTGGAGGAGCAGCATAATGTGGTGGAGGAGCAGCATAATGTGGTGGAGCAGCAGCATAATGCGATGGAGCAGCAGCCAAACATGTTGGAGTATAGGTTGAATTTGGCAAGTAGGATTACGGCTCTTGAAATATTCTTTCGAGAATATAAAGAAAGGATGGATAGGAGGGAAAGTGATGCAAGCAGGGCAGAGAGCTCTGGGTCGAACCGGTTGGGGTGAAAGCTTTGAATGATTATGGTGTTTCTATGGTTTTAGTATGTTTGTAATCTGCTATTTATCTGATGTATAGAATGGTGATGTATGGAATGGTGGAAACTTTATAACTCTATCAATAAATAAATATGAAGTTTAATTACTAGTCATTGTTTATGGTTGATTGTGAATGTTTGATTGCCAACTCCATATCAAGGGATGTTCAAGTCAACCACAAATTACTCTAATTGTATCTGATGTAAACCTTTATCATAAGGAAGCCATGATTTGCAGAATTTGTAAACTAGAAACATGAATACCATTAACCATTAAGTCATAAAACTAATCACCATAACTTAAGTCTACTACATTAGCACCATTCATAGTAAGTTAAGAAATATTTACAAGCATCATCAAAAGTGAACAAGTTTTTCAAAAGCATAAGTTGGACATGTTACATAATCTTCATGTTGCCTTGCCTTTCCCCTTGCCATTGCCTTTCCCTTTGGCTCTATCTGTTGCCTTTGCCTTGCCTTTGCCTTTGCCTTTGCCTTTGCCTTTGCCTTTGCTGCTTTGACCATGTCCTGGTCACATTTACGTTTCTTTGCTAGAATTGGCTCCTCATCAGGGACAGGCAGAGCTAGGACAACAAGGTCAGGTGGGAGAGGCAGAGAAGGTGGAATAACTTAGAGAGGTACAGCTTCTATTGGCTAATCAGAGCTTGTAGAATCGGCTATTGAAAACTCAGAGGTTGAACCAGACTCAGTTTCTTGCTCTTCAATTAACCAGTCAAGCAATCCGGGTGGGATTGAGTAACCACCAGAACTTAAACTAGAACTGCTGGAAGATGAGCTAATTGGTCCTGGGTCACATTAATATAATTGGTACTGTTAGTATTCAAAGGTAGGCATCAAACTACATTATGGTCTTTCTAAACACATACAAGCAAACAAATGAAGGCGAGGAGTGAAAAGTTTGATCAAATCATAACATAAGCTCAGTATGGTCTTTCAAATCTTAGTGTTCAAATGTAGGCATGCAACTACATTATGGTCTTTCTAATCTTAGTCAACACATACAAGCAAACAAATGAAGGCGATGAGTGAAAAGTTTGATCAAATCATAAAATAAGCTCACTATGGTCTTTCTAATCTTAGTGTTCAAATGTAGGCATCATACTACATTATGGTCTTTCTAATCTTAGTAAACACATACAAGCAAACAAAACCCCCAAATGTTGTCACTAAAAACAAGGTCAAATATGTTAAACAGGATAAACAACAATTAAATGGTGCAAAAGATGTATCCAATGATAAATAACAATTTATAGTTTAAATACCTGGACGGCTAGGGGAGCTCATTGTGTTGATTTCGTTTTTTTTTTTTTTTTTTTTTTTTTTTTTTTTTTTTTTTTTTTTTTTTGAAATTTAGGGTTTGATCGGGGTTAGTTATTGTTTGAGTGTTATGTGTTTAATATAACCAAGTGTGTGCTCAATACTCTAACTTGCTTTTTATAGTAGGTAAGTTGTTTGACTTTAATTAGTCAAACAAATTGAATGGCACATTCAATGCTTGTTCAACAGATGGTTGAAAGTCAAATTAATTGCTAGATACACTTTGTATTTATTTTTTAAAGGCACACAGAGATAACATATTACAAATGTGACACTGTAGTATTGATCCACTATATTCTTTTGTGCTGAGTACTTCTGCATTGATGGATTGTGTTGGTCATCTTGTTTGACCAAGTTGAGAAGCATTGACTTGTTTACTCTTTGAATGTAGCAGTACCTACTTTAATTCTACCAGTATCATTTTGTTTCAGCAGTACCTTCTTTAATGTATGGTGACATTTAAGTTGAAGGTCATAACAGTTATTATACACAAATGAAGGAAATGATAAAATTGATTTCATTTCATTAAACTGAAACAGATTACACAAGATATTCAAACAAAACAAACATATAACCATTTTCTGTTTTTTTACACAAGCAATCCCCAAAGCAGGTTATACTCCTCTTCTTCTTGTTGCAGCCTCTCTTGGTCAGCCTTTGCAAAAGTTGCTTCTTCCTCTAATGCAAGGTTTAATGCTTCTTCATCTAAACTCTGCTGAATTTCATCATCAACAACATTTCCAACTACATGCATCTCAAATTCAGCCTTTTCTTCTTCTTCCATCAGTTTCATTATTTCTTCTTCCACTAAAATTCCACTACAACCAGGAAGCGTATCTTTTTTTAATACCTTAACTAAGTTTTTCCTGGTAATGTTAAGATAATGGCCTGATTTTGGTGAAAACACTGAAACATTACGAAGAATCAAAGCAGCTCCTACAGTAATATCCTTTCCATTATCCCCCTCATTAATGATTTTATGATGTATTGTACCAGATATTTCACCTGAGAGATCTTTCACAGTAACTGTAAGATCTCCAAGCGCATTTGGGGTACACGACTTTATTATAGCAATAACTTGTTCAACTTTCCCCTTATTGATAAAGCTTCTGATATCACCTAAACATCCGATTACAACCCCCCCCCCCCCCCCCCCCCGTTAGCATTCACATAGTCCACGGCGCTAAGCCATGGCCCACGTGTAAAATCCTCATCCTCACCCACGTCTTCAACAACTTTCCTCATATACTCCTGTGTGAAATTATAGGCACGTCTCCACCTAGCCGAGTTTCCTCTAATTTACGTAGCTTCGCCCTTTGATAGACACCCGCAGGACCTGGTATGATCCTAACAGGATCTTGGCCGGAAATTTCATCATTCTGGTGACCTGATGAAGCACGGGGTGAGTTACTCATGTTGTTGTCGTTTTCCATAACAGCAAGAACCTTGTTGCCAATTTATACTGTCCTTTATGTTGGTGTTTGTGAGGGCCTATAACGCGATTTTCTATACGCGGACTATACGTGCAAAATGTTTTCCAAAATCAGGGACCTAAAACTAGATAAAAGAGTTCAAATAATACTCATTTTCCGGGCTTTTTAATTTCCCCGCCAATTCTTACTACCTCACAGAGTGTGTGTTTAGTCTGTAACCTCTCGTAAGTTTCCCTTACGATTAGTAAATGCACACGAATAAATAAAACGATGTTACGATAACTTAACACCATTTTACGGGTAACAATTTTTTTTTTTATGATATGGCTTGATATTGAACCACTACGATAACTGTGATTGACCGTTTACCCAGGAACGATGCTTACACACGACCTAGATAACCTATGCTTATTGCGAACGATAAATATATATAAAACGTTTATATTTATAACAATACGTTTCGTCTAAATACCGTATACTATTTATATATTTCCCGAACCTACGAAACTTCTCGAGAACGCTCACTAATATTTTTGAACTTCGACATGATACTCGATACACGCCATGTGGGCCCCCAACACTCATTGGGCCACGGATACATATATATAAACCAAACGGACTCTTTTCTTTCTTTTTTTTCCTTTAGGCCGAAAATAACCACAAGCCCACCAGGCCATAGGCCCAAACGCACCCTTATTATTTTTCTTTCTTTTCTTTTGCTCCCTGTCGCGACCAAGCTCCAAAACCACCCTATGTTTTTACGATTTCTACACATAACCTACATATATTTTTACTTGTCTCGTCTCCCGTAGTGCCAAAGAAACAGAATTGATATTTGTTACACATTCACTCACTCGTTTACTACCTTGGATACCACCTAAGTGAACCACCAAACTTACCTTGAAGGATAATACCAAAACGTTGCAAGACATTCCCTAGCACCACCCATGCTCCCCAATGACAAGTAAACTAACAATGTGCATCCGAGAAATGTCAGGATTGAATAGGGAAGATCTCACAAGATCCTAGCCATGTACAAACTCGATTGGGCAATGGTTGTGGCGTTACTATTCGCCCTCACATGCACCCTCCACTCTTGTGAGCTTATCTTGTCTCTATACATTCAAAAACTCCCTATATAAGCCTCCCATGCAACCTTAGTTGTTACATGCACTCATACGCACCATTACACCAAAAATAATAACGAGAAGGAGCTGTTGAGGGACAAAGAAATCGCCAAGAGTACCACGTCTCAAAGCGAACCTAGGAAGCCAAGCTTGGAGCATCTTGAACCCTTGGTGAAACGTGAAGTAAACCACGAAGCTATTGTACCATTACACGATCCCTACAATTGTTTTTACGCCACCTTTTATAGGTGAGGTGAGGACTTGAAACTTTCTTTCTATATATATACATACGTATGTTTATATTGTGCACAATCACTTGAGGCTTAAAAATCATAAATCATAAAAACAACACATATGTTTTATGTGTCGTACCACTATTTGGCTATGTCATTAACGAGTACATATAATAACCTTAAGCTTATATTAACGTATACATAAAAATAATCACACGTTTCTAAGTCACGTAGGACCTATACGATTTTACTAAAAAGACTTAGATTATTTTTCAACATTTATTAGTTATACGTGTTGAGTTTTTGGCTTACACTTTGACCTCGCCATTTCAATATTCGACACATGACCCTCTAATATTTTTACAAAAACTATTTGTCTACCTAGTAAACAAACGAGAATGGTAAATAATTCGACCTAACAATTTGATTTAGTCACTTAAACGAGCCTAAAGCTAAACGAGTTTTCCCAAGATTTTCAGAAACTTAAAAACCTTATATGGGCCGATAAGCCCAACAAGCTAGTTTTAGCTTATTCTAATAAGCTGATCGAAAAAGTACTTTTGAAATGATATTAGAAATTAAAAAGATGGATTTTGACAAACTCAATGTTCCCCCAAACCCCTTGGATTAAAAATTGTTAACGGGCCCTTAAATGGACTCGTTAAAGCCCATTTTGTGAAAAACAGTAAAAATAAGCTAATAAGCTGTTGAGATAAGCTATTCTACATATTATGAGCTTATTGAAATAATAAAAATGTTAAGTTTTGAATTTGGTAATTTTTGGACTAAATTTGCAAATTTTCGAGGACTAGGGACTAAAAGTGTCAAATTTGTAAACTTTGGGTAAAAAGTGTTAAAACAGTTTTCTAAAGGTATAAATAGTTAATATTGAAACTTGGGATTGAAAAATGTAAATATTGATATAATTGGACTTAAAACGTAAATATATATAATTTTGAACTAACGACGTAAATGTTTTCCGTTAAGGGTAAAATGTGTAAATTGGAGAAACTTAAAGGATTTAATAGTAATATTTATTTTTAAAAAATAAACTGTATATATATATATATATATATATATATATATATATATATATATATATATATATATATATATATATATACGTATAAAATTTATATAACAATAATTAAATTTAGACGATAAAACAATACGTAACCATTATCTATTTTATATACGACGTAACACATCGCCTATGCACTTTATGGATTATTCGTAATTAATAATAAACGTTCGCCATAAAACGAGACTTAAAAACTGAAACTTGCCATATCTTATAGGTTGTGTGTGAAGCCGTTGCCTTGCATCGTTGAGATTACGTTTGTTCTACTGTACTACTAAGGTGAGTTCATAGCCCACATTTAACTTATTTTTGTGGGGGGGATACATGCTCAAAAACCGAACACAAGTCTTTTCCTGATATTATTAATGCTTAAGTAGCTATTGCCAAAAGTCCCTCGATCATGAACCTTAATCACTTGAAGGGTGAACGTAAATAATTGTGAATAGATCTATTAGGGATTGACAATCCCCATTTGGTTGCTAGAGGAAAATCACCAAATGCACTTTATTTAAATATCATAGGTTACTGGCAAATACCTATCTTGGGGGCAACTTATTTCACATCATTATTATGGATAATTTTGATGTCTGTTGAATCGTTGAGTGTCATGAGCTTAAGGCAATAATGAATGTGATTTCTAACTTGTTTATTTGTATCTATATACAATAAGCACCTATCTCTTGTGTTCAAACTCTTAATTATAAACCTGTGAATTTCATTCAATTTTTGTTGACTTTTAGCATGTTTATCTCAGGTAACTAAATGGAATGGACGGCAAAGGCACGAAGTGGGCAAATAAAGAAACGTTTATTTCTCTTTGAATAAAAACTTGTTGTTGAATAATGAAACCTCTTGAATTATGAATATTTGGTATTTTAAATAAAACTTAAAACGATCACTTGAGTCGTTTTCTATAATTGTGACAAAGATCCACGATATAATACCCCAAAAGTCTTCCGCTGTCATTATAAGTCTTCCGCTGTATTGATCGATTTTAGGGGTGTTATAGATTGGCATCAGAGCCACGGTTATAGGGAACCAAGTGTTTTTGAAACATTGGAGTATAACTACACTTTAAAACGGGACAAAACTTTTATAAAATACCATCCTACGCCCTTCGTGCCTGAGCATTCCAAAAATTGGTAAAAAGTATTATTTACTTTATAGCATTTTAAATTGATTATAATTATGCTTACATTTACTAATCGGGAAATTTATTACAGTGTCATGTCTTCAAACACCCACCCTATCAGCGTGTCCTCAAACTCAGGAACTGAAGATGTTACTTCAGCCTATGCTACCTCACCTATGCCTATGTCTCCTGCTACCGACATATACATGCAAAGCCAGCAATTTCTACCAGCATCTGACACAGAGGCTCCTCCTCTGGCATCATCTGGTCCAATTCGCCGATCTAGGCAAATTAGACAACTTCAGCCGTATGAAGCAAGTACTGCTGTACCAGTACCAGCTCTTGTCATACCACCTAAATCAGTTGTGCCACCACCACCTGCACCACTAGTGATACCACCACTACCTACTATCTTCTACAGCCAAACTACTACTGTGCCACTAACACCATCACCCATAGCATCTCCTCCACTAGCATCACCACCTGCACCCTACCGAAGTGTCCCAATATCACCTCACCAAAGGACTTACCCAATCCGCCCAACCACCTCAGAATCTTGTGTTCAACGCAGACATCGAAGGACCCACAAGCGAGTGGATGCTCGTAGATGGTCTTTCTTGTTGCCCATCATGAGATATTGGAGATCTCAAGAAGGAACACCAACAACAAGGGAACTTGGGGAAAGTTCTTACTCTACCTCCCGAATTCTTCCAGTCACTGGGGAACCCATACATCACACTATACCATTGTTAGCTACAAGAATGGTTCGCCACGAAGATTGACTTGATTCCATCGCTAGTATATTCAACAAGATTCCGCATGAGCTTCTAGAAACCTTTGAAGATGATATGAACAGTCTCATAATTGGTCATCTTGCAATAGAAGATAAGGTGGAAAAGTTGGATTCTTTATTTTGGGAATCAATGGAATTCATAGGAGCACTATGTGGGGCTAACACTTCAACAGAAATAACGATGGGAACTTTAGACCGAGAACTTGAAAGGATCAACACTGAGAACCTACGCCTTAGGCAAGCCCTGCTAGAATCTCGAGAAAGGGAAAGGACTCGAGATCAAACCATGGAAACCATGTCCACTGCCATTCAAGAACTCCAAAACCGCCTAGACAAAGCCTTAGGAAAACCATGAGACCGTCGCCTTGTTAGTGAAATCAATGTCCTAACAATAAGAGCATCTTGTCGTGTTTTGTAAACATTTTCACAAGTATCAATAAGTGTTGTAACACATTGACATTGATTTATGGAAGTTTATTTTATCTTTATTTACGTTGCAAACTTTATACACTATATCGTAATATATTAGTTCATGCAGGTCAAACTTATTCGTAATTCCTATGTGTGTCATTCCAACATACGATAATTACGACTTAAACTTTTTCAATGATCAAATCATTGTAACTACGACCTATATTTACTATTTATTACTCGATATATATATTTCGACGTGATAGGATTATTATAAATGTTCTAATGATATACCTTCTTTTATAATAGCAACATGGCTAGAAGTAGGAGAACAACCACGACCGCCGCACCAACGAACCCTGAAGTTATGACCCCGGCAGCGATCCAGCAAGCAATTGCTGATGGTGTCAATGCTGTTTTAGCTGGACAAGCCTATAATAGAGATGGAAATGCACCTGCACCCCGCTATTGCACTTACAAGGACTTTATAGCGTGCCAACCAACGTATTTCAAAGGAACTGAAGGAGTGTCGGAATTAGCTCAATGGTTTGAAAGAAGTGAAACGGTTTTCCAAAGAAGTGGATGCTCGGAAAACAACAAGGTAAGCTTCGCAACGGGAACACTGATGCAAGACGCTCTATCCTGGTGGAACTCTACCGTTCAAACACTAGGAGCAGAGGCAGCACATCAACTTACTTGGATTGAATTCAAGGCAAAAAATACTAAAGAAGTATTGTCCCCGTTCCGAACTACGAAAACTTGAGGATGAGTTCCATGCCTTAATAGTGAAAGGAGTTGATTTCAGAAGTTACAACAGGAGATTCCAAGAACTCAAGATACTATGCCCTACCATGGTACCCGATCATGAGAAGACATTAGAGAAATATGTCGAAGGACTCCCTAGGAGTATTGAAGGAAAAGTCACCTCAGCAAACCTGCCAACCTTGGAAGCAGCAATGGAACTTGCTCAGAAACTTCTAGACCGAGAAGTGAAATACAATGAGCTTAAAAGGAAATTAGACGATAAGAGAACCACCCACCATCACAACAACAACCAACAAAGCAACAACAGTCATCACCGCAACAACAACCACCGCAACAATAATCGGAACCACCAACAATATCACAACAACCGAAACACTCAACAGCAGAACCAAAGACAAGAAAAACCCCGAGTCTACGCCGCCACGGAAGGTGTAGGGTACAACGGACAGAAACCCCAATGCCAGCGATGCAAACTTCATCACGAGGGTCGTTGTACCGTCCGATGTGACAAATGTCATAAGATCGGTCATCAAACCAGAAATTGTAGGATTCCAGCTACAGGAAGCAACACACAGGTTATATCACCCACTTGTTACAGATGCGGAGAAGTAGGACACATCCGGAGGAACTGCCCAAAAGGAAATGAACCAGTTAACGCCCAAGCTAGGGTATACCTTCTCGGAGATGGAAACGGACCCGATGTAGTCACCGATACGTTTCTACTAAACCATCATAATGCTAGAGTATTGTTTGATTCGGGCGCCGATAAGAGTTTTATATCAGATACGTTTGCCCATTTACTTAATGTTACCCCCTCTAAGCTAAACACCACCTACGAAGTCGAAATGGCTGACGGGAATTTAATAGATACCAATACTATCATGAAAGATTGCACCCTAACCTTATCTGAAAAACCTTTTGCCATTGATCTTATGCCGGTTCAACTTGGTAGTTTTGATGCTATCGTCGGCATGGATTGGCTATCCCACCATCGTGCTAGGATTCACTGTGACGAAAAGGCCGTCCATAAACCACTCAAGGATGAAACACTCATTGTCCAGGGCGACAAAAGCAAACCTCGATATGGAATTATCTCATGTATGCGAGTGATAAAATACATGAAGGAAGGATGTCAAGTATTCATGGCTCAAGTTACGAAAAATAAGTCATCCGAGAAGCAGCTTGATGACGTTCCTATCGTTAGGGATTTTCCTGAAGTATTCCCTGAGGAATTACCTGGTATTCTACCCATACGTCAAGTAGAATTTCAGATTGAACTAGTGCCTGGAGCGGCGCCAGTGGCTAAAGCACCTTATACGCTAGTGCCATCTGAAATGGAAGAATTGTCAGAACAACTAAAGAAACTGTCAGAAAAAGGATTTATTCAGCCAAGCTCATCACCTTGGGGAGCTCCAGTTTTATTTGTTAAGAAGAAAGATGGATCCTTTCGAATGTGCATCGATTACCGGGAGTTGAAAAAACTTACGGTTAAGAATCGATACCCATTCCCTCGAATTGATGATCTGTTTGATCAATTGCAAGGATCGAGTGTGTACTCAAAAATTGATCTGAGATCGGGATATCATTAGCTAAGAGTTCGAGAAGAGGATATTCCGAAAACTGCATTCAGAACGCGCTATGGTCACTACGAATTTCAAGTAATGTCATTCGGTCTGACCAATGCACCAGTAGTTTTCATGGATTTGATGAATCGAGTGTGCAAACCTTACTTGGATAAGTTTGTAATAGTATTCATCAACGATATTTTGATCTATTCTCGCAACGAAGAGGAACGCGCGGAACATTTATGAATCATTCTAGAACTGCTCAAGAAAGAAGAACTGTATGCTAAGTTCTCCAAATGCGACTTTTGGATTCGCACCGTACAGTTTTTAGGACACATCGTCGATAGTCAAGGCATTCACGTAGACCCTGGAAAGATTGAGGCTGTAAAAGGTTGGTCGTCTCCTATAAACCCCACGGAGATACGTCAATTTTTAGGTCTCGCAGGTTACTACCGAAGATTTATTGAAGGATTCTCCAAGATTGCGAAACCTTTGACTAAGCTAACCCAAAAGAATGAGAAGTACATCTGGGAAGAAAAGGAAGAAGCAGCCTTCCAGTTGTTAAAACGAAAGCTTTGTGAAGCTCCAATATTAGCCCTCCCAGAAGGAAATGAGGATTTTATAGTATATTGTGACGCATCTTATCATGGACTAGGAGCAGTTTTGATGCAAAGAAGGAAAGTGATAGCTTATGCATCCCAACAACTGAAGAAACATGAGGAAAACTACACGACTCATGACTTGGAGTTAGGAGCTGTAGTGTTTGCGCTCAAGTTATGGAGGCACTACTTATATGGCACCAAATGTACCATGTACACAGACCACAGGAGTCTTCAGCATATTTTGGATCAAAAGGATTTGAATATGAGACAACGTCGCTGGCTAGAGCTGCTCAGCGATTATGATTGTGAGATACGCTACCACCCAGGAAAGGCTAATGTAGTAGCAGATGCGTTAAGCCGAAAAGAACGATTGAAACCCCTTCGAGTTAGATCACTAGGGATGACTATTCACTCACCCCTTTCATCCCAAATCCTTACCGCACAGAACGAAGCACTTAAAGAAGAAAACCAACCCAAGGAAAAGATTTACGGCATACCCGAGAATAAGAATGGTTTCGTGAAGAAATCCGATGGAACACTGTGTTTCAAGGACAGAAGTTGGATCCCTATGGTTGGAGGTATTCGTGAGCTCATCATGTATGAGTCCCACAAGTCAAAATACTTCATTCACCCAGGTTCCGACAAGATGTATCAGGATTTAAAGAAACTATATTGGTGGCCAAACATGAAGGCTGACATCGCAGAATATGTCGGTAAATGTTTGACGTGTTCAAGAGTAAAGGCAGAACATCAGAAACCTTCAGGTCTACTTGTACAACCAGAACTTCCTATGTGGAAATAGGAACGAATCACTATGGACTTCATCACCAAACTCCCAAGAACCTCATCCGGATACGACACAATATGGGTTATTCTGGATCGTCTCACAAAATCCGCTCATTTTCTACCCATCAAAGAAACTGATGAGATGAATACACTAGCTCAGCTGTATGTGAAGGAAATTGTCACTCGACATGGAGTACCAATTTCAATCATCTCAGATCGAGATAGTCGTTTCACCTCTCACTTTTGGAAATCGTTACAGAAAGCCTTAGGAACTAAACTAGATATGAGCACCGCATACCACCCTCAAACTGATGGTCAAAGTGAAAGAATGATGAGTGTGTAAATACTCATCATTTTATACCAATCTGAGCTGCCAAAACATACAAAAACACCCGAATATGTATCAAAATGCTTAAAATATCTTAGAGGTGTGTTTTATATGTTTCAAACACAAAATATGCAAAAACAAATGAAAAACGTACAAAGTTTGCATAATTGGCAGTTTCAGTCCCTCAAGTTTCATAAATTGGCAAAACTAGTCCCTGATCACTCAAAACTTGTAAAAATATCATAAAAGGTCCTTGGGATTCATAAGTTGTTAGGAAAAGTCCTTTGAAGTTAAAAATCATAAAATTACAACTATGGTCCCTCAACTTTGGAAAAGTGTCAAAATTAGTCCCTAAGGTTTAAAAAAATAAGAAAATATTCAAAATAAACCT
Source organism: Artemisia argyi (assembly GCA_030686995.1). NCBI lineage: Eukaryota > Viridiplantae > Streptophyta > Magnoliopsida > Asterales > Asteraceae > Artemisia > Artemisia argyi. The sequence goes on along the minus strand of CM060679.1, from coordinate 169,544,205 downwards.
TATACTATTTATAAATGACAAAATTGGTCCTTTGTGTTAACATTTGATATTTACAGGTTTAACCCTTCACAAATTCAGAAAATTACAAGAATGGTCCCTGGAGATTGGTGAATTTACAGAAAAGGTCCCCGGGTATTTAAAAATTGAAAAACATTAAAAATACCCATGTACTATGCATCCTTGTCAAGATTGGTCCCTATGATAATTTTGGGAAAGTTACAAAACCAGTCCCTCAAGTTTGCATTTATTACAAATTTGGTCCTTTTGTTATTTAAGCTAAAAAACCAAACCGGACCAAATATAAACTAAACCTAAGTCCACTCCAGGCCCAATCCTAATCCTAAGCCCAGTTACAAACCAGCCCACCCCCAGGTCAAACCTCCCAGTCAAACAACCCTCTCCCTTCTCCTCTTCCCTCTCAGACTCACACACACACACCACCACTTGCAGTCGACCTCCCCTCTCCTCCAATCACAAGCTACTACCCCCATAATAAATGCTCCCACCTCCCTATACCTACCCATGACCCCCCACAATTAATACTACCCCCCACAATAAATGCTCCCACCTCCCTATACCTACCCATGACCCCCCACAATTAATGCTACCCCCCTCCTTTGCGTGTATCAGACCAAAGATGCAAAAGCAGATTTTCCCGCCAAATTACGTGGAGCATCATGAGTGGACCAAAGATTGAACAAAAAGGTGGGAAATGATTGAAATGCAGTGGTGAACCCTAATTGAGGGCTATAAATAGAAGATGGATGCAAGAGGAAGAGTAGTTAGTTAATTTAGTTTTATCTTATGTCGTATAATTGTCAATTTCAATTTTAGGTACACCCAAGCTATTAAGCAGTGGTAACCTCTTTATTTTGTTGTATTAAACTCAGTTCAGTTATAAAAATTCAAGTTTCTATTATTAATTCAAGTTATGCAGTTTTAATTTGTTTTCTATATCTTGCATTATATCAATTGTTGTTTTAAGTAGTTTGTAATGGACTCCTAGAACATATAAGCTCCCTTATAAGCTTATTTAAGCTATTAGTAATAACTTAAATCAGTTTAGAAATAAAAAATTCAAAATACAAAAAAAGGTCAAAGAAAGTCAAAGTTAAGTGTTCTTGGTGAGCAAAGCTGGGAGCAAAGTTAATTTTGGATGGCTTTGGTAATTAGAGCTCTATGGAGAGCATTTAGGTGTGGTACTAAGTTCTTGGTTCTCAGTGTGGCATAAACTCAATATTGTAAGCAATTTCTCTCAATTTATAGCATATTACTGTTTACTATCTTAATAGCTGTAATACTTGTTGTTTCTTGCTTATTATATGTTGTTAGATGTTGTTATAGGTTAATATTAATAACTTGTTTATTGTTTTCTTGAGTTGTTAAGTTTTCTTGAAAAAACAGTCATATAAGATAATCTTTGATTAAGTGTTCTTGTGTTGTTATTATTGTTTAATTGTGTTTAAAAGACCCATTATGATGATGTTTTAAGGGTATGAGATCAGATTAGAGGCTTAGGACATTAATCTGCTTTGAAAATCTTTAAAACAGTTGGAATAAGGGGTGTTTGGCTCAGGTTTGCTCAGTGAGCTTAACTGAGTTTTAGGGTAAATTTGTGTTTCATAATAGTAACATAGGGTCATATAAGCTCAGTCAGTCCATCTCTTTAGGTAATATACAAGGTAAAAGTCAAAATCACTCACACCATTAGGTTATAACCAACTGTTACACAGTTGGTGTCCAAGAACCCTCACCTTAGCTTATATTGAATAGTTCTAGCTTAATTTAGTCCTAGTATAGCTTAACTAACTTAAATCAATCAGTAATATAGCTTAGAAATCCATAAAAGTCAACTAGTTCAAAATTTCTTAAAAAGTCAAAGTTACCCATTCCCAGTTTTCACCAAACTTACTCAAGGATTTCTGAATTTTGTGATTTAATTGGTATTGTGAAAATTGGAGTTTTAGTTCTTTACCAACTCAAGTTTGAGAATATGTTTTCATTTCATAATTAGAAAATTTATTCTAAGTCCCATTCAACCTCAAAGACAACTGCAGGGCAAGCTTGTGCCCTGCTCACCCAGTCACCACCTCAACACCACCACTTTGGTGGTGTTTTGTGACCAACCCATTAGGCCCCACACCTCCTAAATAGGATTTCCCAACCCCCCTCCTACCAGGCTCCATACATTGACTATTTGTTTGACCTTCACCCCAGTGGACCCTACCTGAAATTGCTCACCAAGTCTGTCCCAGGTCTGAGTCAAAAGTGAAAAGTGCAAAGTGCTTAAGTTAGCTTATTCAGCTTATTTGTGTTGTTTATTAGTTGTATCTGGCTTATTTGAGTGTACTTAGCTTGTGTGTATCTGTTTTAACCATTGTGGACCCCACCCAAGGCCATTTGACCTTATTTGACCAATCAGTCAACCAAAGTCAACTGAGTTGGTTAAGGGGGTGTTTACAGCTTATTTATAAGCTAAAGTTCAAAGTGTTTTCACAAAAAGTCTTTTATTTTAAGTATAAAGTTAGTTTGTAAAAGAAAAATCAAAAAAAAAAATTAGTTTTAAAATAAGTGATAGTTTCTATTTAATTCAAGTTAAGTTTAATTTTTCATTTTTAGATTTTAATTAAGTAACTAGTATTTTTATATTTTTATTAAATACCTCATATATTAAAGTAATTTTAATAAATTTTTCAGATTTTTAATTTGTCATTTAGTGCTTATTAGATTTAATTTTAATTTTCTTTATTATTAATTAATATCAAATATTAAATAGCTTAATTAGTTTTTATAAGGTTAAATCTAGTTTTTATAATTTTTCTAGTTCTAATATAGTATAATAAGTTTTTAGAAAATAAATTTTAAGATTCTACTGTTCATTTTCTAGTTTTCTTATTTTATTTGTTTAAAATAGACTTAAGTTAATTAAAAGGTAATTAATTAGTAGATTAATCTTACAATATAATTTTTAGAGTTTTTATAATTTTTTAGGATTCCTGTAATGGTTAAGTAATTTCATAAATTTTCTTGTAATTTTTCAAGTTAATTTAGTATTAATAAATTAAAAGTAGTTTAATTAGTTTAATTAAGTTAAATAGTTTTTAATTAATAACAAAACCACAAAAAGACAAAAATATTATTTTTAATTTTTTATACTTTCTTCAAGTTCTAATTTAGGTTTAGAAAATATTTTCATAAATTTTTAGTTTAATTTAAATCATTTGTCATTTTTAGTTTAATTAAATTAGATTTTAATTTAGATTTTAAATAGTTTAATTAATTAAATAATAGTTTAATATTATTTTAATCACTTTTATCATTTCTTTTTCATTTTTAATTTTAAGTTTTGAAAAGTGTCAAAAACACCCCCTGTAGTTTCATAATAACTAAAAACCCACTTTTCCAGTCCGATACGTGATCTTAATTGTTAATTTGTGCATATATCTGGTATCTGATTATTGTGAATATTATATCTGTTTGTCAACACCAAAATAACAGTAGCAATACCAACCCCACATCATCTGGCTACTGTCCTCAGTGCCACTTTCTCATAAACGATTCCAAAAGCACCATTTCAATCTCGTCGGGACTTTAACGACCCGGGAATACACTACACTATCACCGGAGTATTGATTCTAGGCTGTCTTTGACTTGTTGACCTTGGTCAATAATAATAAGACGGTTCGGGCTCAATCAAAATTTGGCGCCGCTGCCGGGGACGTTGTTGCGTGTTTTAAAATCGTTTTAAGTTTAGTGGTTTTCAAAACCCTCCTTGTAAAAAGTTTTGTAAAAACAAAAATCATATCAAAAACGTTCATTAACACTTCTTCTGAAGTGTTGAAAAACACCAAAAAAATTAAAAACAATCAAAAACAAACTGTGAAGTTAAATTACTTCGTGTTCTTTAAGATTACAACCTGAAACAGTTGGTTTAAGGTAAGTTCTGACATTAAATTGCGAACTGAAGAGGAAACCTATTTACTTCCTCCCGCCAGCCTGCGAGTAATCTTAAAGGGACGATTTCGGTTAACGAATCAGTTCCAAAAATATTTCCCAAGTTTTCTGCACACACACCCATAAGCCTAAAGCAGTTTTTCAAAAATCAAATAATAAACCCATAATAAGTTCCCAAACTTAAGATTAAAACTTGCCTTTGTATTCCTGTGAGTAGTGTACCTTTTTCAAAGAAGCTGCTCACTTGTGATTATTGGTTTAAGTTCACTGTGGTTTTGCCTCGAACTTGTGTTGAAAAATTGTTTTTAGTGCATGCGCACTCGGTCTCAAGCAAAGAATAAAAAACAGAAAGACGTACCCGAGCTACGTTCTAATACAAAAACCGAAATGGCCGCTGGGCCACCACCACCACTATTACCACCCCCTGATGAGCCAGCTCCCGATCTCCGAACGATGGAGGAGCTGTGCCAGCCTACCATGCAAGGGCGGGGTGGGCCTATTGCACCACTCACTATTGGGGCTGCGGACTTCGGCCTCAAGCATCACATGATCCAACAAGTCCAGAATTCGTGTCAATTTCACGGATTACCGGGTGACGATGCCAACAAGCATCTTGACAAATATCTTACGGTCACCCAAAGCATGAAACAGCATGGTGTCACCGATGATGCCCTTCGGCTGTACCTCTTCCCCTATTCTCTCGCTCATCATGCCACTGCATGGTTTGACCGACTTCCAAAGCATTCTATTCGAACCTTTGATGAAATGGTAACCAAGTTTCTAGCAAAATATTTTCCACCATCCATGGTTACCAAGTTACGTAATGATATCAGCAACTTCCGGCAACTTCCCGATGAGTCTCTTTTTGAGGCTTGGGAGCGTTATAAGCTAGCCATTGATCGGTGCCCTAACCACAATATGTTACAAGTTACCATCATAGATACCTTCTATAATGGTCTGACATTGAGGCACCGAGACATTCTCAATGCTGCTGCTGGTGGGACCTTTATGAAAAGGCGTCCCGAGAAGTGCTATGACTTAATCGAGAACATGACTGCCCATCATAACTTTTGGGATTCCTCTGCGGAGAGGGAAGCGTCATGTCATTCCGTTACTCCCTCATCATCATCATCTCCTGAAATAATCGCTCTTACCAAAAAGATGGATGATATTTCTACGGCTGTGTTGAGAATGAACCAAACGATACAACATCAGGCTCAAAATCAACAAGTGAAAGCCGTGGCCCGAAGTTGTGAAACTTGTGGGGGCCCACATCTGTATTCCGAGTGTCCAGCTACTACTGAATTTTCTCAAGAGAACGTTTATGCTGCTAACGGTTCCTACAACACGGGAGGTAACTCTTACCAACCGCAAGGGGACCGTAATCTCTTAAGCTATCGTTCCAACAATTTTCTCGGACCTCCAGGTTTTAACCAAAATCAAAACCGTAACACGAATCAGAATTTTAACCAAGGTCAAACTTCAAATTTCCAAAACCCGAACCAAAATCAAGGCCAGTTTAATCAAAACAATTTTCAAAATGGCAATCAAAACCAAGGTTTTCAAGGAAATTATCAAAGAAACCAAAATCAAGGGAATTACAATCAGGGTAATTTCAATCAGAGAAACACTTTTCAGGGAAACAACAATCAAAACCAAGGGAATTTTCAAAACAACCGTGTTCAAAATCCCCCTGTTCAAAATCAAAACGTTGTTCCACCACCGTCTTCCTCAGATGCTGAAATTAAACAATTCATGAAAGCACAAGAGGAAACAAATCGGCTATTGATCAAGACTATCTCTGAACTTCAGAAGTCTTTAAATGATCGACCCTCGAGCTCTGGTACATTACCGAGCAACACGATCGCTAACCCGAGGGGCGATGTCAAGGCGATCACTACCCGAAGTGGGGTATCATACAATGGACCCTCGATTCCCCCTACCTCTTCTTCTCCTCCTAAGGTAGCGGAACGTGAACCTGAGGTTACTACGGACAAGGTACTTCCTACTAATAACGGAGGTACCAACAACGTCCACCCTCAAGTTGTCCCGGTCTCGGCTCATAAGCCGAAAGTTGTATTTGATCCTCCTGTGTGTCCTGATGAAATCTCAAAGAACAACCCTAAGCCGTCAATTCCATATCCTTCACGAGTGACTGAACAAAAGAACCGCGAAAAAGCTAACCATCAGATGGAAAAATTTTATCAAATTTTCCAAGAATTACACTTTGATATTAGCTTCGCGGACGCTCTTCTTCTCATGCCTAAGTTTGCTTCAACAATCAAAAATCTGATAAGCAACAAAGAAAAACTTTGTGAGATGGCAAAAACTCCTCTTAACGAGCATTGCTCAGCAGTGCTCTTGAAAAAGCTTCCCGAAAAGCTTGGAGATCCCGGGAAATTTCTCATTCCATGTATTTTCCCTGGGATGGTTGAATGCTTTGCCTTGGCCGATCTTGGCGCAAGCATTAACCTGATGCCTTACACAGTCTGGAAAAGACTTTCTCTGCCTACTCTCACTCCGACCTGCATGACACTCGAGCTTGCAGACCGTACCATATCCCGTCCTCTCGGCATTGCCGAAGATATCTTTGTGAAAGTAGGAAAGTTCCACTTTCCGGCAGATTTCGTGATTGTTGATTTCGATGCTGACCCACGAGTCCCTCTCATTCTCGAGAGAGGATTCTTAAGAACGGGTCGTGCTTTGATCGATGTATTCGAAGAAGAAATCACTCTACGTGTTGGTGGCGAAGCCATAACATTCAATCTTGATCAGACTTCAAGATATTCCTCCAATTATGACGCTGAAACGGTTAACCGTATTGACATCATCGATATTGCGTCGGAGGAATCATCCCAAGAAGTCCTTGGTTTCTCATCCAGTGGCAGTCTTTCTACTGACCCTATCATTTCCGACTCTTCCCCCTCCCTCACTCCGTTTGAGGGAGGCGACTTCCTTTTGGAAGAGCTCGAGGCTTTTCTTGCTCAAGATAGCTCAATTCCCGATGGAGTTGATGAAAACTATCTTGACCCGGAGGGGGACATTCTTCTCCTTGAAAGATTGTTAAATGACGATCCTTCACCCTCTCCGTCACCACAAATTCTTCATAAAGCGGAAGTCAAAAATGTTGAAATAACTGAAGACTTTCCCGAGGTTGAGCTCAAGGACTTGCCTCCTCATCTAGAATATGCATTTCTGGAGGGTGATAATAAATTACCCGTCATTATTGCCAAAGACTTAAAAGATGAGGAAAAGACTGCACTCCTAAAGGTTCTTAAGTCAAACAAGCAAGCAATTGCTTGGAAACTCTCCGACATTAAGGGCATAAGCCCGAACTTTTGTACTCATAAAATCTTAATGGAGGATGACTTTAAACCAGCTGTGCAACATCAGAGAAGGGTAAATCCCAAAATCCACGAAGTTATCAAACAAGAAGTTCTTAAACTTCTTGATGCGGGATTGATTTACCCTATATCTGACAGTCCTTGGGTTAGCCCAATTCATTGTGTTCCCAAAAAGGGAGGCATCACCGTTGTCACCAACGAGGATAACGAGTTGATTCCAACTCGTTTGGTCACGGGTTGGCGGGTTTGTATTGACTATCGAAAGTTGAATGAAGCCACCCGTAAAGACCATTTTCCTCTCCCTTTTATGGACCAAATGCTCGAAAGACTTGCGGGGAATGAATACTACTGCTTCCTCGATGGCTTTTCGGGTTACTTCCAAATCCCCATTGATCCCCAGGATCAAGAGAAGACTACCTTCACATGCCCCTACGGAACTTTTGCCAACAGACGTATGCCTTTCGGCTTATGTAATGCACCAGGCACGTTCCAGAGGTGCATGATGTCCATTTTTTCCGACATGATCGGGAAAACTATGGAGGTATTCATGGATGACTTTTCAGTCATCGGGGATTCATTTCAGACTTGCCTCTCCCACTTGGAACAGATGCTTAAACGTTGCAAAGAAACGAATCTAAGTCTCAACTGGGAGAAGAGCCACTTTATGGTCAAGGAGGGCATTGTCCTCGGCCATAAGATTTCAAAAAACGGGATCGAGGTTGACAGAGCTAAAATCGATGTCATTGCCAAATTACCTCATCCCACCACCGTAAAAGGTGTTCGGAGCTTTTTGGGTCATGCCGGCTTCTACCGTAGGTTTATCCAAGATTTTTCTAAGATTTCCCGGCCTATGACCCATCTCCTCGAGAAGGATGCTCCTTTCATCTTCTCTCCCGAGTGCATCGAAGCTTTTGAAACACTAAAGAAAAAGCTTACCGAGGCACCGATTCTTGTTGCCCCCGATTGGGACCAACCTTTTGAGCTTATGTGCGATGCTAGTGATTTTGCCATAGGTGCGGTCTTGGGGCAACGAAAAGCAAAATACTTTCAGCCCATACACTACGCAAGCAAAACTATGACTGAGGCTCAAGGTCATTACACCACCACTGAAAAAGAACATCTAGCTGTGGTGTATGCCTTTGAGAAATTCCGGTCATACCTAATCTTGACTAAATGCGTAGTGTACACAGATCACTCGGCTTTGAAATACCTATTTGCAAAACAAGATGCAAAGCCGAGGCTTCTTCGTTGGGTTCTCCTCCTTCAGGAATTTGATATCATTATCCGTGATAAAAAAGGAGCCGAGAACCTTGCTGCTGATCATCTCTCACGATTAGAGAACCCTCATCAAGATGTGTCCGAGAAAAAGGAAATAAATGAAACATTTCCTCTCGAGACACTCAATGCGGTTGCTTTTCGTGGTGACTCTACTACCCCATGGTTTGCCGACTTTGCAAATTACCATGCGGGTAACTTCATAGTGAAGGGGTTAACGTCCCAACAAAAGAAAAAATTCTTCAAAGACGTTAAACATTACTTCTGGGACGACCCCTTCCTCTTCAAAATCTGTGCCGATCAAGTCATCAGGCGATGTGTATACGGACAGGAAGCCACTGATATTCTCAAGGCTTGCCATGCTGGACCCACCGGGGGCCACCATAGTCCTAACTACACCGCCAAAAAGGTGTTTGATTCCGGTTTCTACTGGCCCACAATTTATAAGGATGCCCACGAATTAGTCAAAGCCTGTGATGCTTGTCAGCGTCACGGGAATATTTCACAAAAGAACGAAATGCCGCAAAATGCTATTCAAGTTTGTGAAATCTTTGACGTCTGGGGCATTGACTTTATGGGGCCATTCCCATCTTCTCACGGAAACAAATACATACTCGTGGCTGTTGACTATTTGTCAAAATGGGTTGAGGCTAAGGCCTTACCCACTAACGATGCCCGAGTAGTTGTGAAATTCTTGAAATCCCTCTTTGCTCGTTTTGGAACCCCACGTGCCATCATTAGTGATCGCGGTACTCACTTTTGCAATGATCAATTTGCAAAAGTCATGCTGAAATACGGTGTTACTCATCGTCTTTCTACCGCGTATCACCCCCAAACAAGTGGGCAGGTGGAGGTTTCCAACCGTGGTATTAAACGGATTCTTGAGAGGACAGTAGGTGAAAACCGTGCTTCCTGGTCGGATAAACTAGATGATGCACTCTGGGCCTTCCGTACAGCTTACAAAACACCCATCGGGTGCACTCCATACAAGCTTGTATACGGGAAGGCGTGTCATTTACCGATCGAGCTCGAGCACAAAGCCTACTGGGCCTTGAAACATGCTAACTACGACCTTCATAAAGCGGGTGATCACCGTAAGGTTCAAATCAATGAATTAAACGAACTTCGTGATCAGGCCTACGAGAACTCTTTGATCTACAAAGAAAAGACAAAGAAGATTCACGACTCTAAGATTAAGAACCGAGTTTTCAACGTCGGTGACAGAGTCCTTCTTTTTAATTCCAGATTAAAGATCTTCTCGGGGAAATTAAAAACCCGATGGACTGGACCATTCACTATTGCTAAAGTATACCCATACGGGACTGTTGAGTTATCTCAACCCGAAGGTCCCAACTTCAAAGTGAATGGTCACAGATTGAAACATTATTTTGGAGAGGACACACCACCCATGGTTGTCCCGGATCTCCAAACTTTCCCCATGGACCAATGAATTCGGGGATCGAGTCAAGCTAGTGACTCGGTGAACAAAAATTAGCAACATATATGGGTTTTCACCCGTATTTCTGACTTCTTTCTACTTTCTACCACCCTAGTGTGGGGGAATGGCCATTCCCCACCGTTTCAAAAGTAAATATTTTTCAAAAAAAAAAAATAATAAAAAAATAAATAAATAAATAAACATGTTTCGTATGTATATTATGTCATTCAAATCCCGGGCTGTCAGGACGAATTTACTACAGTTAATCATTCACAAGTGATTAGCTAGCGTGGTAAACTTGACACAAGCCTGGGATGTGTATGTATATTATTATTCATCTTCCAGGCTGTCAGGGAGAATTTATTACAGTTAATCATTCACAAGTGATTAGCTAGCGTGGTAAACCTGACACAAACCTGGAAGATGTATGTATATTATAAACTTTATCATTCAACTCCCGAGCTGTTAGGGCAAATTTATTACAGTTAATCATTCACAAGTGATTAGCTTGCGTGGTAAACCTAACACAAGCCTGGGAAGTAGTGAGCAAAAAAAAAAAAAAAAAAAAAAAAAAAAAAAAAAAAAAAATTGTATGTACAGATAAAATAAAGTGAAAAATAGAAATTTCCACAGTTAGAATCGAATATTTGCTTTTCCATTCAGAGATTCGGCATAATAGCCGGGACTTTGAATATTGAGGACAATATTCAGTTCTAGTGTGGGGGGGGGGGGGGGGAAATTCTTACGAATTTTATCATAAAACTTTTCAAGTACCCCCATTTTAGGCCAAAATTTTTCAAAATTTTTCACTTTATTCCAAAATTTTTGTGGTTATCAATCCGCCAAAGTCTAAATGACAAAGGGATTGGCTAGTCCAGGAGCAAACGGCTCTTGGTAAAGACAAATCAAATCCGTTGATGGCTGGCAGTTTGCCAAAAACTTGCATGGTTCCTCAGTTCCCCCGCATCCTCATAAGCAAATGAGCTGGCTAGCCCGCAAGATTATGGCTTGTGGTAAAGGCCGTGGAAAATCCATAATTGGTAATCAGCTCACCAAGATGTTGACTATTCCATCAAGAGTTGGCTAGTCCAGAAGCAAACGGCTTTTGGTAAAGACTAATCAAATCCGTTGACAGCTGGTGGTTGGCTCAAAATCACACGGTTATCAGGTGTGCCACAGTTCTTACATCTGGCTACTCCAGAAGTGATGGCTTTTGGTAAAGAGTTCTTTCAAATCCATTAAAACTTCATAAAATATTGCTAGGGACTAGCAATAGTTTAGTGTGGGGGATTGATGAGTGTGTAAATACTCATCATTTTATACCAATCTGAGCTGCCAAAACATACAAAAACACCCGAATATGTATCAAAATGCTTAAAATATCTTAGAGGTGTGTTTTATATGTTTCAAACACAAAATATGCAAAAACAAATGAAAAACGTACAAAGTTTGCATAATTGGCAGTTTCAGTCCCTCAAGTTTCATAAATTGGCAAAACTAGTCCCTGATCACTCAAAACTTGTAAAAATATCATAAAAGGTCCTTGGGATTCATAAGTTGTTAGGAAAAGTCCTTTGAAGTTAAAAATCATAAAATTACAACTATGGTCCCTCAACTTTGGAAAAGTGTCAAAATTAGTCCCTAAGGTTTAAAAAAATAAGAAAATATTCAAAATAAACCTTATACTATTTATAAATGACAAAATTGGTCCTTTGTGTTAACATTTGATATTTACAGGTTTAACCCTTCACAAATTCAGAAAATTACAAGAATGGTCCCTGGAGATTGGTGAATTTACAGAAAAGGTCCCCGGGTATTTAAAAATTGAAAAACATTAAAAATACCCATGTACTATGCATCCTTGTCAAGATTGGTCCCTATGATAATTTTGGGAAAGTTACAAAACCAGTCCCTCAAGTTTGCATTTATTACAAATTTGGTCCTTTTGTTATTTAAGCTAAAAAACCAAACCGGACCAAATATAAACTAAACCTAAGTCCACTCCAGGCCCAATCCTAATCCTAAGCCCAGTTACAAACCAGCCCACCCCCAGGTCAAACCTCCCAGTCAAACAACCCTCTCCCTTCTCCTCTTCCCTCTCAGACTCACACACACACACCACCACTTGCAGTCGACCTCCCCTCTCCTCCAATCACAAGCTACTACCCCCATAATAAATGCTCCCACCTCCCTATACCTACCCATGACCCCCCACAATTAATACTACCCCCCACAATAAATGCTCCCACCTCCCTATACCTACCCATGACCCCCCACAATTAATGCTACCCCCCTCCTTTGCGTGTATCAGACCAAAGATGCAAAAGCAGATTTTCCCGCCAAATTACGTGGAGCATCATGAGTGGACCAAAGATTGAACAAAAAGGTGGGAAATGATTGAAATGCAGTGGTGAACCCTAATTGAGGGCTATAAATAGAAGATGGATGCAAGAGGAAGAGTAGTTAGTTAATTTAGTTTTATCTTATGTCGTATAATTGTCAATTTCAATTTTAGGTACACCCAAGCTATTAAGCAGTGGTAACCTCTTTATTTTGTTGTATTAAACTCAGTTCAGTTATAAAAATTCAAGTTTCTATTATTAATTCAAGTTATGCAGTTTTAATTTGTTTTCTATATCTTGCATTATATCAATTGTTGTTTTAAGTAGTTTGTAATGGACTCCTAGAACATATAAGCTCCCTTATAAGCTTATTTAAGCTATTAGTAATAACTTAAATCAGTTTAGAAATAAAAAATTCAAAATACAAAAAAAGGTCAAAGAAAGTCAAAGTTAAGTGTTCTTGGTGAGCAAAGCTGGGAGCAAAGTTAATTTTGGATGGCTTTGGTAATTAGAGCTCTATGGAGAGCATTTAGGTGTGGTACTAAGTTCTTGGTTCTCAGTGTGGCATAAACTCAATATTGTAAGCAATTTCTCTCAATTTATAGCATATTACTGTTTACTATCTTAATAGCTGTAATACTTGTTGTTTCTTGCTTATTATATGTTGTTAGATGTTGTTATAGGTTAATATTAATAACTTGTTTATTGTTTTCTTGAGTTGTTAAGTTTTCTTGAAAAAACAGTCATATAAGATAATCTTTGATTAAGTGTTCTTGTGTTGTTATTATTGTTTAATTGTGTTTAAAAGACCCATTATGATGATGTTTTAAGGGTATGAGATCAGATTAGAGGCTTAGGACATTAATCTGCTTTGAAAATCTTTAAAACAGTTGGAATAAGGGGTGTTTGGCTCAGGTTTGCTCAGTGAGCTTAACTGAGTTTTAGGGTAAATTTGTGTTTCATAATAGTAACATAGGGTCATATAAGCTCAGTCAGTCCATCTCTTTAGGTAATATACAAGGTAAAAGTCAAAATCACTCACACCATTAGGTTATAACCAACTGTTACACAGTTGGTGTCCAAGAACCCTCACCTTAGCTTATATTGAATAGTTCTAGCTTAATTTAGTCCTAGTATAGCTTAACTAACTTAAATCAATCAGTAATATAGCTTAGAAATCCATAAAAGTCAACTAGTTCAAAATTTCTTAAAAAGTCAAAGTTACCCATTCCCAGTTTTCACCAAACTTACTCAAGGATTTCTGAATTTTGTGATTTAATTGGTATTGTGAAAATTGGAGTTTTAGTTCTTTACTAACTCAAGTTTGAGAATATGTTTTCATTTCATAATTAGAAAATTTATTCTAAGTCCCATTCAACCTCAAAGACAACTGCAGGGCAAGCTTGTGCCCTGCTCACCCAGTCACCACCTCAACACCACCACTTTGGTGGTGTTTTGTGACCAACCCATTAGGCCCCACACCTCCTAAATAGGATTTCCCAACCCCCCTCCTACCAGGCTCCATACATTGACTATTTGTTTGACCTTCACCCCAGTGGACCCTACCTGAAATTGCTCACCAAGTCTGTCCCAGGTCTGAGTCAAAAGTGAAAAGTGCAAAGTGCTTAAGTTAGCTTATTCAGCTTATTTGTGTTGTTTATTAGTTGTATCTGGCTTATTTGAGTGTACTTAGCTTGTGTGTATCTGTTTTAACCATTGTGGACCCCACCCAAGGCCATTTGACCTTATTTGACCAATCAGTCAACCAAAGTCAACTGAGTTGGTTAAGGGGGTGTTTACAGCTTATTTATAAGCTAAAGTTCAAAGTATTTTCACAAAAAGTCTTTTATTTTAAGTATAAAGTTAGTTTGTAAAAGAAAAATCAAAAAAAAAATTAGTTTTAAAATAAGTGATAGTTTCTATTTAATTCAAGTTAAGTTTAATTTTTCATTTTTAGATTTTAATTAAGTAACTAGTATTTTTATATTTTTATTAAATACCTCATATATTAAAGTAATTTTAATAAATTTTTCAGATTTTTAATTTGTCATTTAGTGCTTATTAGATTTAATTTTAATTTTCTTTATTATTAATTAATATCAAATATTAAATAGCTTAATTAGTTTTTATAAGGTTAAATCTAGTTTTTATAATTTTTCTAGTTCTAATATAGTATAATAAGTTTTTAGAAAATAAATTTTAAGATTCTACTGTTCATTTTCTAGTTTTCTTATTTTATTTGTTTAAAATAGACTTAAGTTAATTAAAAGGTAATTAATTAGTAGATTAATCTTACAATATAATTTTTAGAGTTTTTATAATTTTTTAGGATTCCTGTAATGGTTAAGTAATTTCATAAATTTTCTTGTAATTTTTCAAGTTAATTTAGTATTAATAAATTAAAAGTAGTTTAATTAGTTTAATTAAGTTAAATAGTTTTTAATTAATAACAAAACCACAAAAAGACAAAAATATTATTTTTAATTTTTTATACTTTCTTCAAGTTCTAATTTAGGTTTAGAAAATATTTTCATAAATTTTTAGTTTAATTTAAATCATTTGTCATTTTTAGTTTAATTAAATTAGATTTTAATTTAGATTTTAAATAGTTTAATTAATTAAATAATAGTTTAATATTATTTTAATCACTTTTATCATTTCTTTTTCATTTTTAATTTTAAGTTTTGAAAAGTGTCAAAAACACCCCCTGTAGTTTCATAATTACTAAAAACCCACTTTTCCAGTCCGATACGTGATCTTAATTGTTAATTTGTGCATATATCTGGTATCTGATTATTGTGAATATTATATCTGTTTGTCAACACCAAAATAACAGTAGCAATACCAACCCCACATCATCTGGCTACTGTCCTCAGTGCCACTTTCTCATAAACGATTCCAAAAGCACCATTTCAATCTCGTCGGGACTTTAACGACCCGGGAATACACTACACTATCACCGGAGTATTGATTCTAGGCTGTCTTTGACTTGTTGACCTTGGTCAATAATAATAAGACGGTTCGGGCTCAATCAAAGAACTATCCAAACCTTGGAAGATATGCTCCGAGCATGCGTTATTGATTTTGGAAAAGGTTAGGATAAGCACTTACCATTAGCAGAGTTTTCATACAACAATAGTTACCACGCCAGCATAAAAGCAGCATCATTCGAAGCACTGTACGGTAGAAAGTGCAGATCGCCCGTTTGTTGGGTAGAAGTTGGAGAAAGACAACTTATAGGACCAGACCTTGTTCGGGAAACCACTGAGAAAATTGTTTAGATTAAGCAATACTCACAAGCAGCCCGAGACCGACAGAAAAGCTACGCCGACATAAGAAGGAAACCCATGGAATTTCAAATAGGATATAGAGTCTTATTGAAGGTATCTCCCTGGAAGGGAATGGTACGATTTGGAAAACATGGAAAGTTGAACCCCAGATACATCGGTCCATTCAAAATCCTGGAAAGGATAGGACCCGTGGCTTATAAACTAGAACTACCCGAAGAACTTAGTCGGATTCACGACACCTTTCATGTGTCAAACCTTAAGAAGTGTTTATCAGATGAATCTCTCGTGATTCCATTGAAAGAAATTCGACTAGATGATAACCTTGTCTTTACCGAGGAACCCATTGAAATCATGGATAGAGAAGTTAAACAACTCAAGCAAAACCGTATCCCTATTGTCAAAGTTCGTTGGGACTCCAAGCGAGGACTGGAATATACTTGGGAGCGCGAGGATCGGATTCACTCCAAGTACCCACATCTCTTCACCTAAGACACCCTTGGCAACTATCTTAGACTAGAATTCCGGGACGAAATTCCCTGTAAGAGGTAGGTAATGTAACCTCTCGTAAATTTCCCTTACGATTAGTAAATGCACACGAATAAATAAAACGATGTTACGATAACTTAACACCATTTTACGGGTAACAATTTTTTTTTTTTATGATATGGCTTGATATTGAACCACTACGATAACTGTGATTGACTGTTTACCCAGGAACGATGCTTACACACGACCTAGATAACCTATGATTATTGCGAACGATAAATATATATAAAACGTTTATATTTATAACAATACGTTTCGTCTAAATACCGTATACTATTTATATATTTCCCGAACCTACGAAACTTCCCGAGAACGCTCACTAATATTTTTGAACTTCGACACGATACTCGATACACGCCATGTGGGCCCCCAACACTCATTGGGCCACAGATACATATATATAAACCAAACAGACTCTATTCTTTCTTTCTTTTTCCTTTGGGCCGACAATAACCACAAGCCCACCAGGCCATAGGCCCAAACGCACCCTTATTATTTTTCTTTCTTTTCTTTTGCTCCCTGTCGCGACCAAGCTCCAAAACCACCCTATGTTTTTACGATTTCTACACATAACCTACATATATTTTTACTTGTCTCGTCTCCCCTAGTGCCAAAGAAACAGAATTGATATTTGTTACACATTCACTCACTCGTTTACTACCTTGGATACCACCTAAGTGAACCACCAAACTCACCTTGAAGGATAATACCAAAACGTGGCAAGACATTCCCTAGCACCACCCATGCTCCCCAATGACAAGTAAACTAACAATGTGCATCCGAGAAACGTCAGGAATGAATAGGGAAGATCTCACAAGATCCTAGCCATGTACAAACTCGATTGGGCAATGGTTGTGGCATTACTATTCTCCCTTACATGCACCCTCCACTCTTGTTAGCTTATCTTGTCTCTACACATTCAAAAACTCCCTATATAAGCCTCCCATGCAACCTTAGTCGTTACATGCACTCATACGCACCATTACACCAAAAATAATAACGAGAAGGAGCTGTTGAGGGACAAACAAATTGCCAAGAGTACCACGTCTCAAAGCGAACCTAGGAAGCCAAGCTTGGAGCATCTTGAACCCTTGGTGAAACGTGAAGTGAACCACGAAGCTATTGTACCATTACACGATCCCTACAATTGTTTTTACGCCACCTTTTATAGGTGAGGTGAGGACTTGAAACTTTCTTTCTATATATATACATACATATGTTTATATTGTGCACAATCACTTGAGGCTTATAAATCGTTAATCTAAAAACAACACATATGTTTTATGTGTCGTACCACTATTTGGCTATGTCATTAACGAGTACATATAATAACCTTAAGCTTATATTAACGTATACATAAAAATAATCACACGTTTCTAAGTCACGTTGGACCTATACGATTTTATTAAAAAGACTTATATTACTTTTCAACATTTATAAGTTATACGTGTTGAGTTTTTGGCTTACACTTTGACCTCGCCATTTCAATATTCGACACATGACCCTCTAATATTTTTACACGAACTATTTGTCTACCTAGTATACAAACGAGAATGGTAAATAATTCGACCTAACAATTTGATTTAGTCACTTAAACGAGCCTAAAGCTAAACGAGTTTTCCCAAGATTTTCAGAAACTTAAAAACCTTATATGGGCCGATAAGCCCAACAAGCTAGTTTTAGCTTATTCTAATAAGCTGATCGAAAAAGCACTTTTGAAATGATATTAGAAATTAAAAAGATGGATTTTGACAAACTCAATGTTCCCCCAAACCCCTTGGATTAAAAATTGTTAACGGGCCCTTAAATGGACTCGTTAAAGCCCATTTTGTGAAAAACAGTAAAAATAAGCTAATAAGCTATTGAGATAAGCTATTCTACATATTCTGAGCTTATTGAAATAATAAAAATGTTAAGTTTTGAATTTGGTAATTTTTGGACTAAATTTGCAAATTTTCGAGGACTAGGGACTAAAAGTGTCAAATTTGTAAACTTTGGGTAAAAAGTGTTAAAACAGTTTTCTAAAGGTATAAATAGTTAATATTGAAACTTGGGATCGAAAAATGTAAATATTGATATAATTGGACTTAAAACGTAAATATATATAATTTTGGACTAACGACGTAAATGTTTTCCGTTAAGGGTAAAATGTGTAAATTGGAGAAACTTAAAAGATTTAATAGTAATATTCATTTTTAAATAATAAACTTTGTATATATATATATATATATATATATATATATATATATATATATATATATATATATATATATATATATATATATATATATATATATATATATACGTATAAAATTTATATAACAATAATTAAATTTAGACGATAAAACAATACGTAACCATTATCTATTTTATATACGACGTAACACATCACCTATGCACTTTATGGATTATTCGTAATTAATAATAAACGTTCGCCATAAAACGAGACTTAAAAACTGAAACTTGCCATATCTTATAGGTTGTATGTGAAGTCGTTGCCTTGCATCGTTGAGATTACGTTTGTTCTATTGTACTACTAAGGTGAGTTCATAGCCCACATTTAACTTATTTTTGTGGGGGGGATACATGCTCAAAAACCGAACACAAGTCTTTTCCTGAT
This sequence comes from Artemisia argyi, assembly GCA_030686995.1. Lineage (NCBI taxonomy): Eukaryota > Viridiplantae > Streptophyta > Magnoliopsida > Asterales > Asteraceae > Artemisia > Artemisia argyi. The sequence continues at coordinate 169,525,396 of CM060679.1, read as the reverse complement.
ATTATTATTGCTTAAGTAGCTATTGCCAAAAGTCCTTCGATCATGAACCTTAATCACTTGAAGGGTGAACGTAAATAATTGTGAATAGATCTATTAGGGATTGACAATCCCCATTTGGTTGCTAGAGGAAAGTCACCAAATGCACTTTATTTAAATATCATAGGTTACTGGCAAATACCTATCTTGGGGGCAACTTATTTCACATCATTATTATGGATAATTTTGATGTCTGTTGAATCGTGGAGTGTCATGAGCTTAAGCCAATAATGAATGTGATTTCTAACTTGTTTATTTGTATCTATATACAATAAGCACCTATCTCTTGTGTTCAAACTTTTAATTATAAACCTATGAATTTCACTCAACTTTTGTTGACTTTTAGCATGTTTATCTCAGGTAACTAAATAGAATGGACGACAAAGGCACGAAGTGGGCAAATAAAGAAACGTTTATTTCTCTTTGAATAAAAACTTGTTGTTGAATAATGAAACCTCTTGGAATTATGAATATTTGGTATTTTAAATAAAAACTTGTTGTTGAATAAAGAAACATTTATCGAATATGTTTTCTATAATTGTGACAAAGATCCACGATATAATACCCCAAAAGTCTTCCGCTGTCATTATAAGTCTTCCGCTGTATTGATCGATTTTGGGGGTGTTATATAGTCCCTGAATTACTGACCTTGTTTTACCATTAGTCCTCCAAATACTCATTCTATGTTAGTCCTTTGGGCATTTTTCTCGCCAAACCACCATGCCAATGACAACTCTCAGTTGTACCTATAAAACATGGCCCATTGCCCTATTCATTTGCATCCAACAATTCCATATGGCTGAAAAGAAAAGCAGTCTGTTCATTGCAACCCACAACTCCCAAATGGAACAATCAAGAACAAAATGGGCATCAGTGCTGGCATTTATCGAAGATGTTGTTGACCATCTCCCTGAATGGTTTGATGAGGGCAGTGACGATCCACTCAACTTCACTGAGCTATGGTTGAACAGGATTCATGAATGCCACAAGTTCAATAATCTGCTGAATGCCATAAAAAAAAACTTAAGGGAAGAAGTTGACATGCTGGAAAACAAGGTTAGACATCAAAAGGTTTGTCCAATCAAGGCATGGGCAGATTGGAATGAAACCTTAGACAACACACTTGTCAAACTAACTAATGGTGCAGTTAATGTGCCAAGAGTTAATCATGAAATTGTTGTTGATGAAGTTGTTACTCCTGAAGTTGTTGTTGGTGAACAGGTGGAATCCAATGGAAGGCCTCTGAAGAGGAAAAGGGTGTATGCTGGTGACAAGAAGGATTTGGTAACCGATGGGTGTTTTTATGTTTAGTATTAGGTTCTTATGCCTTAGGTGTGGTTGTTATGGGTTGCTTCAGTTAATGTCTTTTGTACTCACCTATTATGCTTAATGAAAATAAGTTATAGTGTATCTGTTGACTAATTGTATGTTCTACATAATGAACCATGAAATGATATACCCAATATTGGTCATGGCTTTAATTGACTTTGAAAAGTCAATTTAATTGTGAAACCCATTGGAGCAATATGTAATATTACAAAAGAATAAATACTTAATAATTTCCACAAACATAATTCATACCATTTAAAATGAAAGCTAACAAGACACAAATATGTTACTTTCATACTGTTTAAACATTTACAAACATAACTTTCATATTGTTTGATCATTTCCAAACATAACTTTCAGACTGTATGAAGATTTTCCTAACCAGGTCTTTTGCCATCTGAGTATCTTCTTCGACAGTCAACTTTACAGATAACATAACACTGAGAGCATGTGTTGGCAATGGGTATTCTTTCTCCACCAGCATGTATATGTCAGTTCCAGCTTTTGTAGACACATGGTGAACTCCACATGTATCATACAATATCCATTTCAATGATGCTTCATCTGCATTAAACTTCCACAATTTGTCATCTTTATCTGGTTCAAAGAGCCTATTCAATTCAACCCATAGCATTTTTTCTTTGTCATCAGCTATCTCTATTAACTTGAACCTTTCAGTGACTAAACTCCTTAGCTTGACCAAATCTTCCCTGTCAAATGCTTTCATCATATCTTGAAAGCGTTTGTATACCTCACAACGATTTCCACATCTTATTATCTTCCAGTATTTTCCAAATTCATCAGTGTACATCTCCCAGTCAATGATTGGATATTTCGCTTGTAAAGCTTCTGCATTCATACCGTCATATGGAACAATTTGCATCATATGCTGAATCTGATCTTCACTCAAATCTTGTTTCTCTTGGCCTGCAACAAACGTTTTTTGCTTCTTAGAAGACTTTGATTCTATGTGTGAACCACCTCTCTTAAATCTTGTACTTTCTTCTTCTAAATGCATTGGAATAAACTTGGCAACCTTCCTTTTGGCAATACTGTGTAGCTTTACAATTTCGTCAAAGGATTTGCCTTTCAGTTTACTTACAGTCTAATGATCTTGATTGATGAGATATCTCTTCATACAGCTCATCAACTGTGCTTGAGTTTGTGGTTTTTTCTTTTTTGCTTCTGCTTTCTTTGCAATATCTTTGTTTTTAATATTCTTGAGTAGATCTTTAATAGGATTGTCTCTGATATGAACTAATGTGTGTGCCGCTGTTTCATCAACGTTAGGAGTACTAGCAGTACAAACAGATCCGCCACCAGTACCAATATGTTTAACAGTATCTTTAACAGTATCTGCACCATGACTCTCTGCACACTCATCAAACTTCATCGGTTTTGAAACATCCTCCAAATCAAATTCCTCCAAATCTTCTGAACTATCACAATCCACAATGGCTGATTTCCTCTTACCTTTACTGTCCTTCAGTTTTTGGCGCAACTTCTTTACTTTTTGAATCAACTTGGTATAAGCACGAGCATAAAGTTGCTTTGTATTCTTCAAGTTTTCCTCCAACCCAGTAACTCTGTCTGACAATTTTGTACAAATATCCATCAACTCTTTGTACTTCGGACTACCTACATCACTTCCATCTGTGTTCAGTTTTGGGACAGGGGAACCATGAGGCATATCCCCCACTGTATCATGCGGCATGGGGTTTGCATCACCTGAAGCACCATCATGAGAACTTGGATCATTAGATGTTTCCATGGGTTGGGTGTTATCATTCTTACCACTGGCATGCCCAGCTTCTAAGCCTGTGAGTGTAGTGGCAGCCCGCAACATTGTCTCACAGATAGGCTCATCTGCTACATTTGGTTCAGTTGGAGATATGGGCTACCACATATTCATTTCTGATTCTTCTCGTAAATGTCTTTGTAACTTGAGGTTCTGATGATGATGGACCACTAATGGGTGTGTCATGAGACTCAACTTGGGTTGCAGATCCTTGACCCTCGAGTGGTGGAACAATCATTGATAAAAACAGTGGTGCTTGTCTCCCATTATAACCCACACAAAGCGTCCTCATATTCCTAAAAACCTTTTGACTTAGGGTAGGAGTTTTAAGAATGGTTTTGTGAGGTTGAAGCCGTTTCTTGTGTTTATTCAAAATAATTTGAATAAATCTTGGATACATTAAAAATTTGTATTTGCTTTTCACATTTTTCACCATACCATCAAAAATCAATTTTGAAAAGTTAAACTTCCTTTTTGTGGCCAAGCAAACAATAGCAGTTGCTATGTTGCTACTAAATTGTTCCCAACAAGTTTTCTTTGGACTTAAACAATGTAGTACGGTATGAATGAGAAATCTCCATTGAGGGGGGGGGGGATTGTGGTTTTTGAAAAGTTAAGTTATCAAAAGTTAACCCATACCCCATATAGTAAAGATTTTGAAATATTTCATCATTTGGCAATGAACTAATACCCCCATTGTCTGATAGTTTCAGATGCCTCCTAACAGATGACTCAGTAATAGCCATGAATATGTCATCTACTGTAGCAGTTATCTCTTTTTCTCCATTAGCAAGTGTTTTGACTTTGGCAGTTTGCCAAAACTGATTGATTTGGGAAACATAAATAGTAGGATTTTGTGTAATAGCATACATTATGTAACTTCTATTGAGAAAATCCACAATCTGGTGGAACACTTCACTTCCCTCTGGTTTCTGTAAGTAGGCTACCATGTTATGTGTCTTACAATTTTCCAAAATCGCCATTAAGGTTGTTCAAATTTTGATTAGGGTTCTGGGTTATGGTCGTTTAGAAGAGTATGTGTGTTTGGTAAACCCAATTGAGATGATATGGATGTCACTTAGGGTTTTGGGAAAATCAAATGAATTAAACTTTTCTTTCTATTGTGAATTAAAGAAAGATTGTGAATAATCGAATGTGGTGAAAGCTATATGCGAACCAATAGACAAAAATTATCTCAACGGTTATTAATGCATAACGGGTATTCCCAAACAGTACCAACGGTTACCCAACCGTAGTGAATTTTATCCTACCAGTACTAAATACACCCATGGCTTTATTTGACTTTTATAAGTCAACTTACAATCAGCACGCAAATTACAAAGTCTTATATAACTAGAGTTATTATAGCTACTAATTCCAACTAACAAAAGCCAAATGATGTAAATAACACAAAATAGCCTTGTTCATTCAACATAAAATAAATTTTTTATTCAACAAAAAATAAACATTACATGATACACTTAACAATTAAACTTGGGAGATTTTTCGGGATCAAATGACAAATGAAAGTTGTCATAATCCAAATGCTCATCATCTGATGAGTCTTCCTCTTCCTCAGACGCAATATTTTTGCGTTTTCTGTATGCCCACATCTTCTTCCAAGTGTATTTACTTTTTCGACTTGCCTTTTATCTAGCAGCTTGTTCTTGTTTTTCAAATTTTATCAATTTTTTTTGCTGTACTTGAATCTTTTCTTTAAAATACCAATCAATTGTTTCTTCAAATGTCGGTTCTGGTACTTCCTCACTTTCTTCTTCAGCCTCTTCTAGTTGTTGAAGTATTGAAGCTTTTTCTTCAATGTCATTTGTTTGCATATGTTGCATTCCTGGTTTCTCTTGCATGTTAACCTCTGCTTCATTCTCTTGGACGTTAATTGTTGATGTTGATGCCATTTTTTTGATAATGTATAGATGTAAGTTGTTTTGAATGAGTTTGTTGTTTACAAATGTTCCAATTTATAACCATTGAGTAAGGCAACTGAATGGTTTTTTTTGCTTTGGAAAAGACACACGTCTTAGTAATTTATTGTTGAACGTTGTATACTACTAGTTTTGATAATGCAAACGGAACGTAGGTTCAACAGACATTTATTACACATTTGATATCCTACCAGTACTAAATACACCCACCAGTACCAATATTTTTCTCAACAGTATTAACCCAAATTGTTTGAGACAATGTGTTTTGAACTTTTTCTTGTTATGCTTACTTGAAATCACATATTTTCTATGTGTTGACTAATTCAATTGCATTTCCAAACTAAGTTGTTTGAATGTGTCATTTTATAACATCAAAAGGTACTGCCCATGCCTTTAACTGACTTTTATAAGTCAACTTACAATCAACACTCAAATAACAAAATCTTATATAACTTGACTTATAATCCTTAATACGACCAACAAACAAAAGTCAAATGATTAAAAGATAGAAAACCTGCATATTTACTAATACTAGATGAGTATCTTACTTTTTACAACCAAACATTTGGAGCATTTCCAAATATAACTGAATGTCAACAAAGTTGGAGCATATCCAACTATAATTGAATGTACAATATAGCAACAAAAGTAATTGTTTATAAACATATAATTAGAACAACCCATACATCAAGTCAACTTCAAAACCATAAAACAGCCGGAGCATCTCGAGCTCTTAAACCAATTACGACTCCAGTCATAGGTGGTGGCCTCTTGCCTATTTGAGCTAAAGTTGATGGAGGAGCTTGTGATGGAGCTTTTTTTTTTGCCCACCTGTTTTTGATGTCTTCAGTCAACGTAACTTTGCTTCAATCTTTGTCTTCAGTCAACGTAACTTTGCTCCAATCTTTGTCGGCCATTGCAAGAATCAGGCAGTGTATGAGATTGTTTGTGTGTGACAATGATAGGGTTGCGAAGTAAGAGGAGGAAGATGATCGGGTTTGTACAGTAACAAGTGAAACAATACGGTTGTAATAGCCGTTTTATATTCAGGGACCAAGCCTTCGTTAAGGCCATTATAAAAATGTGAAATGACCAAAAACTTTAGGGACGATCCGCGCGAAACACGACAACTTTAGGGACTAACGGTGAAATTTTGTCTACCCCAAATTACCCGAATTGAAAAACCCAGTTACCCAAAACTGAACAGTGAACACCCCCAAATTTGAAAACCCCCAAATCCAATTACCAGTACTTTTCAAAAAACCAATTACAAAAGATTAAAAAGAAAAAAAATGATGTTTGATAATATGGAGTTGAATAAGTTGTTGAATCAGCAAAAGAGAATGATTTCAAAGCTTGATACTGATTACAAGGAAATGAAAAAGAAGAAGAGGCATAATTTGACAGTGGAAATTCTGGAGAAGCTTTGGGGTCAGGAGGATATGATTTGGGAAAATGTGAATAAAAGTTTAGATGAAGGAAAGAGAATTATGAAGGAAAGAAACTCAACACACCAAGACATTGATCAACTTATTAACAACCACGAGTATATAAAGGAATTACAACACAGGGAGAGGAAGCAAATGTTATCGAAAATAAACATTAGAAATACACAACAGAGGGACAAGAATAAAGGTAGTATTTTGATTCCAACTGTAAGCAAACATTAAAATGCAATGTACTAAGGCGTTATTTGTTTAGGATTATATAGCCGGCTTATGGCTTATTGGATTTTGGGCTTATGTTTCATAAGCTCACTTTTTGTGGCTTATTTTGAATCTTTTCGGCTTATTTAAGTTTCTTAGCTTATACTGTAATAAGCTTATGTAAGCCGAAAATTTTCAAAATAAGCCACTAATGCTTATGAAACATAAGCCCAAAACCAAATAGGCCATAAGCTGAAACAAACACCCCCTAAAAAAGTAAGGCTTATTTTAGAGTGACCCATTGAGGCTGCATACATTGTCAAAAAGGTTATCGCTTGCTTTTGAGATTGCTTATTTATGTACCTATCTGGTTTGTTAATAAGCAGAAGAGAAGGGAAAAGCAGCAAATGAGAATACAAGCTCAAGTTTAGATGAAGGTTTGTTAATAATTGGTTCCTGATTAACTTCAAATCACTTCCATTTGTTTATTTTGAAACCATGTATACTAAAGATGATTCAGGCAAAACAAAAACACAACAAAGTGTGGAAAAAGATGCTACCGAAGACTTAGCCGGGTTGCAGTGTAATGAGATGACAGTATCACAAGAGAAGATAATCAACAAGTCGTCCACTGAAATAGTTCAAAGTGTTGCAGAAGGCGATACAGAACAATTAGATGCTCCATTGGAACAATTGACAGTGGTTGACAAGGTGACAAATTTACACTTGCATTATCATAGATTAGCATTTGTTAAGCAAAATATAATACTGTGGATAAAGAAGTGATGAATTGGGTGATTGTGATTTCACCCCTTTATTATATAAGTTGTACATGTAAACTATAGCTGTGTTTTCATTTAGGAGGTACATGAAGATAATGTTTCAACTGTTACACCACTGACAGGTATACGCTAGACCTCTTATATAAATATATATCATTGCTTTATAGAATTTAACATTATTCTTTATTGATTTTAAATAATTGCAGCTAGTCATGAGAACGAAGGTGTTGATCCACCTGCAGCTTCTGTGGTGGAAAGTGCTCAAATGAAAGAAGTTAGTTCACCTATTAGTATAAACACCGAGTCTCCCGTGCAAGGTGCGCGAAATCACTTTATTATAAACGTTGATGGATTATTGTTACAAATTAGATATCACTGTTTATTTATTTTAAGTTTTTGGTGTAGATTATCAAGATGAATCTAAAGAAAAAGCCGGTGAGAACATGGAAACAAGAAAAACAGATGAAATGCACTCTCCAATCCCTATTCATAGCCCGATGGACATTGTGTCTGATGATCAACCTTGTTCAAGATGGATTGATGGAATGCACTCTCCAATCCCTATTCGTAGCCCAGGTAAAAGCTCGTTTAATCAAATTATAATGGGAAATTTACAAATCTGACTCTTTTTAGTGTGACTTGTAACAATCTTTACCACTTTTTTATGTTTATCCCGACTAACCCTGTATCTCAAAATAAATTGTGTGAATTGCCAAACTTAACGAACAGCCTAAAGTAGTCGCAAACTTGACTTTTTTCCAATTTTTGCAAGGTTTGCGCATAATTTTGCAAATTTAAATTTTGTTTCACAAAATATGTACTTTTTTTTGCATAATTTATGTACTTTTTTTTTTTTTTTTTTTTTTTTTTGGGGGGGGGGGGGGTGTTTCAAAATAGAGGGTTATTTCAGTATAAGCTCCAAAAGAGTGATACACTTTGCAATAGAGGGTTATTTCATTACAAGGAAATGAAAAAGAAGAGGCATAATTTGGAAATCCTGGAGAAGCTTTGGGGTCAGGAGGATATGGTTTGGGAAAATGTGAATAGAAGTTTAGATCAAGGAAAGAGAATTATGAAGGAAAGAAACTCAACACACCAAGACATTGATCAATTTATTAACAACCACGAGCGAATAAAGGAATCACAACACAGGGAGAGGAAGCAAATGCTATCGAAAATAAACATTAGAAATACACGTAGTATTTTGATTCCAACTGTAAGCAAACATTAAAATGCAATGTACTAAGGGGTTATTTGTTTCGGATTATATAGCCGGCTTATGGCTTATTGGATTTTGTATTATGTTTCATAAGCTCACGTTTTTGTGGCTTATTTTGAATCTTTTCGGCTTATATAAGTTTCTTAGCTTATACTGTAATAAGCTTATATAAGCCGAAAATTTTCAAAATAAGCCACTAATGCTTATGAAACATAAGCCCAAAACCAAATAGGCCATAAGCTGAAACAAACACCCCCTAAAAAAGTAAGGCTTATTTTAGAGTGACCCATTGAGGCTGCATACATTGTCAAAAAGGTTATCGCTTGCTTTTGAGATTGCTTATTTATGTACCTATCTGGTTTGTTAATAAGCAGAAGAGAAGGGAAAAGCAGCAAATGAGAATACAAGCTCAAGTTTAGATGAAGGTTTGTTAATAATTGGTTCCTGATTAACTTCAAATCACTTCCATTTGTTTATTTTGAAACCATGTATACTAAAGATGATTCAGGCAAAACAAAAACACAACAAAGTGTGGAAAAAGATGCTACCGAAGACTTAGCCGGGTTGCAGTGTAATGAGATGACAGTATCACAAGAGAAGATAATCAACAAGTCGTCCACTGAAATAGTTCAAAGTGTTGCAGAAGGCGATACAGAACAATTAGATGCTCCATTGGAACAATTGACAGTGGTTGACAAGGTGACAAATTTACACTTGCGTTATCATAGATTAGCATTTGTTAAGCAAAATATAATACTGTGGATAAAGAAGTGATGAATTGGGTGATTGTGATTTCACCCCTTTATTATATAAGTTGTACATGTAAACTATAGCTGTGTTTTCATTTAGGAGGTACATGAAGATAATGTTTCAACTGTTACACCACTGACAGGTATACGCTAGACCTCTTACATAAATATATATCATTGCTTTATAGAATTTAACATTATTCTTTATTGATTTTAAATAATTGCAGCTAGTCATGAGAACGAAGGTGTTGATCCACCTGCAGCTTCTGTGGTGGAAAGTGCTCAAATGAAAGAAGTTAGTTCACCTATTAGTATAAACACCGAGTCTCCAGTGCAAGGTGCGCGAAATCACTTTATTATAAACGTTGATGGATTATTGTTACAAATTAGATATCACTGTTTATTTATTTTAAGTTTTTGGTGTAGATTATCAAGATGAATCTAAAGAAAAAGCCGGTGAGAACATGGAAACAAGAAAAACAGATGAAATGCACTCTCCAATCCCTATTCATAGCCCGATGGACATTGTGTCTGATGATCAACCTTGTTCAAGATGGATTGATGGAATGCACTCTCCAATCCCTATTCATAGCCCAGGTAAAAGCTCGTTTAATCAAATTATAATGGGAAATTTACAAATCTGACTCTTTTTAGTGTGACTTGTAACAATCTTTACCACTTTTTTATGTTTATCCCGACTAACCCTGTATCTCAAAATAAATTGTGTGAATTGCCAAACTTAACGAACAGCCTAAAGTAGTCGCAAACTTGACTTTTTTCCAATTTTTGCAAGGTTTGCGCATAATTTTGCAAATTTAAATTTTGTTTCACAAAATATGTACTTTTTTTTGCATAATTTATGTACTTTTTTTTTTTTTTTTGGGGGGGGGGGGTGTTTCAAAATAGAGGGTTATTTCAGTATAAGCTCCAAAAGAGTGATACACTTTGCAATAGAGGGTTATTTCATTACAAGGAAATGAAAAAGAAGAGGCATAATTTGACAGTGGAAATCCTGGAGAAGCTTTGGGGTCAGGAGGATATGGTTTGGGAAAATGTGAATAGAAGTTTAGATCAAGGAAAGAGAATTATGAAGGAAAGAAACTCAACACACCAAGACATTGATCAACTTATTAACAACCACGAGCGAATAAAGGAATTACAACACAGGGAGAGGAAGCAAATGCTATCGAAAATAAACATTAGAAATACACGACAGAGGGAAAATAAAGGTAGTATTTTGATTCCAACTGTAAGCAAACATTAAAATGCAATGTACTAAGGGGTTATTTGTTTCGGATTATATAGCCGGCTTATGGCTTATTGGATTTTGTCTTATGTTTCATAAGCTCACGTTTTTGTGGCTTATTTTGAATCTTTTCGGCTTATATAAGTTTCTTAGCTTATACTGTAATAAGCTTATATAAGCCGAAAATTTTCAAAATAAGCCACTAATGCTTATGAAACATAAGCCCAAAACCAAATAGGCCATAAGCTGAAACAAACACCCCCTAAAAAAGTAAGGCTTATTTTAGAGTGACCCATTGAGGCTGCATACATTGTCAAAAAGGTTATCGCTTGCTTTTGAGATTGCTTATTTATGTACCTATCTGGTTTGTTAATAAGCAGAAGAGAAGGGAAAAGCAGCAAATGACAATACAAGCTCAAGTTTAGACGAAGGTTTGTTAATAATTGGTTCCTGATTAACTTTAAATCACTTCCATTTGTTTATTTTGAAACCATGTGTACATTATGGAGATGACACTTTTCAGGTGCTAAAGATGATTTATGCAAAACAAAAACCTATCTAAGTGCAGAAAAAGATGCTACCAAAGAGAAGATAATCAACAAGTCCACTGAAAAAGTTCAAAGTGTTGCAGAAAGCGATGCAGAACTAGATGCTCCATCAGAACAATTGACAGTGGTTGATAAGGTGACAAAGTTACACTTGGCAGTATCTTAGATTAGCATTAGTTAAGCAAAATATAATGTGTATTTTTTTCTTGTGATGATAGAAGTGATGAATCGGGTGATTGTGATTTGACCCTTTTATTATATAAGTTGTCCATGTAAACTTTAGTTGTGTTTTCATTTAGGAGGTACACAAAGATAATGTTTCAACTGTTGCTTCAAAAATAAAGAGGGGCAGACCAGTTAAATTACAAGCTAAAAGCCCCGAGACTCGACTCACAGGTATACGTTAGACCTCTTAAATAAATAAATAACAGTGCTTTATAGAATTTAACATTATTCTTTATTGATTTTAAATAATTGCAGCTAGTCATGAGAACGAAGGTGTTGATCCATCTGCAGCTTCTGTGGTGGAAAGTGCTCAAATGAAAGAAGTTAGTTCACCTATTAGTATAAACACCGAGTCTCCGGTGCAAGGTGCGCGAAATCACTTTATTATAAACGTTGATGGATTATTGTTACAAATTAGATCACTGTTTATTTATTTTAAGTTTTTGGTGTAGATTATCAAGATGAATCTAAAGAAAAAGCCGGTGAGAACATGGAAACAAGAAAAACAGATGAAATGCACTCTCCAATCCCTATTCATAGCCCGATGGACATTGTGTCTGATGATCAACCTTGTTCAAGATGGATTGATGGAATGCACTCTCCAATCCCTATTCATAGCCCAGGTAAAAGCTCGTTTAATCAAATTATAATGGGAAATTTACAAATCTGACTCTTTTTAGTGTGACTTGTAACAATCTTTACCACTTTTTTATGTTTATCCCGACTAACCCTGTATCTCAAAATAAATTGTGTGAATTGCCAAATTTAACGAACAGCCTAAAGTAGTCGCAAACTTGACTTTTTTCCAATTTTTGCAAGTTTTGCGCATAATTTTGCAAATTTAAATTTTGTTTCGCAAAATATGTACTTTGTTTTGCATAATTTATGTACTTTTTTTTATGGTTTTTCAAAATAGAGGGTTATTTCAGTATAAGCTCCAAAAGAGTGATACACTTTGCAATAGGTCCCACAGCAATTGGATCGATTTGTAGTTTTACCAATTTCAACTTTCGTGTTGATTACATAATACTGACAAGAATCTGTCCCTAATTTTTGCCGGAATGTGAATATTACAGCAAGCGAGAGACGGCTGGAAGAAAACTTGCCCTTTGTGAAGTGCACTCCACTTTGGCACACATTGGAAGCTATGGAAGCCTTCCAGAAGATTCCACAAAACCCACACTTTCGTCCATTGTTAAAAGGTGTGAAAGAGAGTGCTCGAGAAGGATTGGCCATTGGTGCCATGGTAACATTTTCAACTGTGGTGGACAGGATTTATTGTTTGAGATTTGAGGATCCAAGAAGTACTATAGAGGACTGTTTGGAAACACTTGTGGAGTTGGAAAATAATGGGTTTAATGTGGAGGTTATTAGAGACTGTTTGACACGTTTGCTTCTGTTAAAGGACAAACAGGAAGAACTTGAAGATCGGTCAAAAGGAGTTGTAGAGAAAATAGAGGAGCAGAAGATACAAGAAAAGACAATCAATGATGAGGTTGATGAAATTGATAGACACATTAGGCAGGTGGAGGAAAAACGGAGGAAGGTGTTATTGAAGAAGGAAAAATGGAATGCAGAGGTTGATGCAATGAAAGCAGCTGAGGGAGCAATTGAGCAAAAGATAATTGAAGTTGCTGCAGAATTTGATGGGTTAGCAGCTGCCCCTTTGTGAGCTAATCAGCGGGTTATGGTTAGATATGTAGTTTGTGAAGTGAATGCTGTGCTGTTTTTTAATGAATGTGAGTTGTATATTATCGTCCTTCCTCCTGGAAGCGTACTCTAATTAACCCTTTTCTTTTGTCTTGTTACCCGCTTAACAGTTGGTACTTGGTTCTTCTATGCTCTATTTAAGAGAGTTATCACACAACCCAGACGAGATGATATATACTGCAGTTAGGAAAGGAAGTGCAGTAGGTTAAATGATAGTAGAACAGTAAGCTTTACAAGAATGGCAGTAAGACAATAACAACATGATGCAGTAGGCATTTGGCATTAATACAAAGAAAGTTTGACCTAAAATGGAAAAAACTAGCAACACTTATATATATTATTGGGTTATCGGTAGGGGTGGCAATTTCTGACCTGACACGAAACCCGACCTGAAACCGACACGAAAATTAATAGGTTCGGGTTGAGCTAAATAGATTGTGGGTCAGGTTTGGGTCGACATATCTAACCGGTTTATTAAACAGGTCAGGTTCGGGTTGGGAATAAATTAAACGGGTCGACCCGCCAACCCGTTAAAGTTTTTTTTCTTAATTATAAATTATTTATATTTAATTATATGGGTTTAATGGGTTAAACGGGTCGACCCACTAACCCGTTTAACCTATTTAACTCGTGTAATATGCTAACTTTTATATATAAAACGGATTAAATGGGTCAACTCGAAACCCGTTTAACATATTCAACCCATGTAACCTATTTAACCTGTCAACCTAAGTATATATACGGGTTAAATGGGTCAGGTTCGGGTTACGTGTAAACAGGTTAGGGTTGACATAGCTGACCCGATGATTTAAATGGGTCAGGTTCAGGTTGGGGTTTTCTGACCCGCCAACCTGACAACCCGAACCCGACCCGAATTGCCACCCCTAGTTATTGGGTTGAACCCGAACCCGATAACATTTAGAAAATTAACCCTAACCTGACCCTATAAGGCTATTGGGTTGGTCGGGTTGACCTGATAGACCTGATAAGCCGAATTGGACCCAAATAAATGCAACCGTATAAGGCTTTACCACGTTTGGGTCGAGTTGGGTTGACCCATTTGACACCCCTATTTAGAACCAACTATGTAATGGGTCAAATCACTTTTTTTTTATAACACGTTTTCGAAGAGGGTGTTTGTTTAAGCTTGTTTATGGTCATATGATTTTATATGCAAGCCTTTTAAGATCGTCATCTTACGTAGGATTGTTGTCTTTGCAAAATCGAGAACGTAAGATAAGATCGAGGGATCTTAAGATCCTATAATGAGATTTTCTTAATAAGCGTTGTAAAAATATGTAAATATACTCATTATTATATATCAAACACAAAATTATATAAATGTTTCATGAAAAAAGACGACCTACATTATGTTTATGAGGATTAACCTCTTGTTTTTTAAATTTTGTAACTTAGTCCATAAATTTATAGTTATTCAGCTTGTGGTTTGAACAAAGCAAGATTGGATTGGATCAAGATCTTGAGATCCTATAGCCAAGATCGGTATCTTGTTAAGATTCTACGTTATCAAGATCCTACGTAAGATCATGATCGTTTTTGCTTTATAATATCATAAGATTTTAAGATCATAATCAAAATCTTAACAACCATGCTCATATGAATTCTACTTATTTTTAATAAGCTTGAAATTTTCATCTTATTTTGAGATATATAACCTTATATATCACAATAACCTTTTAAGCATATAAACTTACTAAATAGGTGTTTGGTAAGTTTATTAAATGTGCTTATACTTATGTTATATAATCACCTTATGGCTTATCCGCTTATATATAGTAAACTCATAACCCGAGTGTTTGGATTAGCTTATGTTTAGTGTTTTTGTGATATATAAGGTTATATATCTCAAAATAAGATGAAAATTTCAAGCTTATTAAAAATAAGTAGAATTCATATGAGCATGGTTGTTAAGATTTTGATTATGATCTTAAAATCTTATGATATTATAAAGCAAAAACGATCATGATCTTACGTAGGATCTTGATAACGTAGAATCTTAACAAGATACCGATCTTGGCTATAGGATCTCAAGATCTTGATCCAATCCAATCTTGCTTTAGTTGAAAATATTAGTATTAGATTATATAATTATAGGTAAAGTTGTACATTATAATGGAGCATATATTATATAAGTTCAAGCCTTTTGAAAAAGCCACGCTTGTAAAACTTATCAAAAACCTCCATTTACCACTTGTGTAAAAGCTGAGCTGAACAATAATTTAATCATTTTAACCACATATAAGCTAATAAGCTTATAGTCATTGTATAAGCTTTGGCAAACATCGCGTGAACATAAATCAAACTACCAGTTTAAAGAAACACTCTTTTAAAAAAGGAAGTGAATAGCACAATTTAAAATTTTATTAGGACACAAAACATATTATACTTAAAGTACAATTGACTACTGGATAAGTGGAGTGTTCAAATAAAAATTTTAAGTGTGTCAATCACTTCTTTTTTAAAAGACAAAATTACACGGATGGTCCCTGTGGTTTACTTAAATTGCAAGTTTAGTCTCTAAGTCAAAATAAGTACACCAGACATCCCTAATTTTGAAACCTGTCACTCTTTTAGTCCCTAATTTGGATGTCCCGTTAGTCTATCCATTAAGTTATTTGCACCATTAGTCCTTCGTTAATATTTTTTGCACCGTTAGTCCTCATTTTCTAAAAAAGTTCTCATTTTTTGCACCGTTAGTCCCTCTATTAATATTTTGCACCGTTATCCATCTTTTTACGTTATCATCCATTTTTTAACGTTCTCGTCCGTTTTTTTAACGTTTTCGTCCATTTTTTTACGTTTTTGTCAATCTTTTTACATTTTCGTCCATTTTCTTACTTTATCGTCCATTTTTTTTTAACGTTTTTGTTCATTTTCTTACGTTCTCGTTCATTTTTAACATTCTCGTCCGTTTTTTTAACATTTACGTCAATTTTGTTAATGTTTTCGTCTGCTTTTTTACGCTTTAGTTTGTTTTCTTATATTTTTATCCGTTTTTTACGTTTTTGTCCGTTTTTTTACGTTTTGTCCGTTTTCTTATATTTTATCTATTTTCTCCATTTTTTTTACGTTTTCACCTATTTTTTGTGATTAGGTAAGTATACAAAAGAAAATTTGACATTTGATAAAAATGTTTCTGTGTCGATTTTAAATCACGATTTTGACCCCTTTCTGATCTGAATCATCAAAAGTGTAAAACACGAAAGTTGTCCAGAATGATATTTTACATCAGGAAAAGCGAGATTTTAACCAGAAAATGCATAACAAGGGCTGGCTACTACAAAATCTTAAGCCTTTTTTTTTTTTTTTTTTTTTTTTTTTTCTTTTTTACCAAATTCATAACTTATAAACTCTTGTAAATTTTTGTGCTTGTGTAAATCATCAAACTTATTTGAAGAAACGGACAAGATAAAAACGGATTAAAATGTATGAAAATGTAAAAAAAACTGACGAAACATGTAAAAATGGACAAAAACATATAAAAATGTGAGAAAAATGAACGGAAATGGCTTAAGTTTTGGTAGTAAACAGTCCTTGTTTTGCATTTTCAGGTTAAAATCTTGTTAGTCTTGATGTAAAACATCATTCCGGAAAACTTTCGTGTTTTATAATTTTGATGATTTGGACCAGAAAGGGGTCAAAATCGTGATTTATAATCGAAACATAAACATTTTTATCAAATGTCAAGTTTTCTTTTAGTATACTTACCTAATAAAAAAAACGAGCGAAAACATAAAAAAATGGACGAAAACGTTTAAAAACATAAGAAAACAGACGAAAACGTAAAAAAAATGGATGAAAACGTTAAAAAATGGACGAGAACGTTAAAAATGGACGAAAACGTAAAAAGATTGACAAAAACGTAAAAAAGTGGACGAAAACGTTAAAAAACGGACGAGAACGTAAGAAAATAGACGAAAACGTAAAATGATTGATAAAAACGTAAAAAAAAATGGACAAAAACGTTAAAAAAACGAATGAGAACGTTAAAAAATGGACGAAAACGTAAAAAGATTGATAACGGTGCCAAAATATTAACAGAGGGACTAACGGTGCAAAAAATGAGGACTAATGTTGCAAAAAAATATTAACGAAGGACTAACGATGCAAATAACTTAACGGATAAACTAACGGGACATCTAAATTAGGGACTAAAAGGGTGACAAGTTTCAAAATTAGGGATGTCTGGTGTACTTATTTTGACTTAGGGACTAAACTTGCAATCTGAGTAAGCCACAGGGACCATCCGTGTAATTTTGTCTTTTTAAAAGGATAAGACGATTAAAATAGCGGCGGAGGTGTTTAATAATAGATTTAATTTGTATGTGCAATTTTTTTTTTGTTCTATATATAAGTTTGGAGTAAGTAATAGTAAAAAAAATAAAATAAAAAATTAATTATTTAAATTGTAATTAAATAATTAAATACGGAGTATTTATTTTGTAAACTTTTACATGGTAAGGATTCAGTGAGAAGAAACTTAAAATGATAAGAATGATAAATAACTATAACCTCATATTTGATATGCATCAACTTGAATTAGATGCAGCTCTATTTATTTAGATCTATCACAATTAGTTTCGAAAGTGATTTTGAAGTGAAAACGATGCAAAGTAGTAATAGCAACAAATTTGAAAACAGAAGGCGAAAAATACACAGGATTCGTCTAATTTGATGATATGCATCTAATTTTTTGCTAAAAAATATATTATGATGCATCTAAAAGATCGGGATGAATCTAATTCAAATTGATATATCTTTTTATAATTATTTCTCTATTTTTCTTAAAGTTTGATCCTCCGTACCAAAGTTAAAAAAATTGGAAAAACAAAACGTCAAGAATGGAGCCCACCTTTGTCACACAAACATTTGATAGGTAACAATGATATAGTAATACCACTTTTTCAGTGACCATCAAACGTTGGCGTTAATTAAGAGATCCACATGAAATGACTTCACCAATCACATCTATAAAATTAGATAAACATTAGTAGACATTAGGTTAACAGTAAATGAAAAGTTGTTTAGCAAACAGTGATATAGAAAAGTAGTATTTCATCTAACAAACTAACCATAAGCAACAGTAGATGGCCGAACTTCGGTACGAACAGATTCAAAGGGCTTAAAGTCAAAGCCAAACAATGAGCCACCAATGTCATTATTTAACAACTTTGGTTATCTCGTAGAAAGTAAATCGATACTTGTGGGCAACAACATGGTGCTTTCCAAATCTTTCAGTCACGCCAAAATCGGACAAGCAGTAGCATTGCCCTTGCTCCAGTTTTGAATCAAATTTAGAAACCAACCCCTTTTTGACAGACATGTGTATTTTACAACCCTGAACAAAATTAGAGTATACATAATTTGTTATTGAATAAAAAGATGGAATCTTTATATTATAAAAAAGCAGAAAGGTAGTACCTCTTCATCCGTTAGAACCATTTCGATTGAGTAGGTTATCAATGAGTTGTTAAAATCAGGCAGTTTCCACAATCAGATTACCCGAACCTTAACTTTCCAGTCTTCCCTAAAAGGAGTCAGTTCGGAAAGCTTTGTTATCTTGCTATCCATATTACTATTTTTCTACCAGAAAGAAGAGATGAAAGTGGGATGTATATCACAAATGAGTTGATCCTTAAATAGGGGTTTTGAGAATAGGGTTTTTTAGATTGACACAAATGTTTTTTAAAATTTAAATGTTAGTAAATAAGTCGGATAATCAAGTTGAGAAGATCAGTTGAAATTTTAAACTTAGTTTTAGTGAAACATTATCTAAAATTATCAAAAGCATAAATCCGAAACTCAAATCACATAAAGTATATTGAAGATGTAAATTATGAACAAATTAATTACTAATTTCAATGACAGTTAATAATCAAAACAAAATCAGCTATATCAAGCATCTTAGGCAAAACCCCCCCAATTTGATTAGGGTTTATAAAAATTGAAATTAAAAAAAAATACATACCAACATATTAGAATTAAGTAGAACTAAACATACCTGAAGCAAAAACAATTTCAACCTAGAGGAATTTGACTAACGATTCTGATGTGCAATAAGTATTTCTTGTTTGAATCGATTTCGATAATGTTTGTGTAACATATAGATTTTCACAACTTTTTTGATTATGTAACATATAGATAGATTTCCAGAATTTGTTTGAATCGATTTGGATAATATTTGGTAGTTTCATCCAGAGAAAAATAAGGGGTGTAAATGAGAATAAGAAAATGGTTTATGAAATGGTAAACATGGCATTATGACGTCAGATTTTCAAGAGCGTATGGACGAAGCTACTGTGTGTGTTTTTTTTTAATCGAAGAGATGCTTTTGTAAGGATCTCAAACAGATTCAAAATAGTGATTTTGAATTGTTGATATGAAACTGAAGATTATTGATAAAGGAGTGTACCGTTCAATAAAAAAAAAAAAAAAAAAAAAAAAAAAAAAAAAAAAAACGCTCTATATAATTATGAGTATCCAAAAATAAGGAGTATTCTAAAGTTTTGACTTTGTCATTTTGAGTTTGAAAGTATAATGAATTGGGGTGCTTGTACATTTATTCTAATTATAAAATGAGTTTGTCTAACTTGTGCTTTAGGGTAGAGCTGCAATCAAGTCAAGCTTTTATCAAGCAACTCGAGCTCGAGCTCGAGCTTGGCTCGATCGAGTCAAGCTTTTATCAAGCTCAAGCCCAAAAAATAGATCGAAACATTTAACAAGCCAAGCTCAAGCTTTGTATAGCTCGGCTCGAGCTTGTATCAAGCTTTTTCAAGCTTTAATATAGATATATGAAATAAGTTCCATATAAGTAAATTGGAGCAAATTTGGTTATTAAGCTAATTATAAGGGCAAATTTCGTTATTAACCTCAACTCAGTAATGATCATTAAGGCTGCAAAATGGGATATATCATATGTAGCAAAATGGGTAATATGTAACAAAGTGGGATAATAGATTGTGTTTGGCTGCTCTTTATCTGTTGTTGTTGCCTGTTTAGCTGCTATTAAAATGCAGGTTATATAGCCGCTCATGTGTATATTAGATTAGTAGTATGAACATTTTATACATATATTTATTGTTGAGTTTAGCTATTGAATACTATATTTTTATATACATTTAAGCTTTTCAAGCCAAACTCAAACTTTGCTCGAAACCTACTCAAGCCAAGCTCAAGCTTGGATGATGAAAGCTTGACAAGCTATCAAGCCAAGCTCAAGCCTAGTATTTTTCTTTCAAGCCAAGCTCAAGCCTTATAGAGCTTGAGCTCGGCTTGACTCAATTGCAACCCTACTCTAGAAGCACAAGTTAAGCACACTAAAAGACAGCAGGCCCGCAGAAAAAGAAATAAGGATCCACGTAAAGTGTACTTTTTATGTGGATTATTATTTAATGCTAAATCAGTTGTACAAAACTTATTACTCCGTACTTGGTATAGATAAAGATTCACTAGTACGAACCAACCCATCCTCAAAACCATTTTCCCCTAAAAGGTTTCTACTGTAATAGCTAGGGTTTGTGATTTTGAAGGAGGGGTGATGAAGATGGCCGATTCTTCTTCTGATTTTGTTTCCAGTGTGAAGAAGAAGAAAAATGGAAATGATGACCGCAAACCATTGTTCAATTGTGGTCCAGTTTTAACTTCAAAATTAAAAGTAACAAAATTATTATCGCTATTTACTTTTCTAAAATTAAATGTCTTTGTTGATTGATCTACTATTAATTATCCACATAGTTGCAGGGAGATTTAAAAAATGTCGCATCCATCAGGTGCCACCAGTGTAGGAAGAGTGAGAAGGATAAGGGATATATTTTTCGGTGCAAGAGCTGTACCAAAACGGGTTACTGTTACCCTTGCATGTTAAGATGGTAGTGTTGCTTTTCTTTCTTTATAAATCACTTGTATTTTCCATTCTTTCAACTAGCTTTAGCAATATAGAGTTATCTTTGCGGAGTAAATGTAACCCACCACCATATGACCTACTGTTAAGGTACCTAACTTCCTCACAATAGGCACACCCCTAGCCATAACCAGTGGCGGCGATTAGCATGTGCAAGTGGGGCAACCGCACATGGATGCCACCGTTTGTAAGGGGGCCTCCGATTTAGTATTTACACATGTCTAACTTAAATTTTTGTAGCCCTTTTTAAATATTATGTGAGGGGGCCTCCGATTTAGTATATTTTTTTTGAACGGTTACTTTCTTTCAAGGGAAATCCATGTCCAATTTGAAACCCGATGGGGGAAAACCTTCAACTTAAGCCACCCGAAGGCACGACACTTAAATTGAAGTAAACCCTGCCTTCTCCAGATTCGAACCCTGGTGGGTTGAAACCTTCATTGAAGGACTTTGAAATCCGATTTAGTATATATCCATTAATATTTATACATGTCTAAGTATATTATGTTTTGAATTTTTCATAATAGTTAAGATTTTTAAGGGGGCTCATTAGTAGTTTCGCACCGGGCCACTCAAATCAATGGGACGGCCCTGCCCATAACATGGATAAACCTCACTTGTTTACCAGCTTATCTTCATAATGTAAATGTCTGAAGTTTCAAAACTTCAGTTGCAAACAATTTAATTGAATCTATAACATGTTACATAGTCTATTAAAATGCTTTCAATTTTGAATATTGTTTTGTTAAGAGTTTTGTTTTGAGTGTTATATTAAATGAACTGCTTTGTAAACATGCCTAAAGCATTAATTTCCTTTTAGACCCAAACAAAGCATGAAATTATAATATTTATTCTATAGCTTTTCTAGGATTGTTTTTACATTAGTTGGTTTTCTATAAGGTCAAAACATTCTCAACCTAATCCTCCACCACCTCTACTTTCATACTTGTCTCATTTCTCTGCAACATTCTTTAGGGAATAGTTGGCATCAGACTTACTAATTTTATGTTGGCTCATTGGGTAGTCATCATTGACCATTCTGAATTAACAAACTCAGTTGCCGCGTGATTCTAGACGCCCCTCCCTTATTTTAATCTGGTAAGGTAGATTGTAGTCAATCTCTTATGTCCAATAATCCACGTGGCCTAAAATTTTGTCCCTTCGTATGGTCATTTGGAGAATTGGGTTGCATACATTACATGTACTAGATCTGGAGAAAATGCCATGTATCATTGTTATTTGTTACCACAAAAGTGAGTACAGGATTAGTCTTGGAACTGTCTATCTCAACTTAAAAACCCTTGGATGGCCTGGCCGCCTGGTTGATAATGTGTTGCAATTTACTCACCTTTGTACAAATTCTTATCTTATTTTTTCTGTGTATGCTGTTTTGTAGGTACCCTGACATGACAATGGAGATGTTTACTAAGCGTTGTCCCTTTTGCCTTGGCAATTGCAATTGTACACATTGCTTGCGTCAAGTGATCCCTAATGTTGGTTCCTGCACATGACCTTTTTTCCCTCTTACCCAAATATACGACGGTTTGGGATTGCTGATTTAAAACTTCTTATGCTGTTTGAAATAACTAGAAGCAAATAATTAGCGGTAAAAAATTGCAAGGCAGAAGATGGTGTTTGGATTTGCTTCTCAAGTAATAAAACATGGTAACAGGTTAAACAATCAGAATCTGATTGGCAATTGAAATAAGCAACTCTGAAACTGTTAATATCACCCTCGATTAAGTAGGTAATTAAGCAATCCTTCTTCCCTGCTGTCAAAACGCAGTACACAGATAAGGAGTTTTTATAAGCAATCCCAAACACTCTTTTAGAATTGAATTTATTTTAGGTAAAGGGTTGTAATACCAGGTGAATAGCTCTTTTAGAATTGAATTCTGAAGCTGTTGCTCGGTTTTAGGTGAAAGCGAAAGCCAAGTTTGAACCCAATGATGATCAGAAACCTCAATACTCTATATATCCTTCACGTTCGTCTTCCATTCTTGAAGCAACTCAATGACGAACAGGAGAAATCGATAGAGTCTAAAGCTACAGGTAAGTTATATAACTCATCTTCCATTCTTTTTATCTCCGTCCGAGGGAAGTATTTCTTAATCATAAGATTCTTAAACTCAGTCCAGGTTAACTTGTATGTCTCCTCAATTCCTATTGGCTGAGCATACGAGTTCCAATAGGATAAAGCTTCCTCGGTAAGAGTACCGGTAGCAAACTTAACTCTACAATCCTCAGTACAGTTGCTACGGGAGAATACTTCTCAAACCAGTGAATCAATCCTATGGCCCCTTCTGTCCCCTTGAAATTGAAAGGCTGACAGCTCATAAATTCCTTGTAATTACTCTTCTTCATTACAGGAATTTCGGGGTTTCTAGCCATTTTAGCATCCCTAGCTCCTAGTGCCGCAGTTACATTGTCAACAACTAGTCGCTGGATGTCTTCCTGAGTCATGGCGGGAGCATGGCGGGAGTAGTTGATCTCGTACGTGCCATTCTATAGACGTTTGTAAGATTAGATGGGATAAGAATAGTGTCGTGGTATATGTTCCAACTCTTAGAACATTATCTGATACCGGATGGGTAGGGAATCCTAAAACTAAAAGGGCGGACTTCCTAATAAGACTTGCTATATTCCACAGAAATTAGTTTCCCCCGTCTAAAGGCATAGTGATACTAAAAGATCCTAAGTTTTTGTGCTCCTAGGTATGTTTACTTGTTTTAAATTTCCTAACTCAAGTTCTTAAATCCTAAGGCAAATCTATAGTGTGTCCTAATTTATAAGGCATAGGGGATCCTAATACGGGATTACTTGATCTAAGAAAACTAATTGTAGGCAAACTATAACTTCTATAACGAGTTATTCCTATATCTTACAAAGTGAAAACCTAACAAGTACCCGTATATAACTAAGTTATCTATAGCTAAACTAACTATACTACCTAAGTCTATAACTTTAGTTTGATTCTTTGCTATTATTAAGTTCTTGGAGTACTTCTAAAAGATTCTTTATATCAGACTCATGACTATCCCTAATGTTTTCAATGATCATTTCTATAGTGGAAAGTCTAACATGTGCGGTAACTACTTCGTCAGAGTGTCCCTCATATTTTATTTGTAACTTAAAGATTTGACTACGGGTTTTCTCTAGTTCGTTTTCTAACCTATTATAGTCTCTTTGAATTATAATTCTACCTTTTCCTAAATCACTAATCTTATTTCTACTTCCTCAATACGTCCTAAGGACAACTTATCTAGGTGACTAAGTATATCCTCAATTTTTTCCTCATGCCTTTCTAAAGGCGTTTTATATGAACTACTTCCTATTTCAAACCTAGGGGGAGGCGAGGGTGGTATAATACGTAATTTCTTACGGGGAGAAGAAACTATTTCGGGAACATAGCAATCTTGACTATAGTGGGGTATAGATGGGGTAGGGGTTAAAGTGTTGGTTAAAAATGTGTTAACAAGTTCCCAGATTAGGGTTAAGATAATCAATAAGGTACCGGATATTCACTTGAAATCGTGGTATCACTTTCCAATAGAAACTATTCGACCCTATGCCTGGGTTACACGAATATCTCTATGGGATAAGACCAAGTGATGTTCTTGTTTTAGGCACAAACCAAGAACCAGATGCGTATTCAAGTGTTTAGGGTTTTGTAATTTCGTATATGCATGCATATGTGTTATGACCTCTATTTATAATAGAGAATACTCAAAACCCTAGCCCATGGAATTATATATAATTAACGGCCCATTAATTATATCATAATACTTTCCATAATAGTAGGAATCAGTGGTTAAAACCGAGCAGCAGAATTACTGATGCTATCAGCAGATTCACACTGAATGCTATCAGCAGCAGAATCAGCTGGCAGCAGAATCCTATCAGCAGATTCACAACACTAGCAGCAGAATCAGATTCATGCATCAGCAGAATCAGATTCACACTAGCACAACCACTATTGAGTCAGGGTAATCAGGGACTTGATGGGTGTACACTCCGTACCTCCAAGCCCATTCCCAAGTATGATTTGATCCCTCAAGTGCACTAAATTTTCCAACATAAAGTAGGCACAGTAGGAATATCACCACTATGTGCTTGCATATAACCATTATATGCTTGCATTTAGGGATCATTCGGGGAAAGTTCAAAGCCTAAGTTAGTTAAGATATTTTGGGCTAATTCTTCCGGAGAATTAGAATAAGAGGATGAGTTAGTAGGGGTAGCCGGTGTATACTCGTCATTATCCGATGAAGTATCCTCATCATCGGTATCCAACACGATGATAGGATTCTTAAAAGAAGACATAATTAACTGTAATACCATTCCCGGGTAAATGTCTTAGCATAATTTTAACCTATGTTATATCAAAAGGCAAAAGTAATACTAGTGGGGAATCTACTCTAGAGGCAATATTGAGGATTCTATCCTAGAGGCAGTTCGGGGATTCTAACCTAAAGGCAAGTCGGGAATCCTAACCTAAAGGCAAGTCGGGAGTCTAAAGGCAAGTTCGGGGTTTCTAGTGGTACGGATGACTTTTTGAAAAAGTGGTTATAGTTTAGGAAAAATCCTTTAGTTCTCTATAACCAAGGCTCTGGCACCAATCTGTAACACCCCCATTTTTCATAGATCACAACGGATTTAGAGTTGGGGTATTACTTCATGGAAACAAAGACAAGATAATAGAAAACGACTCAAAAAGAGACGTTTTTGAAAAAGGTGTTATCATTCATTTATTCATCAGAGTTTTTACACTAAAAGATATACTTTTACCAAAAGAGAGGTCCCTAAGATACGTTTTTAAAAGCAAAACAGATGAATGATAACTATTCTGGACGTCCTCATGTCTAGTACTTCTCCGTGCCAGGGTTCCTAAAGGGCTCAATTACCTAGGATAACATGCTTAAAAGTCAACACTAGGGTTGATTGGGAGTCATAGGTTTAAGTAATTAAAGAGTGAATACAAGTTCCACAGGTCAACTTAATTTACTTTTAATAAACAACAATGGGTGTCTGGTAGAATTTTTGGAAGGGTTATTTAAAAGGTCTCACTTTGTATTGTTGTCTAACATAACTAATGAAATTTGAGGATGAAATATGGATTCCTTTTCACGTTTTCAGCTCGATCTAAATTGTGGATAAATGGGGAAATTTATGGTTTATCAAGAATTATTAGCAACCGTAGACGATTAATTAATGTCTATTTTAATGATTTTAGGGGCAAAAAGAATATGGTAGTTAAAGGTCTAACCTTTAATAGGGATAATATTTTTTAATTTTGGAACTTTAATGCAATGTGACAATGTGTTAAATATCTTATCTGAAAGACATATTGCACTTCTGTTCATGTTTTTGCAAGCATATATTTTTTCGCTAGGCACAGTTACAACGCAGAACATAAATTACTAAGGGGCCTTAAAAGTAGTCAAGTTAATGGGTGAATAGGGGTAAATGGATAACACATATTTATAGAAAGAACACACTAATGAAATTTTTTCTACTCTTAGAAAGGTTAATTCATGTTTTTACAAGTACTAAATATTTTGTTTTATACAATCTTTTGATCTTGTCTGATTTGCTTGTGTTGATATACTGAACTAGTTTTGTTTATTCTCCATTTAAGGAGGAGGGGAAAGCAGCAAACGAGAATACAAGCTCACATTTAGACGAAGGTTTGTTAATAATTGGTTCCTGATTATCTTCAAATCAATTCCATTTGCTCAGGGAGATAACACTTTTCAGGTGCTAAAGATGATTCAGGCAAAACAAAAACCCAAGAAAGTGTGGAAAAAGATGCTACCAAAGACTTAGCCGGGTTGCAGTGTAATGAGATGACAGTATCACAAGAGAAGATAATCAACAAGTCCTCCACTGAAATAGTTCCAAGTGTTGCAGAAGGCGATACAGAACAACTAGATGCTCCATCGGAACAATTGACAGTGGTTGATAAGGTGACAAATTTATACTTGCATTATCTTAGATTTGCTAATAAGCAAAATATAGTATATTTTTTTTTTCTTGTGGTAAAATAACCCCTTTGTGAACCATTTTTTATATACGGTGTTCTTCAATAATATAGTTCGTTCTCATTTAGGTGGTACATGAAACTGTTGCACCAAAAAGAAAAAGGGGCCAACCACCTAAGTTACAAGCGAAAAGCCCCGGGACTACACTGACAGGTAAACACGGTAAACATTCATCTTCAAATGTTCATTCATCTTCATCCATATGATTGAAGGATTCATGGGTATGGGTTGGGAAATAGTTCCGGGTTTTGATACCAAATGTAAGAAACATTAAACATTCAAGGAAAAAGTATTCATCTGGTAAAGGAAAACGCGGTAAACGGCGGACTATTAGTATGAACACCGAGACTCCAGTGCAAGGTGCATGAAATCACTTTATTATAAACTTTGATGGATTATTGTTGTAAAAGCTCGTTTAATCAAATTCTAATGGGAAATTTACAAATTTGACTCTTTTTAGTGCGACTTGTAACATACTTTACCACCTTTTCATGTTTACCCCGACTAACCCCATATCTCATAAAATAAATTGTGTTAATTGCCAAATTTCACAAAGTGGTCACAAACTTGAATTTTTTCAAGTTTTGCGCATAAATTTACCAATTTCAACCTTCGTGTTGATTACATAAGAATGACAAGAATCTGTCCTTACTTTTTTCGGGAATGTGAATATTTACAGCAAGTGAGAGACAGCTGGAAACCGTCACATGTGACATGAATGCAGAGAACTTACCCTTCGTGAAGCGCACCCCTCTTTGGCACACAATAGAAGCTATGGAAGCCTTCCAGAAGATTCCACAAAACCCACACTTTCGTCCATTGTTAAAAGGTGTGAAAGAGAGTGCTCGAGAAGGATTGGCCATTGGTACAATGGTAACATTTTCAAATGTGGTGGACAGGATTCATCGTTTGAGATTTGAGGATCCAAGAAGTACTATAGAGGACTGTTTGGAAACACTTGTGGAGTTGGAAAGTAATGGGTTTAATGTGGAGGTTATTAGAGACTGTTTGACACATTTGCTTCTGTTAAAGGACAAACAGGAGGAACTTGAAGGTCGGTCGAAAGGAGTTGTAGAGAAAATAGAGGAGCAGAAGATACAAGAAAAGACAATCAATGATGAGGTTGATGAAATTGATAGACAGATTAGGCAGGTGGAGGAAAAACGGAGGAAGGTGTTATTGAAGAAGGAAAAATGGAATGCAGAGGTTGATGCAATGAAAGCAGCTAAGGGAGCAATTGAGCAAAAGATATTAGAAGTTGCTGCAAAATTTGATGGGTTAGCAGCTGCCCCTTTGTGAGCTAATCAGCGGGTTGTGGTTAGATATGTAGTTTGTGAAGTGAATGCTGTGGTGTTTTTTTATGAATGTGAATTGTGAATTATCGTCCTTCCTCCTGGAACCATACACTAAGTAACCCTTTCTTTTGTCTTTTTACCCGCCTAACAGTTGGTACTTGGTTCTTCTATGCTCTAAATTGTTTGTAATTTATGAGCTTTGGATATCTTGATTGTTATCGAAGTTGATGGCAAGATTTAACTTATTGACTAAGGTAGGTAGGGGTGCTAATCAGTTCGGGTTGGTCGGGTTCGGGTTTGCCTGGTTCGGGTCGGGACCAAACCCGAATTCGAGTAAAATGATCAAAAAATTGGCTAGTTCTATAAGTTTACGTCATAGACAATTTACAAAAATTATATTACAAAATATAAAATTCCCTTAAACGGGTCAATCGATTCATCCGAACCCAAGTTAGCCAAACATATTTAACCCGACACCCCATCCTATTTGGCACAAAAAACTAGCAGTGTGATTTTTTTTTTTTTTCTTCATTTTTCTCAAGTTTTGACAAATTTTGTGCATCAAGTTTATATGATTATATGGGTACTGTATGTTGCTCGTTCAGTCAAGGCCTATAAGGAGGTCTTTACCTTGTTTGAGTTTGTGTGGTAGATGACCCAAGCTTCATGAATTAGTCGTCGGAAACCGTAGTTTCCCGGAGCTTTTATAGGAGTGCTATAAACACTCTTAATCTTTTCCATCTTGGTGGAGGCATGTGATGACATCAATGGCCTTCGTTGATGTTGGGTTTGGCCGAATTAGATGTTTTATATATGCGGAAGTTCAAAAGACGGTTATGTTCACTAGGAGCTAGTTGTGTTCAATAGGTTCTGACAGTTATATATTAACCTATGGGGGTTAACTAAGGAGGTGTAAGTAAGTAGCAGTATTCTGAGATGTAATTGCTCTCGACTATCGAGCATTCACTCATGAGACAAAGCAGAAAAGTATATATGGTGTGGTGATGCTCTTATTTAAGAGAGTTATCACACAACCCAGACGAGAGGATATATACTACAGTGAGTGCAGAGTAAAAACCATAATAAAAACATAAAGATAGAAATGGATACATTGTATAAATAACAAAATCAGCCAGGGTCAATCTTTCTTTTAACAGAAAAACATAAAAAGACATATGTTCCGGACAATCATTAACAGATCAGCAGACAGCAGCGGACATACATCAACAATTTTGAGCACCTTGTGAATAAACTTAGACAGTTCGGTACGGAATAATTCCAACTCTCGTTTCAGCTTTTCATTCTCTTGAGTTAATGTGTCAATTTGCATTTTTTGCCTTGCGTTGACAGACTGCAAGCTGTTACACTGCTCCCACCGTTCCCGAGAGAGGATTGGAGACCTGATAGTATATGTTTAGGATATATATTATACATATAAGCAAAGAAGAAAGTAGCATGTAACCAATACGATTCCAATTAAGCAAACAAGTATACTATGAACCTTGATAAGTGGTCACGGAGAGACAATTGATCTTCTGGAACATGAAGAATGTTACTGTTGTCATCATTATTCACAGCAGCAACTAACGCCTCTAGAACTTCCCTCTTACTTTGTCCCGGTATTTTCTTATCATTCTCAATCATTGGACGCCACACCCTACACCTTCCGGGCCTAGGTCCTTGGTGGTCACCGAAGTTGACAACATCAACCGCTACACCCCGATCTTTTAACTCCATTCCAATTTTTTCCAAGCGATGCTTAGCCAAATATACAGGACTGAAAGCAAAGAAACATACATACAGATATGATAATTATTAGAGTCACCATGTTAATTAACTAGAAGAGTTTCACTAATACAACAAATAGGCATAAAGAGAGATACCCTCCAGCAAACACAGCAATCCTTTTTTGCAGCTTATTCTTTTTAAGATATTCATCAGCCTTATTGAGTGCATCTAGTAGGTGCATACTTTCACTCTCTACTCGTAAACCTGCGTAACACATAAACTTGATAATTACACGTACATACATATCATACAAAGAGTCGTGTCACAGTATACATATGTGGCCACAATTAACTAACAATGAATGTGAGACATGATCTTTTGAAGATCTCTAGTAGGTTCAACCACATTATAAACGTTGTTGCCCATTGCCAATATGCCTACACAATTCTCTGGATGACACTGTAACAAATAAACTTATCAAAACATTAATATATGTATGATAGTAATTCAACAACATAAAAGAAAGACCAAGTTTTGTGCATAATGGATAAGTAATGTTAGATTACGTCGATTTTATCTTTACAATAAAGTTCAATAGCATCAGCTTGAGCCAAAAACCTATGTGATTTATGGTCGAGCATCAGATGACTGTAACCTGGTATCAAAAAACAAAAACCTTGTTTAGTTAGATTTTGAAATTTAATAGAAATATACAAAAGATGTGTTAGATGATAAACATACCTCGCCCTCCATGTTTGAAAGTTAAGTTCACAGATATATACATCTTAAGTAATACAAATGAATTTCAAATGTTACAAAGGAAAAATCTGAAATACATGATTACAATAGATAACAACAATAAATACTAAGTCTGATAATGTTATCACTTCTAGTCATCTCTAGTCCAGAATAGCTATAAAGGTGTAGTCTTCTAAGTCCAAAGTACTCTCCGCTCATAACCCGGCTTCCTAATAAAACCTGCCGCAGGAAAAGAAATGCGGCTGAGCTTAAAAAAGCCCCGTGAACAGATATAAACAAACAAAAGATAATAACAAAAGGGAAACGAAAGTGAATCCGAAATGAATCCAAGCAAACTCGTTGAGACGAAAATTAAAGAATATGGAACATATGATCGATTGAGATTTAGTGTTTTAGGGTTTTGTTCGTTCTATGAACGATATCCTAATATATATAGATCACTGATATTACTCACAAGCCCATGCAAAACAAAGATGGTAAAAAAAGAGGGGAGATGAAACTAACATGCCCATAATACCATATTTCCATTAAAAGCAACATTTATACAATTAAATATATCATTAAAAAAAAAAAAAAAAAAAAAAAAAAAAAAAAAAAAAAAAACACACTTGCCTAAGGGTTTTTTAGCTTGTGCCATAATGACAGAAATTTAAAGCGTAAAACAAACTCAAATTACTATACTTAATAGGTTGATATTAGTGGATAAATTTTTTTACGAGTATATAGGAAATATTTGTTAAAACTAGTAAATAAATTAAGAAGACATGCATTTCTTTTAACATATTAGTGGACTGACTAAATAAGACATGTATATATTTGTGTGATGCAAAATTTCAAGACCAGATTTATTTAGAAAAAATTAGGGTTTTTAACGAAAATTTACACTAGGTGACAAACATCCGTCGGTTCTCGTAAACCCCCTAGATCTGCCCCTATTGATATTAATAGTCTCTTAAATTTGTCATGTTTACCGGGTTCATAAGTATTTAATATATGTTTACGTAAGGTGCGTATTGAGGGTTTGGGGTTGGTCGATCATTTGGTTTCCCACGTTCGGTTAGGACCCCAAGGTGTGACCAGAGTCACGGGTTGGGGTAGCACTCACGAGTCGACTAAGTTTCCATGAGAAAAATTATTCAGTAACGTACTCATTTTAAGATGTGTCACTTAAGTAACACATTTTACGTCCATGATAAAGTTTATCATTAATATACTTATTTGAAAAGTTAAGTAATATACTCTAGTTTTAAAATGTGTCACTTAAGGGTTTGATCAAGTAATATACAACATACTTTCACCAAAATTTGGAATTCAAATATGGTTTATCGGTTTGGTTTGGGTTGAACGTCCATAATTTGATTTTTGGTTTGGTTTGAAATTTCACCAAACCAAATTGCTCTACTTTGTTTAATTCATTATGAACTTTTGATTTGTGCAATAATATTTGTCTATTTAAGAAACTATGTCTAGTGGCGGACCTAGCCGGAAATCCAAGGTGGTTCCTTAATTTGGTCAAGTTAAAAAATGCGATGAGTCAACAAACCCAAACGGTCAAATTTTCGGGTCGGGTCGGATCCAATTTAACAAGATGCGATAATGAAAAAAAACATTCAACATAGATTATAACATAATAGTTAATGTGATTACACTTTTTTCAGTTTCACTTGCGTCTTCCTAGATTTCATAGCTTGGAAACGAGCAATGATTGTATCATTACTAATACCTTCTAATATATATTTTTCAACATACGACACTAAACAATCATGCATAAAGTCATCCCCATCTTATTACGTAGATCACTCTTAATCAGCTTCATTGCCGAAAATGCACGCTCCACAGTAGAAGTTGCAACCGGCAAAATCAATACTAATTTGATGAGAAGATATACATTTGGGTAGATTTCATTTTTCTTTGTTTCAACCATCTTCTTGCATAGATCTTTAATATCTTTCAAGGTAGCAAACTCTTTATCTCCACTTACATCTACAATATACCGTTTAAGTTCTAATTCAAGTGAATCATAAGGTGTTGGAAACTTTTCCGGATAAAAAGAAGCCAATTCTATTAGATCGTCGACTTTAAATGCTTCAAATGCAGTTATGATGGATTGTTTTTGGTTCATCAAGCTTTGACATTTTGCTACTGCAAGAATGTGTGGCTTTCCTACATTATGTTCATCTAGCCCCGATTTCCTATTCCAAGCTCTAAATCCATCTTTTACAAAATTATCCGACCCGCCTTGACATTTTATCTCGGAATTGAATAGATAACAACATAAGCAAAAAGCATCTTCCTCTTTTATACTATATTCCAACCAATATTTATAATCAGCAAACCATGAACTAACAAATCGACGAGGTTTACCTCCGATATCTCTAACTTTGAAATTATGATTTTCAGGTTGGAAAGGCCCATCTATCAAATATGCTCGTCTAAGCTCATCTCGTTGATTTACATGGTACTCGTCTATACTTTTTCGATCTTTCGGATCAACAGGTAGATCTTTTAAAACAATTTTCATATACTTTCTTTGCTCCTTATCTCCATCTTTTGAGGTTGAACTAGACACTCCTTTTTTGATTAAGAATTTCAACATTTTAACTATAACAAATACCAAAATTCAAACATTTAATCAATGATCAATTAATCACATACATGATACATAACATCTTAACTTGAACACTAAACCCTAAAATCCAGATAAACAATCTAACAAAATAACAATTCTACTAATTAGTATATTAGTCATACCATTCATACAACAAATCAAGAATACACTTATCACTTATTGAAGAATAATTGAATAAGTAAACACTAATAAGTAAACACTAAACAAATAGTAAACTATGTATATATAAGAAAGAAAAAAACCTTACAATTAAATATTGAGATGATGATTGATGAGATCTTAGAATTTTAAAATAATAGAAGATTAGTCTCTCTAATCCAATTTTATTGGAGCCATCTGTGCATTCCGTCTATGCGACTATGCTTTCAAAGTCTGACTATTCGTTTCCAACCAATAACCATATTTGCTAATCTTATGCGTTAAGTTAATAGTAAATATTAAATGGGTTAATTTTTTTTGGGCTAATTGGGTTTCGGGCTAAAAATATTTATACTAGAATTAAGTTTTTTTTGTCAAAAACTTTTCTAAGGTAGTTCCCACATAATTTCTAAGGTGGTTCCTGAATTTTTTTTTTTACATCGCTTCTAAAAGATTTCGTCGTCCAAGGTGGTTCCCGGGCACCGCCTTCGTAAGGCATAAGTCCGCCCCTGACTATGTCATTCATATTTCCGGTGTAGAACCAACTCACTGGATCGAGCAATTTCACAGTTTTGATGATAACGAAAGCTTCAATGTTTATTTGCTGAAGCAAAACTAATTTTATATTTTGTCCCACATCGCCTAGAAGAGTGATATTATGAAGATGGATGGCCTATAAAAACAACATACCAAGATGAGAATAAGCATACCTTTCTCGGCCTTTTGGCTAAGATCAAGTGTAGTATCTGTTCTTATCAGTTTAATATCTGATATGTGAGCCATTGGCTCACTCGATATTAATCTTATTTTTTATGGGGGAAGAGCCCACCACAGTAGCTTGCTGCTGGGGTTCTTCAAGCGTCGCCTTGGTCTTACACTATTGCCAAGGCCTGGCGCACCCCTCCAATTCATAGTAAAACTTATTTTAAGCAATAAATAAGATCTTATTTGAATTCATTATATAAGAAAAGAAAAAAAAAAAAAACATGTTTATAACATAAATTAGTACAAGACATGTTGCATGCTCCTTTCAGGATTTGTTTCCACCTATGTTCGCGTAATGGTTGTCGATTTGAACCTGCATCATAAAAAACATACCAAGTTAGGCATCGTCTTATAACTTCTAAAAGCGTATACGTTTAAGTAGAACCTTGTAGTAATTAAGCAATTTATCTCTTTTCTTCTTTAGTGTTGCTGTTAGCAAACCCTTTTCCCCTTCGAAGGTTTCAGCTTCCACAATCACACCCTTGATTTGTTCAAAACCTCTTAACTATTACCACAACACAAACCAAACAACATTATATATAAATATGCGATCTTTTTTTTGGAAAAACAGATGCATAGTTGTACTTGTACCTTGTTTCTTTCTGCTGTAGATTTGAGTTCATAGAGAATGTAATCCCGTAGCTGACTGAGTGTACACAGGTTGGAGAAGGAACTTGTATGCCCGTTTTTATCTGCCCATTTTTCTGCTTGTTCTTGGTTTGGTACGACTACAGCCACCAATGACGACTTGAAACTATCTCCATACACCCAAATCTAACAACATAAGTTACCAGTCAGATTCTAGAAATACAAAATATAGTGGAGGTGACGAATCTAATCCATTTACTCTAGTCAAACGGGTCAAGAATCATGCAAAATGTATCGTTATCATATTTTACACACTAACTATTTATAATGTAGCATAAATTCGGACAAAAAAGTATATTAGGTCAACTCAATCATCTTCGTACAAAAAAATATCATGTGCTTAGTCTGAAGCTAATATGACCCTTTTACCAACCCGTTTGACCCGTCCACATTTTCACGTAAATAAAAAGGTTTAGGTGAAGGATAATTACATCTTCAACAATAGGAGTAATGCCATAAACTTTCTCAAGATGCTCGAGTGCAACATACTCTCCTTGTGACAGTTTTATAAGATGTTTCTTCCTGTCAATAATTTTCAATGATCCATTTGGTAGCATCTCCCCTATATCACCTGCTCATTCATTAATACACGTCTTCAATCTAAACAACAAAAAGTAGATAATAGAACCCGCAACAAAACAAAACAAAAAATAGAAACAACTTAACCTGTATGAAACCACCCGTCTCTCATAACCTCATTCGTCAACTCTGGATTCTTGTAGTATCCCGCAAAAGGAGTCCTTCCCCTAAGACATATCTCACCTCGTGAAGGATATGCCAATGGATCATAACCCATTTCTGTAACTTCCTCTAAACGTATTTCCAAGTATACAAAAGGATTACCAACGGTCCCAACCATGCACATTTCATCTGGAAATGCAACAGCAGCTAAACCACAAGTCTCCGTCAGTCCTGGAACAGCAACAAAAAAACATATTACGTAATGATCTTAAGGATGTATAGATGTAATTTATTGATCAAGTGAACTTACCGTAGCCCTGTACTACAAAAGCACAGGATGTAACCCTTAAGAATTCTTCCACTTCAGGGCTTAATGGAGCTCCCCCAGATACTATACAACGAATCCGACCACCAAGTTTGTTCTTAACCTATGAAAAATGATGTTTATCATACAATGTTAGTATACTAAAGTGGGTGTTTGGCACGCTCATAAAAACTATTGATGCATTTTGAAATATCAGATAAGCAGTTTGGAATAAGCAACTCTCAAATTGTATTCAAAACTACTGAGATCAGCAATTTGGATAAGCAACGTAATAAGCAGATTTTGTAGTTTACAAGTATATGTATATCCTGCTGTATCATCTTGTAGCCTAAGATTTATCGTTGTAATGAAAGAATTTAAGGCGTAGGATAAAAAAGAGGGGACCAAAACCTTTTTGAAAGCCAGCATATCTGCAAACGGTGATGCATATTTGTGCTTATAACCTGATTTCATCCATTTAAGTTTGCTGCATTACACGCATACACTAATCTCACAAAAAGGAAGAAAAGAAGATAGGAGAAAGGAAATAGGAATCGATAAGTACTAGTTGTATAATATGTCAAATATTTTCCGTCTCCTTGGATTAAGTTCTTCTAGTCCTTTCAGCACGCCTGAAAGACGAGTTTTATTCTATTTAGTAAGAACTACCCGAAAAATTGAAAAAATACAATAAGTGATGACCTATGGGCAAGTCCCAAACCTTCATAGATTCTCTCCAAAACACGAGGTACTCCAGCTAAAAATGTTGGTTTTAGCTCCATAATATCATCTCTTATAGCATTTATATCCTTCAAAAGCAAACAACCAATTCACAAATGTGGTAAACTTGGAAAACTAGTTAAAAGAAGCGAATCTTACCCCATGGTAGAAGCCAACAGAAGCACCTTTACGAAAGAAATATTCTTCAATTATGCGGTCAAGGATGTGTGCGAGAGGCAGAAAGGATAAATAAACATCATCCACTGTCATCTATCATGGTTCAGAAGTCAACAAAAGATGTAAATCAGTCAAGAGAGACATTGATACTGATTCTTATACGGTATTGCAAAACAAATTAATACCTTATCCTCGTATTGTTCCATGTGAATATCAATACCACTAATATTTGTTATAGCATTTTCATGTGTCAATATAACGCCTTTTGGATCTCCATTGGTGCCACTTGTGTACATAATCATACATATGTCAGTTGCCTGAGGTGTCTGCAACTCTGATGGATGCTCGCTGCCCTGCTCGTTTATATCTAATTATATCTAAAATCATAAATTTACTCAAACTTATACACAAAAGCTTATTATGATCACAAACCATATGAAGGAAGTCATTCCATGAAAACGATTTGATCCCGAAGGAATCCGCCTTTTCTTTTTCCTCATCCTCCATTGCAGTGAAACAAACAATCGCTGCGACCACAATATCATGATATTACTTAGCTAATATTTTTGATTTCTCAACCACAAATATATTTTCTAAAAACTAATTTCTCACTCTTGAGGCGTCGAGTATGTATACACTCAGGATCCAGTAACTGCAAAGATAAACCGCGCTTAATAGTTGTTGGATATATATAATGAACTTGATGCACTTAGTTGAAGGGTTAAATAAGCTCACCTTGCCAACTTTTTTATCTTGGACAAAAACTATATCAATTTCGGCATGCTCCAAGATAAAGTTTACTGCCCCTGCCCCTATTAAAAAAAAAAAAAAAAAAAAAAAAAAAAAAAAAAAAAAAAAAAAAAAAAAAAAATCAATCTTTGAATCAAGATTTACAAATGGCTGAGTGAGAGATATAAAAGAAGGATGATAAAAATGAATTTACCAAGGGTATCATAGAGAGGTACACAAATCAAACTCTGTGCATTGCAAGCCTACTCAAAGAATAAACCACGAAACTGATCATATTCCATATAAACTATAAACATGCGCTAACTAATTGAGTTAAAAACGCACCTCCATTGCTACAATCCACTGAGGGCAGTTTGCTCCATAAATCCCCACTTTACATCCCTATATCATAAATTGTTAAAATCAGCACATTTACATGAAATACTCTACAATGCAAATTACATAAGTAGTATATGCTCACAGGTTGGAGTTCTGAAGCCATAATAGCATAAGCAACATATAAAACTTCCTCATAAACAGTCTTGTAAGTTTTCCAAATGTATGGCCCCCACTGCAACACCAAACACAATCAAAGCCTTCAAAAAAAACTAACAAGAATAATGAATAAATGGCAATGCATACTATACCTTGCCATTATCGAGTTCACGCCAACCAAGCATCTTGTTGTTAGGATACTTTTCAACAGATGACCTGAAAGGCACGCGCATTGAAGACTAGGATTAATAAAATAAACTAGTTAAGAGTTGATATGATGTA
The DNA here is from genome assembly GCA_030686995.1 of Artemisia argyi. NCBI lineage: Eukaryota > Viridiplantae > Streptophyta > Magnoliopsida > Asterales > Asteraceae > Artemisia > Artemisia argyi. The sequence goes on along the minus strand of CM060679.1, from coordinate 169,486,856 downwards.
TAATTAAGCACCTAAAGACATCCCAAGCGGTTTTGAAGTTAGGATCAAGTGGTGGAAAAGATTGTTTAGCAATAACATTACGGTAAACAGGACCAACAGATGGATCACCATCACCTGCACCTTTTCTTCCATCCTCCACCTTCACTGAAATCTCTTTGTCCATGTGGAGCTACACCTTTGTCATCATAATCATATATGGGATGCTATATATACTGTATACAAGATTTTCTCATGATTCAGTGGCCTTGTCGCCTTGTGTGATCATAATCACAATGTGGACCCCTTAATACGCTAAGTTTAAATATTATACTAATTCAAAAACAGCAGTGTCATTATCTTACAAGTCTACTAATTGAAAGTCAACCTACCCATATACGCTGGTTGCTTATCCACCAATTATACGGCTTAAATCCGCTCATGTACTTTTATATGTATATACGCTGGTGGCCATGAACGTGCAAGTGACAAACAGGCATGTCGGGAACAAGTTTTTGTGTGAAAGTGAGTCAAGTGACATGAATACTATATGTGAATTGGTTTTTATCATCCTCGAAACAATCTTTTTAGCGTAAAATCTCGAATCGAATCATGAATACCACACTCGAATAATGTCTCTAACTTCTTTCTTATTCTAACATAAACTTGAAACTTGCTTTTTAAGTAACCTATATGTTCTTAACTTAATTTTATGCATTTAAAAATGATTTATCAGACCAACATATGACAATGGCAATAAATAGGGGCAAGTAAATACTAAATGCAGTGATTGAGGAGTAGTTAAGTTTTCATGAAGACCCACAACCATAAGGAGTATGGCATCATAAATTTTATGTTTTTTTGTGTTTTGATTTTGTTTCCATTCCTCTTTATGGTGATGAATTTATTCTATTGAGCGAAAAGATAGAAGTAAATGCTAAATTATTAACATTTGCAGAATTGCACATGCTCCTTATCATCTGTAATTCTGCATGATTTCACTATAATCATCAAAACTAGTCTTTCTTGAAGTAGTTTACAACTGTACATCTTGCGTCCCACATACATCACTCTGACGGGATTGGATATAGTTGTTCTTGTTGTTGTGTATCAAAACTAGTCTTTAAAATGATCAATTTCTGTAACAATTGTTTCTATGAAGTAATATAAGTAAGAAAACTTCGCAATTTGAAAATGAATATTTGATCTAAATGAATAGAGCACTTGATTTTAGAGCATATTAAAGTATATAACACATGAGTGAGTAGTTAAGAAGATGGCATATAGCATTTATAACCCTTTTCGTCTTAGAAAAACAAATCAGAAACATACCGTTTTGTAACCTGCATTTCCATACACATTCTTATTATAAAGTAGACAATTCATGTGAAGTTTTGTAACCTGCATTTCCATACACATTCTTATTATAAAGTAGACAATTCATGTGAAGTGATGACTCGGGAGATGAATATGCCACATCTTAGACCTAAAAAGTTTTCAAGCCAAAAACAACACATACAACATAGTTTTACCATATGAAGTGTCGGTTTGACATAAGATAAATAACTTTGCCTCTCGATGGTTATAGCGATAACTGGATTCAGAACAGCAGATCACAAAATAACTCCATATATGTTGGCATTTGCAGATGCCAAGTTAATTAGGTAAATAATTGTGCAGGTAAACAAAAGTAACTGTTCTGATAAGAAACAACCTAATTCCTTTTAAAATAGAGTTGAACTAAGAATTGGAGGGGTGCGCCAGGCCTTGGCAGTAGTGTAAGACCAAGGCGACGCATGAAGAACCCCAGCAGCAAGCTACTGTGGTGGGTTCTTCCCCCCATAAAAAATAAGATTAATATAAGATTAATATCGAGTGAGCCGATGGCTCACATATCAGATATTAAACTGATAAGAACAGATAACGCTAAGATGAAATAGGCCCGCTAATATGCCCAAAGTCCCTGCCGCAATATGATGAGAGGCTATTCCTCCCGGAACAAAAGGATCAAAACCCTCCACACCCCACGATGGATTTACAGATTGTACTTTTCCTGTTAGCCCATAAGGATCGGACACCCTGATCTTAGCCAAAAGGCCGAGAAAGGTATGCTTATTCTTATCTTGGTCTGTTGTTTTTATAGGCCAGCCATCTTCATAATATTACTCTTCTGGGCGATGTGGGACAAAAGAAAATCTGACCCAAACCAACAATATCATCTCAAAATCAACTGAACTTCAACCTTTAAACAGCTCAGAACTAGCAACTATCTTCGCCTTGTCGTTCTTACACCCTAATCATCATCAGACTTTGCAAAGGTTCTGGCTAACTCAAAACTGTACCAACTTTTGCAGAAACTTTACTTGGAAGTAATGAAATGGTTCAAGATGTATTATACTGTCATATACTCATATATATGAGGTAAAACACAAGTGAAAATTAAAGCAGATCGGATGGATCTTGATACATGAGTGCTCATATCAATAGGAGACGCATAAACCGCATCACAAAATATAAAAGTTGGGATTCAATTGGTACCATGAACATCGTCAAGTTATTACATTTATTGAATTTGTTCAAGACCTACTTTAATCTTGATTTTCCTACTAGTATATAGTCCAATGCATATATTCTTCACACTTAGTCATGCCCGGATAGTAATTTTGGATTGTTGATAACAATACAACTTATCAAAATACCCATTTTCTTGGACTTAGTTTAGTATAACTTCCAAAGATCGAATTTGTTTCACGATTTGCATAACATGTTACAGAGTTACAGGACAAGTTGTTTCACGGCAGCATAACTTCTTATGGGTGTATATAAAACATATGTATTGATGTTGCGGAAGGAACTCTGAGTTGAAGGCAAGAGCTACTTATCTCCCTTCCTTATCCACATTAGCTGTATCCCATATATCCCCCCATATCGTATTTAACTAGACCCCATCCCTCGTTATGAATGTTCACCATACCAAAATTAATAATGATATATATTTGAGCAATGAATCGTTATTAGCACATATTTTACCAGTACCTTAAAAGAGAAGAAAGCTTTCATAAGAGGATTACACAATCAAGCATTGAACCAATTTTGTCTCTTTTTATGAAATACGCTATGACTGGAGAAGTATTATGTTGAGAAAAGTTAAACAAAAAGCCTAGAGAGCAATTAGAAGTATATAAAAGAGGTTTAACATTGAAGTTTAGAAGTATATAAAAGAGGTTTAACATTGAAGTGTCGATTCAACATAAGATAATTAACTTTGCCTCGTTTATGATGGTTAAAGTGATATAACTTAGTATAGTGAATCACAAATTGACTACATATGCCAAGATAGTTAGTAAAAATTTTGTACGGGGTAAACAAAAAAGTAACTGTTATAAACAGTCTGTAAAAGTTAATTTACTTTTATATTGGCGTCAATTAAACACTTCCGAGATGCAAGTTAAATTTGAACTAAGAATTGGAGGGGTGCGCCAGGCCTTGGTGGTAGTGTAAGACCAAGGCGACGCATGAAGAACCCCAGCAGCAAGCTACTGTGGTGGGCTCTTCCCCCATAAAAAATAAGATTAATATCGAGTGAGCCGATGGCTCACATATCAGATATTAAACTGATAAGAACAGATACTACACTTGATCTTAGCCAAAAGGCCGAGAAAGGTATGCTTATTCTCATCTTGGTCTATTGTTTTTATAGGCCAGCCATCTTCATAATATTACTCTTCTGGGCGATGTGGGACAAAAGGAAATTTGGTTTGCTTATTACCCAAAGTCCCAAACCAACATGAACAATATCATCTCATAATTTGCTAAACTGCAACTCTTTAACAACTTAAGAACAGTTCAGTCTGTCGATCGTACAAGTTACAAGATTCGGGCCAACTAATAACTATGAAAAATCTCTGCAGAAACATTACTTATCTAAGTTACTAGTAATGAGATTGTTCAAGATGTTTTTGATTGTCATTTGAGGTGCATACCAATGACCCCAGAATAGATCATGAATTCATGACTGATGACTGATGACTGATTCGAACTAGGAGACAAAGATATTACTTCGAAGCCGTAAGAAGCTGGGAGTCAATTGGAAACCATAACTCCATACGCATCGTCAAGCTATTACATTTATTAAATTCATTCAAGACATGGTTGTAAGTGAACCCTTTAGGCTTTAGCACAAAGATATCACTTTATTGGACTCGACTTACTCAAATCGTTAACTTCCATAGACCCAAGCTGTATAGGGGTCTACATAAGAAGTTAGTAACTCAATGTCCAAGGCTCTAGACATTGTTAAAAAATAATCGTTGCAAATTAACTTGTACTAAAAATCTCGTCTAATTCTTAAACCTCCAAATTAGTAGATCGCAAGACATCAATATTCCAATGCAATTTATGTCTGAAAACAGTAAGAACATCATATAGCTGCTGCCAGATTATTTAAATCCATGTTTGAATGGAAGATTTTAAGTTATACCGGTTTAGTTTACAGGATTGGGGTTGATATCCAAAAATTTGTGAATCTTCCATTCCCACCTAAAGTTTCACCGCACCCATAGCAATAGTAATTCTAATTCATGAGTGCAAACCAAACACCATGTACATGCTCCACAGAAGTGATTCATGACTCATGAGTGCAACTGCAACAATTTTAATTTTTTATCCCAACACAAATAGCACAAAAGGTTCTTAGCACTTTGCCCACAAGAAACCTAACAAACTGTTCATTGACATCAACGCCTCAACGGCCACAACATAACTTTGATACTTACATTAGGCTCAACGCAACCGTGCAGTGACATCAAAGGCCACAACATAACATGGTACTTACGGACTTACCATTATCAATGTTTCTCCTATCATGCCCAACCTGGTTCTGGGCCATGAAAATTTTCAAGCGAGTATTTAAGCCACGGGATATATATGAGACATATTTGCTACTAAACAAACCCCTGCATAAACTCATTAGTCCCTTAGTGCGAGGTTTGTTTTCTAGAGTGACCAAACACATTCAGGAGTTCAGATAATAGCAAGGTATAGCAGGTGATTGTGACATGGGACAAACGACTGAACCAGGTCAATACAGGTAGCCGAGGATTTATACGTATGAGCAAATTTGAGTTTAAGGCAACTCACCAGTGTTGATCACATGGATTCAATATCTATTACATGCCTTCCCATAATCTTCATGCCTTTTCCATTGCAAATCACCTTAACTGTCATAAGACCTCGAAGATGGATAGTTGTCAACATCTGGATACGTTACCCTTAAATCCATTGGCATACTGTTGGAAGCACAAGGATTACCAACAGTATTATCATATTCAGAGTAACTCGTTTATAACCACCAAGTCCAGAAGCAGCCATGGGTTGGCGCACCCTCTGTTGCCGCCTTTGGGCATCAACTTGAAGAAACTCTTCCCACTGCTTTCCATGCATTCCTCGCAACATAACAAATTCTTCATGTAATTTTCCCTCATTTTCCCCACAGCGTAATATACACATATATGTCAGAAGGCCAGTTAAATGAAGTTAACAGTATTCAGGATTAATTTGTATATACCTCTCGATGTCTATCATTTTCTTTATCTCGAATTTTGGTGATCTCCATTGCATCCCTCGTGTATTACAAATGTAATTCCTCCAACATCTGTGCGAAGGTAGAGTAGTCTCCTTTACTGTTTGATCACATATCAGGACCACGTTTGTCAACGTCCCATCCTTTATTCCCACTATGGCTGTGACCATCATATGAACTAAGCAAACACTAGTTTAGGGAGGCGAGCAGGAGACTTGGAATGTGTTGACCAACCCCGAGCACCATCATTACCATAAGCTTCACCAAATGAAGAGTTTGTTAAACACTTCGATTCAAGAAGTCTGGATATGCATTCAGTAATAATATCAGAGCAAGACCATTCAATTCAGACCCACCCACAAAGTTACTTCAGAATCCAACACATAATGCTTGAACATAACAACTTACCTCTCGCTTCAAATCAAATGATGAGCAACAAATAACATTATTATATAAGAAATGGAATGCATATGAACCACGCATTGCAGAAAAGTAGAGATGGCAAGATGGACAGATCAGGTGGGTTGGGTAACAGGTCAAAACAGGTGATCTGACTTCGATCTCTTGCTGGAACCCTTTCAATGAAATCTTGAGACTTGCGATTAGCTCCAAGAGTGGATGGGCAACCCTGATAGAATCAAGCAAAACATATAATTTCAGATTCTTGTGAATCATTTATGGTATCCAAAAACACATCAAAAAAGAATAAAAACCCAAACTAATTGAAGTAGTAGAATAGTTAAAAGAATAGATATATCATAAATATTATTTTACCCTTAAAATTCTGGAAAAAGAAGATAAATCATCTCCAACAATCTCTTGAATTATTTCAGGCCAGACAATGGCCCTTGTGTTTCAAGATTAACGAGAGTGGTGTCATTGCAGTGGGGCACATATAAGAGACACAGCACCACCTAAAAAGGGCTATTGCCTAGTAGTAATGGAGTAGCTTAAGAGTATCCAAACATACCAATTACTGTCTCCCAGATACCAATAGTCCGCGTGTGGCACGTAAATGTGATCAATAACTAGACAAGAGTACAATCACAGTCAATCTACTAATGCTACCGGCCCAAAGCGTATTAGTAACAAGATCATATAATTGTATACCTTTACTAGTATAGCTGCTTATGACCCGTATTACTATATTTTGGTCTATTTGACGCGTTACCCAACCACCCATTGCCACCTCTGCCATGTGCCCATGTATATATAACTAATCAGTTCTTCCGTAGTACTAACCATGCCCGTGTCCCCCATGATTTTTACTACTTTTCACTTATTTGGATGACGGATGCTATGAAAGGGGAAAGAAAACTTAAAGGCCAGGTCTGCACACATGTAGGAGTGCAATATCATGAGGTAACAGTACCAGTATTGAATAAAAAAAACAATCTTCCAACAACTTCTAAGATAAACTATGAGAGCACTTTAAGGAGAGGTATATATATTACCTGAGTGAAGCGATCCGATTCTCCACATATTTTACATATCAATTCTTCTTCTTTTCTCTTCTTCCAAATCCTTTCAGTGGCTTTAAATTTTGCCTCCCATACCTTAGCTTCCCCGGCTGGTGAAATCATTAGGAACAGCATTCGGGTCTCGAGCTTCCTCTTCTTCGTCAGAACCAGTATGAGACCTTTTATTCGTGTTTTACTTTGTGTTGTATCTGGCACGACAGTTGTACAGTTATTGGTGGTCCAGTGTGTTCTTTGTAGAGATCACTAAAATCATCATCGACGTCCAAATCTTCTCTATTAGCCATCTTTAATATTTCAATCAGCTACCACTCCCTAATGAGCAAGCATATCGCCAATACCAAATCAGTATTCATCCAACAATAAAGCATAAAATACTAAAGGTTCTGATTCTGAACACTCAATAGTATTGAACAGTTATAGTATGTCCCAACTTGCCAATGCTAAAAATGAACCCAACAAGGGTCATTGGCGCAGAAATCAGTTAACAAAGTCACATATTGCACATGTACTAACATGCTAGAACCAGGAGTGGTAAATGAAGTATTGAAGCTATTATAATATAGTTCATAAACCTTAGATGAGTAAAGCAACTAATCTTTACCCATCGTTTGTTTAACTTACTGTACTATTTATTTCTCACATGAAGCAACTAGAACCGTAAATGCCTCATAAAAAGTCTATTCAAAACTTGGCATACTAATCGTTTTCGGGCACAGTAGTTCATCTTATGAAACCTTTCCACACAATATAATGCTAAATATTTAGCATAAGTAGTTCATTTTCCCAAAATTCAAAACAAGTACTGCATAATCTCCATAATTACTACACATGAAAATAGCGGAGAAAGAGCATCAAGGGCTCGTTTTTTCACTCTTTATAACCGGAAAAGCATTTTGGTGTTTTTGAAATATGAATATACACAACAAGCCCCTCATGTTCTACTCGATGTTGTTTTTTGTTACTTTTCTTTTAAAAAAATCAATATCCAAAAAACTGGTTTTTCAGTCGACTTGACAGAGTTTCGATTCACGGTTCAATAAGTTTCACTGGCGAGTTTTAACCGGTGTTTTTCTCAAACCGGCCTTCTGTGAACAATCTGTTTTCCAAATCAATTGGCCTGGTCAGGTCAACTCAGGTTGCAAAGTATTGATAATAATAGTGATTCAATAATGAATGATGATTTGTGCATATGTCATGTTGATATGGTCGTTTAAAATGACATGGGAAGTCTAACGAATGCAACTACACTTTTCATGATAAAAATATAGTGGCCATAGCCAGGGCGGAGCCAGGATATTTTCTGAGAGGGGGCAAAAATAATTTGTTTTACTACGGCGAAAAAAAAATTGTGCAAGAGTGTCACAATTTTAATTTATTTTTACCAAACAATAACTAAATACTTCAAATTAAAGCAAATGAAATCGAGAATCTTATATTAGATAGGTGGCATGGTAGTGTGAAAAAATTCCTCGTTCTACAAAAATGTGATTCGTTGAAAGACTCGTTATCATGGATAAAAACAATTAAGTATGTAAAGTTTTTTTAATTGTTTTTAAAAGTAAAAAAAAAATACTTTATAAGGGAAACAAATGATTGGCATATAATAAAAACCTTTTTTTATTAAGTTTACAATCTCTACTAAGAGTGTGTGAAAAATAAAACGAGAGTAAACTTTTCAATAAGAAAACAAAACGACATTGACAAAATATGCCTGAACTTAAAAAGTATTGCCAAGTTAAGATACATGGTAATAATCACAAAAAATCAAGATACACAAAGTAACTAATATATGCCTAACTTATTAAAGTATACTCCTCTGTAACTAAAGGAGGAAAAAAAAAAAAAAAAAAAAAAAAAAGTTACTTTCCCATTCTCTATGCATCACGTGACAAGAGAGAGAATCTTCTTCATCTCTTTTTTATTGAACCTTCTTCTTCCGTCAACTGTACTATTTTCCGGCAATAAACTTTTTTCCTCTTCTACGCAATGAATTTTAGATTAACTGGCTTTATTTATTTTACTTTTAAGGGGGGCAAAATGACAAAAAACACTCGAATCTCTGAAAAAATACACTGCGCCGGAAAGTTTTGAGGGGGCACTTGCCCACCGTGCCCCCTCCGTAGCTCCGCCTCTGGCCATAGCATTTGGCACCCGAGCGACGATCGAATCTATAATAGGTCAATGCCTCCATCCACAAGAAAAGATGTCAATTGGCGGGAACACCATGACCCAGTGTGCTTTTTGTCACCCAGTGTGCTTTTCGTCACCAGTGATTGTCCATCTCACAAGGAATAGCTCCAGCAACTCTTTTATCCCAATGGGACACCAACTAAAATGAGTACATGCCGAGATTCGAACACTTAACCTTTTATCCACAAAGTCTATCCGATAGGTTTTTCGGAGGTGAGTCAATGCCTCCATGTTTATAAGAGTATATATGTATCTAGATGTCACTTTCTTTTAGGTTGAGTGTTAGCGCGTTTAAATGAAAAACTTGTAAATTGTTTATATAAACTTTCTTTTAGGTTGAGTGTTAGCGCGTTTAAATGAAAAACTTGTAAATTGTTTATATAATCTTAAAATAACAAAGAAAGTATTTTAATAAGAAAAAACTAGCTATTATCCCGTATAAATATAAGTTATTTCTTTCTTAAAAACATCATCATAACAATCAATTAAATCTAAAACATGCACTTTTTATTGACAACACAAACAGTAAAGTCCAAACCCATGATAAAGTTAGGGTCCGTTTGGTTTATAGGTGGATTTGGAATAGGATTTAGATTTAGTTTAAGGTTTGGATTTGATTTAGGATTTAGTGAGAGAAAATATATTTATTAAATGATTTGCTAACAGTTGCCCATTGGGCATGTTATAAGATGTAAACAAATGCATTTAATGTCTAATTAATACACTAAAATTAAAATGCATTAAATAACCTTAATTAAACTTATAATTTACCATAGTTAAAGATGTTTTTTAATTAAATACAGTATACTCAAAACTTTCTATACATATATGCCTTATAAGGTGCTCACTACTGTTAGCAAATCTCATTAATTAAATGTATAATATAATTATAATAAAAAAAAATGACATTTAAAAATTTAAATAAAAATGGTATATGAGAGTAGAAAGTGATGGGTTCCACGAGTTTTGGCAAAACATTCCAATTAAAGTCAATTGTGATGTTTTGACTCTGGTAAATCCATACATGTACAAGTTCAACATGAATAACTTTTAGGGATTGAGATCCTCTCATTTAAACATGAGAGGTCATGTTAGTTATTTTTTTCTTCTTCACAATAATTAATTTATAAAATGATAGTCTTACAAAAACTTATTTATTTATTTTTTGTTCACTCACATAAACTTTAACATGATTTCTCATGTTCAAATGAAACATGAGAGTCTCAATCCAACTTTCAGACATGTAGCTTAGGGGCTATTTGATAAGATCAAATGATTTAGCGCTGACTGATTTAGAAGCGCTGAATGAATTTGGTTCTGAACGAGAACATATTGTTTGACAAGTGCTCTGAACTAATTGAAATAACTGTATTAACGTTTTGTATGATTTTTTAATTTTTATTTATTTATTTATTTTTGTTACTCTTTACAAAATTATTGTTATATATTAAGAAAATAGTATATGTTGATTCATATCATCTATAAATTACGGTACATGTATATAGGGGACTAAAGTTGCTACATTAATATTTTATATTTATGGGAACAAATAAAGCATAAAATCAATATTAAATGAAGATTCTCATAGACAACATTTCAATAATTCTTTTATGCTGAGTCATTTTGCATCTTCTTGATGCTGAACGATTCCTCTCCTATTAGAATGACTAAGAGTGGAAAAAAAGGTTATCAAACAATTAGCTATGCTGACCGAATCAGGGTAAGGTTCATTAAGAGGCTATCAAACACCCCCTTAGTCTTATTCAATCCAAACAAATAAATATAATTATTTCTATTATAGGCTAACACTCTCTTAAACTAGCTATTGACTCAATAATATCGGCATATAACGGTAAGAGATATTTGTTTAACTGTATATTTGAAAAAAATTATTTCAGGGTACCCGCCGCGCACAACGTGCGGGTACCCTGCTAGTATCCCATAATATATACATGACATACATCTCACATGTCCTATCCACTACTTGGACCACCATATGGTTTGCCGCATATGTCCACTAAATTACCAAACTAGGCTCATTTCTCTAATAAGTTTAAATGGGCAGGGAAACCCTAACCCTTTTTGGATGCCCACCTATTAGATTGAACCAATGACCTATTTTTCCGAAAGCACTCTTTGGTCAACTGGATATTTGCGATGGGGAGCAATGCCGTAAATTAGACTCATTTCAAATACAATCATCTTTTTTAGATATAATTACCAAAATGCGCCAAATTGTTTACATTAGCTTTTTATAAATAGAAAAATCAACAAACCATTAATGATTGATGTTGCTCGTTAGAAAGCGTATCCATATCAAATACACGCACAAGTAGGTAACAACATTCCAACGGTTGAGATATTTCAACTGTAACTGATGGAGAACAAACGACACCGTCTTCATTCTCATGACTAAGTAATCGTAACGGTCGTTTGAGTGTTTTAGAAAATGGGTCCCACTGATTAGGTGCTGTTATGAAAAACCAATGACTACATTCACTCGAACTTGTAAACTTTTTGAGCTAATAATCTCAAGTGAATAAGCTCATAAGGGGAAAAAAAACAACCTATCAAGTTTTCAACAAACTTAAATAAGTCTGGAAAAACACACGACACAAACTAGGGGTGAGCAAAACCGCCCGAGTACCGACACCCGACCCGATCTCGACATAAACCGATAGTCTCGAAACTGAATAATAGCTTATCGGGTCGGGAGTCGGGATGAATTTTTAGCATTTTTGGGATTCGGGACGGGCCAAAAACCGACAAAAAACAAGTAAAAACCGACTACTTTCGGAACGGGACGGGCCAAAAAACCGACTACTTTCGGGTCAATATTCGATTTATGATTTAAGTGACTTTCGAGACTGGGATTAGTCAGGTCGGGTCCGGACCGACCCGGCCTGACCTGACTAATCCCAAACTATAGGGGGTGAAATAATAAACAGTCCATCAAAATAAAAGAACAGTCACTATGTTCAGTCAAACACCGTTGTTCACTGATAATTAACCAATCGTTAGGGTTTCATTTTCAGTCCAATAGCAGCATGGATCACCACAGGGACTACGACAACTACTACGACCACCATTCGTCGTGGTCATACGATAACTACGGTCCTCCGCCGCCGTACCACGACGGCGGCTACGGTGGTCATTACAACAACCACCGTGATAGATACCAAAACAATCATTACCAAGACGGTTATAATAATAATAATAATGAAGCATATGGTTATTCTAATGGACCACCTCCTCCGTTTAAACGACCCTTTTCGCAGACTCCTCATGCGCCTAATAATGGTTTGTCACTTTTTTTTTTTTTTTTTTTTTTTTTAATTTTTTATTTTATTTAGTCTATTTTATTTTTATTGAGCTGTTAGCTTCCGTTTTCGTGTTTGATGTGGACTAGGAGTGTTTGGCATTCCGCTTTGGAAGTGATTATTTGATTATAGCCGGTGGCGGAACCAGGAATATATGATGTGGGGGGCAAATTTTTTTTTTTTGACAATAGCAACAAAATGCGGAAGAAAAAACTAGAATCGTAATGATAAATCCGAGTATTTTTTTCTTAGAGACGAAGGATTTATAAAAACAGTTGAAATTATAAAAAATTTACACTAAAATCTCAACTTTTTCGGTTAGCTATGGGGGCACCGGCCCCCAATATTTACATAGTAGATCCGTCCCTAATTATAGCATTTACCATCGTTTTCTAGTGAAACGTGTTAGGTGCTGATTGATTTCGACTTAATTGGGAAAATTAATGCCTCTAGTATTATATCACACACACACACACAAAATGTCACATATATGTATGTAGGTATGCTACATATTTTGCTCACATATATATATATCTTGTCGGAGGTCTTTTTGGAACTAGTCCATTTACTTTTGGGTAGGAGTGTGACTGTCTACATTCGACATGACAGGATTGGGTATTGTTGTTGTAAACTTGATCCCGTAGTGTGACTTTATAGAAAAAGTCTCGTGGGTGTTGCTTTTCCCAATAAGGCAATAGTATTTCCATAGTTATCGTATCCGTACACTTTTTTAGCATATAAAACATATGCCTAAACATACACCATATCCAGACAGTACTTAATAAAAAATAAAAACAAGTAAGCCCTCAGTTTTGGATAATAAATCAGGAGTAGTTGCAATAAAACTATTTCCAAATATTTGAGGTGTCGTTAGACGTGAAATCTTTAATAGTCTGAAGTTGTCGAAAACAAAAGGGGTGTTTGGGATTGCTTATTTGCTAATTGCGTTCTAATATTATTCTTTGTTGAGGGTGCTTGGGATGAGTTACTGAAGCTACTTATTTGATTGTATTATTTATTTATTTTTTATTTTTCTTTTGCGATTTGAAATGAGTTGCTTGAATAAGCAGCTTGGAGTTTCTTATTCCAAACTGCTAATGCCAAAAACCATAAAGCACATAAGCAGTTTTAATAAGCAATCGTAATTATATTACATTTGAGTTTCTGGCTGTCAAAACTTGAAACAGCATAACAATGTCCGACACTATTTCTGTTACAGCGTATGGATTATCTGATTCTAATTATTGTGTGTCACATGATCACTTTCAATCTGTGTGTGGACATATATAAACTGACTGGGGTTTATTGCTCAGTTAATTTGGTTTATGTTGAAAAATGTTTGCGTTTACCGGCTTGATGTACTTGAAGTTGATTTATTAAAATGCATAGTTTCTTGATTTTTCACAATTTTGGGAGGCTTGCTGAACTTAATTCTGTTTTTTTCTTTTAGAATACTTTGATAGTAGCGGTTGCGTGAAGCTTTATGTTAGTTGTGTTCCAAGAGAAGTCACTGCAGAAGAGGTACGTTATTTGCGGCTAATATCATAATCCGGTTTAGCAGTTTGATGATAGTTAGTTAGTTACATGGGGATATCTTGATATCATTCTTAGACTACCATCTAATTTAAATTTTACAAAGATTTTTGACGGTCAATCCAGCTTCTATTAGTCATTGAGTTTCCACTTGACATGCTTTTTCAAGTTATAGATGTAAAACACGTTTGTTTCCACAGTTTCAGTTTGTTACTTTCAACTACATCCATCTTCATGAATATTGTGTAGTTCTGTGATATGCATCCTTAATTTGAACAATGTATAAGCTTTTCTTATACTTCGCTTTAATTGCACGCAATAGTAATTTTTTATTTTATATTAATGCTATCATCATCAAAGTTGATTCCATCGTTATCAACGTCTTACATGTCATTATTCCCACCTTGTTATAGTAAATAATATTTATTTGCATCATCGTAATTTTCTTTTATCCATATCAGATCCGTTCCGTATTTGGTAAACATGGAGAAATCACCGAGGTTATTCTTTTCAAGAATTTAAGAAATCTCCAAACACGAGGTAAAGTAGGCTTGTAACTGCACCTTTCAAATAGTCTCTGGTTTTCACAAATCATAATAAATTCCTCTCTTAGATATTAGTAGATTGTTCTCACCCACAAGTTATGAAGCCCACTTGTACAATTGATGAATTAAGTACTCAAGTGACTGATCATTTGTCTCAATTTATTGGATCTTTTGAGAAATCATACGTAAAATTGAAAGTTTTCAATCTATGGCCACATCTTGTGCTAGTACAAACTGAAAATATTGAATCAGTTTTTTTCTTCTTGATGCATGAATAGTCTCATTCTAACAATTGAAAATCACAGTATGGGATATGACTGGCTGAATTGACATCAATATCTGTATCTGCAGAGGGCTGTTTTGTTAAATTTGCAAATATTGAGGATGCTGAACAAGCTATACAAGCATTACATAATCAGTATATTTTCCCTGGGGTAATTTCAACCATGCTGGAGATTTGGGTTAAGCCTTTGCTTTGATTAGTATCTATGAAATCCTAATATGATCTTGTTTCTGTTGTTCCAGGGAATACGTCCTATTGAAGTTAGGTATGCATGGAAAAAACAAGTGCGCCCACTAGGTAAGCTATTTTAATGATTTGTTTTCTTTTTTTTAAGTACTTGTAAACATCTGAATTGACCATCTTGTCAACCTGTTTTTGAACCTAATTCACTTGAAGTTTAATACGTATTAATTTTCATAAACCCTCTCTTTGCAGGTCCCCCATGGCTCACTCAACAAATACTACAACAACAACAACAACAACAACAACCACAACCTCAACCTCAACCTCAACCACAACCTCAACCACAACCACAACCACAAATGAACAAAGTATTTGTTAATTTCATGAACAGGCATGCATCAAAAGCAGAAATTGCAGATGTATGCTCCACACTAGAAGTTTTACTGGTTTATATGGCCAAATATGTTATATTCTCTTTTAGTAGCATCATGCTTTACTGCTCTATCGCATTTAGCATCCACGATATAGTTACATTCACAGTGCTTGATTGTCTAAGCAATTTCATGATATGTGATGATAAAACAGACTTAATTGTTACTATTTATAGCTGGTTAAGAGCACCTCAATGGTCACTATTAGATTCTCCAAATAATTATGTATTTTGTCTGTTGAAATCGTAAATTAAAAACTTTAAATGAATAAAATTGGATTTTTTTTTTCTTATGTGCGTGAGATATGTGCTACATGTCAGTAAAGAACACATCTTTCTGTTGAAATCGTAAATTAAAAACTTTAAATCAATAAAATTGGATTTTTTTTCCTTATGTGCGTGAGATATTTGCTACATGTCATTAAAGAACACATCTTTTCTGTTGACACCAGTACTCTCTGTTTAATCCAGGAATGTAACCGTGACCACACTTTATGGTTTTATCTGCTTTTGATTTGTATATATTTTATTGTAATTGCAGCTATTTTCCCCTTACGGATATGTTGAAGATGTATTCATAATTTATGATGAACACAAGCAGAGCCGCGGTTAGTCATTTGCAACAAATCTGATTACTGTATACCCATATATCCGTCAACATCAATCAGTGGTTTTATATTATGTTTTCTGATTGTTTATGCTGTCTTAAGGCTCGGGGTTCATTACTTTCACTGATAGAGCTATGGCAACTGCTGCAATTAATGCTCTGGATAGAAATTTCATTATGGATGTATGACCTACATTATGATTCACTAGATGCTAGTAGCTCTCTATTTCTACTGCCGGTGGTACTTGCCATTTTTACAATCTACTTCTTTTCATTAAATTTAGGGTTGCGATCATCCGTTGCTTGTCCGGTTTGCTACACCAAGGAAGCCAAAATTTGCCGAAAACAGGTTTCTGCAGCTTTTCTATACAGAAGTTTTCTCAAATTAACCAGAGTTAAATTGTATTTTGTTAGATTAATATATCGTAAGTTTTTGTTACTACAGGTTTGCACCGCCGTATAGTGATCCAGTGGGTCAAACCTCACACATGGTTAGTCCTCGATTGTAGGCATCGACTTATCACCCAACACTTATTTCATTTGTTCTCTTTAAACAATGGAAAATAAAACCTTGAGCAGTTTGAGTTCTTTTTGTATCCTTGTAGTCTTCACAAACTGGAAGCAGGGCTCCATCAGTTTCTAGCAACTGTTCTGATATGGAAGATATGCCTGAATGTGATTGGAGTGAGCAGATATGTCCTGATGGCAATGCATACTACTATAATTGTGTTACATTGGAAAGCCGGGTAATCAATTTTGTAATTGATCTGTTTTGGTATTTTTATTACTTTTATAAGCCTCCTAAGAGAGTACTTATTTGTATTATCCAACTCTCTGTGTCAGTGGGAGAAACCAGAGGAATACAGTTACTATGAGCAACAACTTGAACACTGCAATTATCAGTCGAATTCGCCATGGCAGCATGCCTAATGATTAACTATGCTCCTCTAGCTCATTACTTCGACAGCTTGAACCTGACACATTATGGTTAGTTTAAATATTTTAAAAGAGCTATGTTACCATTGAGTTTTGATGTCAAGCTTATTATAAGTCAACTTCTAGCCAATTTGGTAAAAATAATAAATTGCCACAATATTCACCAGTTACTGATTGCTATCCTCTTTTGAAATTCATCAAATACAAATTTGATACAGGTACTTTAATATGTACTTCGAGAACCTATCATTAGCAATCTTGATGTTTTAAATTACCCATACTCCATAAAGGTGGTACTTTATTCAGTTTGTATATGATGAAGTTAAGGTTGTGTAAAAGCTGTTTTTGGTCTTAATTTATAAATAGAAAATGAGTCCTCTTTAGGAACAGATTATTTGTAATGTAGTAGTATTTGTTTTGAATCAACAACATGATCCATATTTGTTTATAGGTTTAATATTCATATGTCAGTCTGGATCAATCTGAAAAACTTTTCAAACTAATGTATCACTAGAAGTTTGTCACATCAAAAGATGTAGACAAATAGAACATATTCGTATCAATGCATTTATAGAATTGATCTGCATCACACTCACATTTCAAAATGATGGTTTAGAATGAAAGATAAAATGATAAAGTGGGACTTAGTACCCTGCATCCAGCTGTTTTTAAATTAATGTATGCTGTTAGCTCTTCTTAGTAGTCATGTTACACCTTTGTAAGATGAATACTAGCTTTAGCAAGAAGCATTGACACTCGATCATTAACATTGAATATATTTAATACCCACTACTTGTTCATTATCTCTAATTAACATGCTGCGTTTGTTTCAGGTTTTTCTGTCGATTGATGAACAATATCCTGTTATTATGGTACCTGGAAGATGACATTAGTACCCTTTTTATAACCAGTCCTTTAGCGTATCATTGTGAAGCAACAGGCTCTATTTTGTTGGGTGAGCGTATATTATACAGAGTTCTAATGCATCACATATGTTTTCGTGTTGGATTTGATCATGATTTAGGTGGTGTTCGATTGATAGGTATGGAGTTCATAATTAGGAACGAAACCCACAATTTTAGACCTGTCCGGAACCCACCAAAGAGGTCCATTCTACTATCAAATCCATACCCATAATGATTTTTTTACCTCAAATCAGACGCAACATTAGCTAAAAGAAAAGATAGTAGTCTAGGATATTTTGTCCATACAAATTTAGTATGTTTGAGAACAAACTAGTTCCATGTTTAATGGGAATTGGGATTTGGGAACATTGAAAAATGAAGAAAGAATATGTTTGGTTTTGGCCTTTTGCACATGCATTTGACTTGACTAAATTGAGGGTGATTGGACATTGAATGGAAAATAAATCTGATAGGCCAAACCACAAGTAAAAGATATTTGCATAAATGTCTTCCTATGTGGTTTTTAGTGCTTGATGACATGTTATTTGCATCATGCTACTGCTAAAAAATTGTAGGGTACATATTTGAGGACCCAGACCCCAACTACCGGCAAAGGGATCTGTGGAGCAGATCTCTGATTATGTTTTCTAGTCCTTAATAACTGCACAATCACTGTTCTTTAATGTGATTTGCAACTGTGGTGTTTGACTCGGTTATCATTACTCTTTTTTGAAGTAGGGTTATCATTAGTCTAATACGGAATAATCAAAAATTAAGTTCATTACAATCTTTTTGTCACCAAAGCTAAAATTGTCTAACAATTTTTTCTTACAAGAATGGCAGTACCAAGGCGAATCAATGCCAGGAGTTTAACTTTACTTTTCAAAAAAGAATCAGTAATCTAAAACAATTTCAAAACAAAAATTGTCCCCACAAATATGTTAAGTTCTTTTACAGACCGGTATATGTAGATATCCACAAAAAGGTGGTGAATTGGCGCCTTTTGGCACAAGTCTGACACACAAGGAATAGCTCCGGCAACACTTTTGGCCAGTGGAGCCCCAAATGAAGTGAGCATGAACCGAGACTCGAACCTGTACCAAAAATGTTGTTATAGTACCAACATGAGGTTGCATTACTTGAAAGATAGAGTTCCATCATAATCACGGCCAAAGGGAAGATAAAACTCATTCCATCTACACGAAACTATTTTTGCTTCAACTTAATTTGCACAAACCCTCAAGCCCTACCCACATGGAATTTTCATGATTTGTTAAGTGTTTGATTGGTCGTCACCCTGAAAGCCGATTGGTTGATGATCAATCATATGCGAGCAAGTCATCCAAAATTCTGAAGAAAATAAACGAACACCAGAAGCTAAAAAATTATCCATACTTAATACTGTAAGACATAATTAACAACATAGCTAACAGAATCGAAATAACTTAATACATGAATAATTAAGTTATAAAGGGTTTGGCAAAAGATACGGCACCATTCCCATGTACACAGAATTTGGATTAAGCAAAACTAAGGTTTTCCGTATATACTACAAAATAGTTAGCAGTACTAATCATGCATAAGCATGTATCACTTGCATCTTTAGTTTCATGTGTGGACGGATCAGTGATGTTGTTGATGATAGAACATCATATCTTGTAGAAGTCCTCCTTGGTCTAGTTTTAGCATAGCAGGTGAGGTGTTGATGATGGTGGGTGCGGTTTGAAGATGATTAAATGAGGGAATCAGAGGAGTGGAGTTACTGTTAACTGGATGGGTGTGTTGGCCTTCGTAGGTGGTAACAACGTAAGAGGGATCACTCATACACCGTTCTACCCTCTTCTTTACATTGCATGATGCAGTTGTGCACTTGTAGTAGCCCCTGCAACGAAGTCAATCAAGTATTCTCATTAGTTATCTATTAGGCAAATGCTATACTTCTTGCGCAAACAATCACACGAACTCAATAATGCATGTACATGGTCAAGCCAAAATACTCCACATCCTATGAACTTCGCAAACGATTAGAAAAAGATAGATCAGAAAAGAGAAAATAATGGTTCCTAGCTCATATAAAATTGTTTAATTCCAACACAACAAGTGCCGCCAAATAGGTCCCTGCTAAATGTAGCTTAATTAGACAGGATTTAAACATTTCCCAAACATCATGCGAAGGATAACCTCGATTCAAGTTTCCTAACATGTTCAAGACAGGCCAACTTTTTTCTGATCGGCAAACATCCATACATGCACACCCTATTCTATATATACCTTCAATATACATTGTGGTCCATATTATTACTTGAACCGACAACATCTTGATTAATTAGACCTTGATACAGCTAAGCTAATCAAAGGTCCAGACTAACTAATCATGCAATTGAGTGAGAATGATATTACCTTGGAAAATGGCTGTTCTTCACGGCTTTTTGGCCATACTTTCGCCATCTGTATCCATCATCAAGATGATCAATCTCAGTCCTGGTCATGAACGCAAATCTTGCTTCTTTCTCTTTCTTCTTCTTTGTTGTCTTTGTCTCATTTCCACTCACTGTTTTCTTTGCTTTCATGCACCTATATTCATATAAACACATGCATCCATTCATTCGACCTTTCATGATCATTTCATTTAGTTATCTCATATCATTTGGTGTTTTATATAATGTTTCAGCTACTAGTCAAAGTTTGTTCTTTAGAATCAATAGATAAAAACCATTTACAGTCAATAGTACTCAAATATTTAGAAACCCTCTTTTGCTTGCTAGGAAAAAATAATTCATGTTCAATCCACTACTTGCATATTTATTGCAGATATGGCTTCATTAGGGAGTGTCAAAATTACAACTTTTTAAAGTACAGCAGTACTACAACATAATAATTTCCTATAGTATCTGATCATGTATCTTAGTACAACTATTTAGAAGTCTTGGTACAAAGAACAAACTATTCCTCAAATAATGAAAACATGTTAAACACACAAACCACTAATTATCTACTAGTGATTCAAAAGGTGATTTACTAAAAGAAGATAGATTTGTGAGACATTGTTCACCATTGAATAAAGAGATATTACAAGTATCTAGAGAAACAGTAAAGTAAAAAATACTAATAATTTTTTTATATAACTTTAATATACAGTATACAGATTAATATATCTAGGTTAGAAGAAATTAAGGGAACAAAAAAAAAAAAAGAGCTACAGTAAGCTTACTGTTTGTTAGGCTTGTGTAGTAGTTGATGAGCAGGTGAAGATATGCAAGAAGAATTAGGTGATGAAGGCTGCTGCTGTCCACTCAAAACGACTGATGATGTCTCTTCATCAGCAGTAGTAATCACATCATCCTTCTTATGATCAAGATCACCATTATTATTAGCATCATCTTGTTTCACATGATGATCTGATGATGATGGTAGCAGTGGTGGTGGTATTGGCAGCTGATGGTCATGCTCATCAAACACTAGAGGAGTAGTGGTATTAGTAGTATAATAATCTTGAAAACCTAGTAAATCCATAAACCCTAAAGAAGAAGTACACTTTTGGTCAACTTCATTAGCACCAAGTGGCAACACTGATGAAAATGGTTCAGATAATGGAATATGATCCATTTGCTGATATGGGTTGTTCTCCATTTTGACCATCATCATCATCATTAACTCTTTGTCCATGTTAACAACTTAACAACCTTTGTGCATGTACAAGATCTTTAGTACCGTGTGTGTGTGTTTTGTACGTGTGAAAAATGAAGAGGGTTTATCTTGTTTAAGATGTGGTGATGTAGTAAAAGGAGCTGAGGCTTGAAGGGAAAGATTGACCGGGAGTAGAAGGTGAAAGATGGTACGGACGACAGACAGTGGCCGGTGGACGTATTTAATGCATAGACTCTGACTATGACTCACAGATAGGCAGAATAGATGAGAATGAGAATGGGGGTAACTTGTAGCTCTAGCTAACCGACTACCATGGTCAAATTTTATTGTTTGTCTTTATATGGTAATTCTTACTTCTAGACCCTCTACTATGTCTATATTACATAACTCAACTCATATTCTCTATTTCACACATTGACATACTAGCTAGATAATTAATTTAAGGGTGGCAATTTTTAACCCGACCTGTGACCGATACGAAAAATAAACAGGTTTAGGTTAAATCTAAATATGTTACAGGTCGTCTTCGAGTCGACTCATCTTACCCGTTTATTAAACACGTCAATTTCAAGTTGGGAATATGTTAAACGGGTCGACCCGCCAACCTGTTTAAGATTTTTTCATACATTTGAAGATTATATATGAGTATATTTTATTATACAAATTAAATGGGTCAACCCATAAACTCGTTTAACCTGTTTAACCCACGTAATGTGCCAACTTGTTTAGATATGGGTCAACTCGAAACCCGTTTAACATGTTCAACCTGTGTAACTTATTTAACCCACCAAGCCATACATATATACGGGTTAAAATAGGTTGTGTCTGTGTAAATAGGTTAGGGTTAACATGGTTGACTCGGTTATTTAAACATGTCGTGTTCGGTTTGGGGTTTTTTGACATGCCAGCTTGCCGACCCGAACTCACTAATCCGGACCTGACCTTAATTGCCACCCCTGCTAGCTACAACTTTAAAAAGTGTTTATAGTTGGCAATGCTAGTTCCCCAAAGGTGAAGAACGGTGGGATCACCCTGGTCCCATGCATCTTAAGGATGCTAACCGGACCCTCCCCCAAAGACCCGGCCCCAGGCAATGAGCACCTGTCCCAATGACTACTTATCAAGAGGTGGGCTTTGAACCCCGACCATTTTCTCCAATAGGCCCTTCGTTGACCAGTCAATCTAAGCATTTGCGGTGGGGGATGATACCAATTGAAAGCTTTTAGGCAAATGGAGATATTCGAACCCAGTCTATTGACACAAGGTTGGAAGCTTTCACCATTGGACTAAAGGCCCATTGGTAGTTGGCAATGTTATTTAACTTGCGCGTTTCGCTTAAAAAAATGTGTCAAAAGCAATGTTCAAAATGATTCATCAACCCATTCAAACACACTATCTGGTTCCAATATTAAGTTCTTAAAGTTTATTTCGATTACATCTTACTAGTTGAATCAGAACTAAAATTGTGTATTTGATAACTCACTAGCATTATACGATTTTTGATTATGTGACTATAGTAAATGATCAAAATAAATTGCACAAAGCAAAATCAAAATAAGAATATTAAATGTTTAACAAGTCGATCTCAAATACCTAAAAATGGTGTATTTCTTAACTTTAAAATTAGTAGATTGTATATAAATTGGATTGTCATATCAAAAGTCAAATAATATAGTCATTATTTACACAGGGTATTATACAACCTTCAGTCCACACATCAAGGTGAAATATATAATGATCAGAAACACTGACGTTCTCGCAAAAGTGCTCAAGCTTAAAGCTCACTATTGGAACTATAATCCAACTTACAAGAACTGGGTAATTTAAAGAATAAGAAATTATGAAAAAAAAGAAAATGTTTAGTTCAATCAGGTAATTTCTTATTATTTTAATTAAGATCCAATGGTAAAAAGATAATTTGTATTTTTGTCTAATATAATATAAAAGATAATGAATATTAACCATTTATTTTATATTAAGTTATTCATTTTGGATATTATATTGGATATATTGAATATTCATGAGTATTATTATGTTTGACAAGGATATTGATGTAATGATAATTTTTACAAAGATATTGATGTAATATACTCCGTATGTCCCAAAAAAAGTATCTACCTTACTATTTATGTTTGACTGTTTGTCCTAAAATAAGCGTACAACTTTTATATATAGTAAGTAATTATGACTGGTTTTTTTACTTTACCCTTATAATCAAAACTTGCATTAATTACTATTTTTATATTAACTATAATGCTAAAAAATGATTTTTTATCAATTAAATATAGCATTAATTACACATATTATAATTTCTTCATTTTTTGTTTGTGGACTCTATTTTTGAAACGAAAGGAGTATAAGGTTGTGTTTGTTTTTTAAGAGGTTTAGGGTATGAATCTGAATACCACTTCTGAATCTGAATGAGTGGTCCAAAAGTCTGAATCTGAATTATTTTAGACTGTTTGTTTTTATGTCTGAATCTGAATATCTGAATAAAAAAAAAACAATCGTTTCCCTATAAAACAAACCAAACGACCCTCCATTCGTGATTATTAATAAAAAAATCAAGACCAAGATGAGGAGATAAGGATTGAAAAGAAGTATCACTGAAGTTTAGGCTTTTCAGATGTAATCAGACGTTATTCAATGTCTGAACGAATCAGACCCTATTTAGATGTATTCAGACTTCAGATCTGAAAAAAAAACAAACAGTCTGAATCTGATTACGTCTGACCGAATCAGACTTCAGACGTCATTCAGATCTGAAAGAAAAAAACAAACACTGCCTAAGTTTTTGAAGGATATAGATAAAATCTTCCTATTATTAAAGTAGAGAAATGTTAAACGTATCTTCAAGGTTATGTTTAATAAATTATGACATACATAAATTAATTACACTTTTAGAATAACCATTCTTCTCAAAAATTTGATTTCTCTCAACCAACTAAATATCATCGCTATCAACAGCCATGTGGTCTAGTGGTAAGGTGGTATGTGGTTAAGGAGTTTCCTGTGGGAGCAGCCCGGGTGGGTGACCAACCGGGAAGTTCTCACATGGGAGCGGGCCACATGCGCTGTTGATATTTGCGATGATGGTAAGAATCCCTTAGACCTAGTCGCTGGGGGTTCGAACCTGAGCAACGTCGGGGTTTTCATCCGGCCGTTACTTCAGCAAGGTAACTTGTGTGGAGGCGGTACGGTTTCCTCGCGACACCGTCTGAGCCTCACTTTGCGCCAGCGTGGACCCGGTTAAGACAACATAGTCTGGGCAAAGTGGCGGTTAGGGCCCCTGTCTCGGGGGTGGTAAAACCTAAGTTGGAAATTTACCTGTCAAAAAAAAAAAAAAACTAAATATCATCGCTGGTTGCATGTTTTTAACTAATAAACATTACCATTAAAGCTACAAATAGCAAAATCCTTACATTAATCAAAGAAAAGAAAGTTGAATATGAAGGAAATGTGATAACTAGAAGATTAGTAAAATTATTGAAGAGTTAGTTAGACATGATATGTTAAGATTTAAAAATGATGGATGAAATTTGAATAAGACCGAAAAAGAAAGTATGTGAGGGTTAAGGTGTGAACGTAGGTTGGGGTATTTACAGCGACGTCATGAGAGTGGGGATTTGTGCACTATTCTTTGTGGTAGTGTGTGCCTTCCGTGTACCACTTTTTATACTTCCAATTTTTTTTCTTCAAATATTATAAAACAAAATTATAATGTAAGAGTTTTAACCAAAAAAAAAAAAAAGTACGTAGAAAGAAAAGGTTGTTGATGATCTGCCTTTTTTTAGAAAAACGAACTAAACACAATAATTAAGAATTTTTCTTCAGAAATTAACTTACACACTACAAATATCAACAACAAAAACTATACTAGTGTGAATTGATTTGGTGATCTACAACTACTTTTATTTTTGAAAAAAAGTGACATCGTGTTTCGTAAAATACAAATGCATACGACAGTGTATGAATCCACGTTAAATGGGATAACAACAAAAATAAATTGGTGGCATGCAATATGAATTTTTTTTGAAAGTATACAAGTCACATCGTTTCTTCAATATTACGGAGTATTATATCATCGTTCATTTAACATTTTAGATCGTGACAAAATCATAATGTCTACTTGTTCTAATATAGATAAACATATATTTATTCATTTTAGGAAGCTATGAAGACTACAAAAATTTTAATTTAAAGATAATTAAATGTAAATCTTATTCCATTGGTGATATTGAATACTTTATCTTAATTTTCTTTCATGTGATTAATTATCAGTAGAAAAACTTGCAGTAAGCATGTCTCAAATCAACTAGTAATAAGTGTTGCATAGAATAAAAAATTAAGAACTTGCACCATGCACAAATCAAATATTTAGTTAGATTTATCTTAACTAATTTTCTTTAATAAAAGGATTTAGATTAAGAAATCCATAAAAATCACCGAAAACTTTTTGAATGAGCGGGCGTGCACTCTCGAAAACCAACTTCGATCATCATTGCTTTTACTTTATTTTACCTTTCTCTTCTTTTTTTTAATAGACATAATAATAAGTT
Source organism: Artemisia argyi (assembly GCA_030686995.1). Lineage (NCBI taxonomy): Eukaryota > Viridiplantae > Streptophyta > Magnoliopsida > Asterales > Asteraceae > Artemisia > Artemisia argyi. Next base: position 169,460,679 of record CM060679.1, on the reverse strand, counting down.
TATCTATTTGTTAGCATAGGGACACCTGGAATTGGTTTTATCTATAGTTTTACGTATTATTGGAATAGGTCTTCGATGAAATCGTCTTCACTTGATTGGCAAAAACCATGATATGATAAAGAAAAATATCTCACTAATCCAGACAAATTAACATCTTTTATAAAGGATAAAAAATATTATCATTACATACAATCACTAAACGGTGCATACATGCATATACATATGTGAATAGTTAACTTTATAGGAAGTGTAAAGTTAACACTTATAATATGAATTGAATTGTTCTCTGCCCGATAAGGTTCCTCGAGATTTCCATAAGAATAATGTGTTTCCTTGTCTAAAAAATGTGTTGTTTAATTTTTAGTTTACCAAAATATTCAGTGATTATCAACATTTACTCATACTAGCCGATTACCCGTGCCTAGCGACAGGGCTCATCGTTTATGCGCGTCTAACGGCAGCAGTTTGCCGATTACCCGCGTCTAGCAACATCGGCGTATAGCTTCTGACAAAATTTTGCTTCGTCAATATTTTGCGTATAGCTTCAACCGGATGATTGTTCCCGTAAAAAAAAAAGTCAGCTTAAACCGGTCGTCTCAACAGGTTAAGTCAAAAAGCGGGTTAAATTAAACCAGGATCAACCTGTTGGGTTTGAAACATCCCGAGTCAACCTCATTTTTTATATGTATTAATAGTTTTCTTTTAAAACATATGTTTTTAACATTTCCTTTTTTACTTCTAACATTTCTTTTTTAATTAACATTTCAATTTTTTCACTTACATTTTTTATTTTGATCATTTTTGTTTTATATATAATGTAGATATACATATAACGAGCTACGGCACCCGCGCGTTGCTGCGGGATTGTTGTGTTTAATATAAACTCGAAATAAAACAATCGATTTTTTTTTTTTTTTTCGTTAGTAAGGACTAAATTTGCAAAAGATCGCTAACGGGGGACTAACGGTGGAATTTACACCTAACTGAGGGACTGAAATCGTAAAATAGTTAGTAACAGTACACGGTACTATTTTGCACTGTAGCAACACTGTAGCAACACTGTGTTGCACTGTTTCTCACTGTAGCAAATGAATTTTCAATTTTAGCCCTTAATGTGGTGCCCTGTTGCACAGTTAGTCCCTACCCTTGTTAGATAACGGCCGTTAAGGACTATTAAGGACTAACTTCGCACTTGATAACCAACTTCAGGGACTAAAATGGGGCAATTACGAAACTTGCATGGCTACTGTTGCTACAGTACCCATAACGCTTTTTAGAATATATATAAATTCGCATCAAGTGTTTAGAAGTGTTTTGAATCAACCATCAACTAGCAATTGGCATTTTACAAACCTTTGAAATTTACCAAAGAGAAAAGGAAAAGAAGAGGGCGATAAATGTCAAAAAGCGGGTGATGAATTATGGTGACTTTTAGCTTTTGCTTGTAAGATCCCGAGGAAGCATAGCGGTAGAGCCACCTTTACCCCACAAAACATTTTCATCTATTTCTTTTTGTATATTTTCAGAATCTAATTAACAAAAAGATGATATGTAAACATTACGATGCTATCCATTGGGATTAACAAAAGCATGATTAGAACAATTAAACTAACTAGACCCAAATGTGTTATAATACAAGAATAGTAGAAAGAAAATAGACCCTTGGTTAAAATTTAAATATGTTATTTATTTATTTATTTTTTTTGAACAAACATAAATATTCGCTTCTTGCATTTGATATACACATAAAATGTCGTTTAGTTTACAACATGCCTTGTATTGTTTCATGAAAATGGAACGGAAAAAATTACATATGGGAGTGTAAATCGTTTTTATAAGTCAAACTAATGCATCACCAGGTTATGTCAACTAAAACTAAATAATAATAGGGAAAATGTTAGCTACATTACAAATGTAGCCAATTGGCTACATTTCTTTTGAAAATAGTTTTAATAATGTACAGTTCAGTCCCTGCGGTATGTCCCTGACACACATTTTCCCCCCGTCCTCACCTTTTTTTTCAAAGAAAATGTAGCCAATTGGCTACATTGTAATGTAGCTATGTTTTCCCCATAATAATAATAATAATAATAATAATAATAATAATAATAATAATAATAATAATGTTGGAGTACTAATATTGGGTACGGTTGGTGAATTTAGCAAATAATAGTAACAGTAGCAATTGTGGTAGCAGTAAACAATAAGCCGTAGTAGTTGACAGTAACTATTTGCTTAATAAAAATTGCTTGGTAACGTAGTTGTAGCTCTTTAATTATAAAGTGTAAAATGACATAACGCAATACAATAAAGTATATTTAAATAAATTTTTGGGGTATATATGTAATTTATTAAGCATAACGCTAGCAGTAAGATTATAATGCTTTTTCACGAAGCGTTTTGATTCTGAGCAGTTACACAAAATGCAAATGTTAGTTGCTTGTGATGCTTTGCATGTAAAATGTTAGTTGCTAGTCGCTAGTTAATTAATCCAAAGCACTTTAAAATACTTGTTGTAAAACATAATCATTATGTTCACATTATCCGGATGTAAATCCTTTAACTTATATGTAACGAGCATGGTACCCCGCGCGTTGCCGCGGGAGTGCTTTGGTCCATGTATCTTGTAAATTTTGCTTCTTTCAAGCTATACATCAAAAGTTACCTAACAAAAGAGTAGACATGAGACACATATTTAAAAACTACATAGTGGTATGAGAATATGATTTTAAAAAAATTTCAGTTTGAATCCTAGCATCACGTGGTAATGATGCAACCTGATAACATTGAGAGCGCGGGAGCTGGTGCAGGGAAATCTGCAAATTACAGTACATGTTCAGCAAAAGAAGTTATGACTAGAAAGCAATGGCTAGAAAAGAAGTTAAGTTTGATTTCAATAGTCAGATTGTACCTCGATGCCGCTTGGAACATTCTTTGTCGAGGTCTAAATCCATCAACAACAATAATGGTCTGAGAGGTCAATGTCACATTTTAAAAAACCGATCACAACATTATGGTAACACCTTTTTGAAAATACACATTGCATGTAGTAATTTACAGTAGAAAATATTTTGTATAAAATGTTTCATTACCTCATAAATGCAAGGGATTTGTGAAAATGAGATTGACCAATTCATCATATTTTGAGACGTTTCGTCGTGCTTTCTTCCAAGAGTGTATTATGAAGATTCAAGTCTTTTTCTTTCTGAAATTCAAAATAAGCCATCATCTTACAGTGTATTCCACAACGCTTATCTTCAAGTGAAATAAGAAAATAAGTGGTGCTATCAACACTGAAACAGCCTATTTCCTAACACTTAAATATAAGCAATCGCAAAGAGCCTACATATACGTACTAATTTATATTGAGCTCGATCATCTTTCACCCGTATGACCCATTTGACCCGTTCCCCTTTTAGCACACCTAATATAAGGTGTGTTGTAGCATTTTTAATTGTCACCGAACCACTAAATAACCCAAAGTACTCCAAAGCTACCAAGTTTGGACCATGTTATCTAAATAAAGCATAAGCATTTTCAATATAAAGTATAAACTGTGCAAAGCAAAGGCAGATACTATCTCTCGCATTATGTTTGACACAACATAATCAAATAAGCCAAAAACACTTGCAGAATCGTTGCCAAATATGTATCACAATAACAAAAAAACATGAGGTCGCTTAATTCTGAAGATCAATAACTTACGATTGCTAATAGTTTGACATTCAAATAGGAAGGCTGGTCCAAACAGCTTATTAAAACAGATTATATACTGGTATCTAAGACTGCATTTTAACTCGGTGGCTAGTATTTCCTTATAGTTAAACATAAGCAATTCCAAAGACCCTACAGATACGTACTATTTTGTTTCATTTTTTCTATTGAAAATGAACAGGTCATAGCATCACTAACCTGCCCAGTACAAAAGCATCTTTTGTTGATCAATTCTTATGTTTGTCCCAATCGCTTTCAAAGTAGACTAAATATGTAATATAAGTCCGACAGAACAACTGCAAACAAACACATCATATGTCACTATGGAAAAAAATGGTAACTAATATAATTTCTTTCACGTCAAATATGGTCATTCAAGTCCATGTAAAAGTTACCTTCCTATTTTTAGGGCAATCTTGGAACAAAGCGGGCAAAGGAGCAAATTCAAGCCAACATGCATTAAAAATTCGGAACATGAGTACTGAATCATCTTTCTTCGAGTTATGAGGTAGCATAGTTAAGCTTCTGGCCTATTCATAAGAGAGAAATGGTTATGATGAGAGCCATAACCCTGAGTTTGTACCTCATTAACTTTACAAAATCTCGACGATGTCCTCCATGGAGTCTGTTCCGGAGAATTGGCCTGCTAATAAACACAAACAGCCACACTTCGAAACTCAAAGTAGCAACAAACAACAAATTTCACAATTGTTCAAGGTTTATAAAACACTCACAACCTATATCTATATGATCATGGTCCATTGAATTTACCAAAAAATGGCAAGAACTACTAAACTTGAATTCTATGTTTAAATATTAACCTCATAACAAATTAGAAATTCAACATGGGCATATGTTGTGACATTTTAATCAAATAAAAAAAAACTTTTATTCAAGTATTTTATCAACCATTTAAAATGTAAAATATTTAAGGAAAATGGTAAACGTCAAACAATGCTCTGTGCAAACTATTGAAACGTGAGGTACCAAATACTGTGTGCACATACCATGGCTGTAACCAAAACACTCGCAGTCTAAAATGTAAAATATAAAATTTAAAACTACTAAAATGTTATGAAACAGGCGCTGTTAAATATCCACATATAAGGCTAAGGTCTACGAACAGTGAAGAGTGGTACAAAATACTCGCAATGGCTGCAATGAAAACACTCGCAGCCCAAAAAGAAAATTAGTACACATCCTAAAAGAGGTACCTGATTATGCAATGGTACGAACTCGGCAAACAATACTTGATGTTCACCATGTTCAACTTTATTAATATGGATATTTGCTCCTGTAATATAATATGAATAGTATACATCGCTCAATGCCAATACTTTCTACATAAATAATGAAAAATATACAAATAAGCACATCACCTACATTTTTATCATCACTCTAAAAGGTTGTGTTCTTCCATGTATGCTGTGAAGGGTTAAGACTCATCGGGTTATTCTTGCGTCTCTAGTTGTGCAATGAACCTCTGTTATATCCAGTCTCGTGTGATGCTTTCTCAGGTCTATTTCTTAGAGACTCCAATATTGGCCAAATGAAGGCCAAAGTTTTCCCCTGTGCAATCAAAAAACAAAACTTCAATAGCTGCTTCCATAAGCGAAATATTTAATTATAAGGGGTTGTTTGGATAGCTAATTAAAAGTTTGTTTTACCCATTTCAGGTCAATTACAGTCACCACGGTTGCTTCCAATTCTGTCTTGACCCGTTACTGATGCATTATACAATTGGTATACTTATAAATCAACAAAAGACATTCTGACAACGAAATTAAGTATTACATACCAGATCGGCCAAAGAACATTATAAGTGGGTTGAATTGTGTTATCCGGTGTTTCCAGAACTTGAGTTCTCGTTGCATCTAATTCAGCCATTGCCGACATTGTAGCAGAAGGCCAAACGTGTGTGATAGTTATTGAATATGACTTCCCTGGTCATCATATCAACTATACCAGCCGCATTGGGACCAACCACCAATATATGTATCCCCTTGCTGGCAAAACGTTGGCTGAAGAATTTGTGAATGTTAGCCCCATGCTCTTGTTGGTGAGTATTTCTACATAAAACATAAACATCACTCGGTCAATATTGGTATGAGATTCATGTTGTAGATGTTTGTGGAAAACTAGAAGGGGGGTTGAATAGTTTACCGCTTTTTAACTTGATTATCTTTAAAAAAAACTTTACGTTTGTTTAAAGATATAAACATAACTTTACATGTTCAATTCTTTGAAAAGCTTTACGTGTGAATAACAATCCTAACTTTACTTGTTTAGTTCTTTGAAAAGCTTTACGTTTGTTTAAAGATATAAACACAACTTTACTTGTTTAATTCTTTGAAAAGCTTTACATGTGATTAGCAATTCTAACTAAACACAATATGTAATAAGCAAAGATAAATAAAGAAACGATCAAACTACAACACGATTGTTTATCGTGGTTCGGCTACAAGGACTCTTTTTCCTTGCCCTACATCCACGCCCCGAGTTTCCAACTCGAGATTTATAAGCACTAATCAACAAGCTCCTTTCCCGGTGGAGAAACCTTTACAACGTCACTTATACTTTTACCGACACTAAGCTAGATGTCGAGTTCTTTTACACGGGTACAACCACTCCCATCGTCGCTTACACTTTTTCCGACACTAAGCTAGATGTCGAGTTCTTTACCAAGGGTACAACCACTCCCGTTAGTTCTTTTACAAGGGTACAACAACTCCCGACACACTATGTATTTTGAGGCCTAAAATACTAACCGATCACTTCTATACAAGATACACATGAAGTATAAACTACCAAAGTCTATACATAACAAAGCTAACAAGTCTTGCAACTTAGAGTTGAAACTTGTAACTTCTTAGATGAATATGTGAACTCCTTTGCTACATTAGAGAATCACACAAGTTAGTAGCTACTGAGTATAATGAGAGAATATGTGTAAAATATGACTCTAAATGATGAATCAAAACTAACAAGTGGTTTGGTATTTATAGCAAAACATTTTGCAGTTCTGGCGGATACGGCAGAACCCTCAGATGGGTTCCGCCCGTGTACCCCCCAGGGTTCCGTCAGGGATGCAGTTGGTTTTGCAATTAATCTTCCAAACCAAACAAGGTAACATCACATAAATACTAGTCAACAGGCATTGCACCAAACATGGAATACTTCTAAAGTGTGTAAGAACTTCATGGATAGTCAAACACATAATCTAACTATAAATGCACATTGATGAGATGTGACACTTTCTTATTAAAGAAATACTTTCTTATTTAAGAAATAAAACCAAATGTTAAGTTTAAAAAGAAATGTAAAGACTAGTTACACAAGACTTAAAACTAAAATGATGTTTTACTACAATCTAAAGTTTGTACTTTGTCATTAACAAAACTTAGCAAAGATCGTTAAAATATAAATAACGTTTTCAGGCGATATTTGTATTAACAATCTCCCCCTTTTTGTTGATGACAAAACATAAACTTTATTTATAAGTAAGTCACTTGTTTTAGTGTTAAGTCTTATAAAGTTAGTATAAAAACTTGTTCTTGCTAAGATGATGTGACATGCAAAAAAATATTTTGAAACAAGTTTATATATAAATTCTCCACCTTTTTGTCGAAACAAAAAGAAGAGTAGCGAAGGGGAAGTATGCACTTGCTCCCCCTTGGACGATACTCCCCCTAAATGGAGTGCCAAGAGAGGAGACATGGATTTTGAACCTACAAAAAAAAATTAGTTGCCGCACAAGACAAGTCATGAAAGCATTTCATGTCTAAAACACAACTAAGAGTTGTGAAGCGGAATAATGCAATACTCATGCTCCCCCTTGAATATTACTCCCCTAAATGGAGTATCAAGGAAGGAAAGCATGGATAATGATCCTACAAAAAGAAATGCTAGTTTCTAAAACACAAGATATATGTATGCTACCATAGCAAGGTATAGTTCACTTATTATACCTAAATGGTCAACAAACAATGCAAACCTTGTAGCATAATGAAATTCATTTCATGTAAAATTTTGATTCTTAGAAAATTTTGATTTTTAGAAAGTCAAAGACAAGAAATTAGGACGACATCATCCTACTTCTTAAAAATAAAGAAAACATACGAATAAACTAAGAACATAAAATGCTTACAAGGAAATCATCATTTTCCTTAATAAGAAACATTTTCCAAAAACAAGGCTAAGGTTGTTTAAGGATGAAAATGTGTGTTGGAGGGTGTAGCGGGTTTTGTTTTGAATGTTGTGGAGGTGACACGGTTTTGGTTTGTTGGTTTAAATGGTGAAACGTTTTCCAAAAGAAACGGATTTGTTTCATTTTGGAGACTCTAAACTTGAGGTGGTGTTGGTGCTCTGAACTTGGTTTGTTGGTTTTAATGAGCAACATTTTCCAAAAGAAACGGTTTTGTTTCATTTTGGAGACTTTAAACTTGAGACGTTCCACAATGTGGTTTAGGATAAACCTCATTTCATTGTTTAGAGGATCATGGATGTCTTTGTAGATAAGGTGAGACAACAATGGTTTTGGGTGGTGATATTCTTGTTGTGGTGTTTGGTTGTGGTCAAAAGACTCATTTTGGTCAAGCAATGACCTTAGTTTTTCATTTGTGAAAGGTGGTGGTTTTGTTGGTCTTGATGGAAGATCATTGAGATGCTTCTATTTTCTTATACGAAGAAAATAGAGATTCAAAGTGCTGGGAAGGTTCATGTGGTGGTGGTAGTTGAACAAGTGACGAAGGCTTGGTTCTCCGAAAGGATTACCATGAAGGTTTTTGTAAATGGGGTGAAACACAAATGATTGTAGGTGTGTATGACCTTGATCATTTGGAAAAATTGAGGGTTTAGCATAACGGTAGGCCAACCGTTCTACCAATGATGGTTGAGTTTATTGCGATGTTAAATCACTTGATGTTTTGGTTGATGGTTGAAAAGTGTGTATGTTTGTATTGCCATGTTTGGAGTAGCAAGATTAAGCAAATCTTGAATAGTGATCACATTGGTATTGCAAGGTGTTGAGGTAGTAAGGTTAAGAAAATCTTGGATAGGTGAAGAAATGTTAAGTGAAGCATCACTTGAAGATGATGAGCTTGACTCGATGGCTTTGTTGAAGTAACAAGGTTTAACACTAATCTTAGTGGTTTTTGCCAAAGATTTTGATGACTCGGATGAGGTGTTGGATTTGGTCATTTCAAAGGTGTGGTTTTGAGAGAGGGTATTTTGATGGTGATGGTGTGATTTGAATTGTTGCAAAACTTTCAAATTTATAGGGTGAAAGAGATGTTGAAATGGGTGTTTGGATTTGATGTTCTACCATTCAAAGATTGAGCTTTCAAATGATTTTCATGAACTTGTCACATCATTTGATGTCAATCCAATGGAATAGGGTGGAGTGAAAGACCAACATATGCACTCAATGCTTTGTGATCATGGGAAGTGATTTGGTTGAAAATGTTCCAATGGTTTGAAGGATCCTTTAAATGGGTTCCTTGGGTTAGTTATGTTTGAATTTGAACTTTTGGCGGGAAATGACTTCCTTATTGTTTTAGTGAGTGAGAGTTGTTCTAATATGGTTATTGGAGTTAATGGAAGATGTTTCTCACTTAGGATAATGGTTTGACAGTTTACAAGTTTTGAACTTAAGAAAAATGACAAAAATTTTCTGCAGGTGACTGGCGGAACCCTCGCGATACACATGCGGAACCCTGTTTTGGGTTCCGTCTGGTCCGTTGGGCCATTTCTGGGTTGCCCAGAAAATACACTGGCGGAACCCATTTATGGGTGCCGCCAGATCCGCCAGACCTGAAAAACTTGGCAGTCCGCATTTTTGACCCGCGAGACGTTTTTCAAATTTTTCGAAAACTCCTAAAATTAAAAAGATAATGCATATCTGGTTAGGTAATACAAAAATTGGACATGTTAGCATACATACCATAGGACTTTGACCGGGGGGTCGAGAATTTCACTATACTTAGTGAAAATTTCATAAACATGAAAATTTGACAACTTGTCAAATGTTGTTTTCCTGCATCATTGTTAGTTCCTACAAGTTCCAAATAGTACCTAATATCTTACCAACACACAAATACATAACACGTAATGTTTAAATGACCAAATCGTTCAAATAGCACCTAGTGCCAAACACTCCTACACACCCGCTCTCATAGACGGTCAATCTTCTTCTTGAGCTTTTCAAGAAATCTCTCGATGTTTTTGAACATCCCCTTTTTTTGCTTGAACTCCACCGACTCATTTGGAATATCCGAAAGTTGGAAAATGTATTCTAGAGGTGGGAGCCTAGAGTTGGAAAATGTTTCCCTTGGGTTTTGTAGATTCTCGTATCACTTAGTGGGACAAAAGCGTGTGGAATAAGATAGTAGTCTAGGTGAAGACTTTTAGGAGTTGATGGAATGGGAGAGATGAACCTAAAGAGACGGGTCAAGAGCATTCCATACGGCATAGACGTTGTGCCTTGCACGGGAATGTCGGTTATTCTCTTGGTCATGTAGTAGGCAAGGTTGAAGGGTTGCCTAACGGACAAGGAGTAGAGCATGTAGCAAAGGCAAACATTGATGTGACCCCGGTTTCCTATGGTGCTAATTACATTGGCTCTAAGGAGTTCTTCCCATTCCTTGAATTGGGGCTTGAGTTCATTGAATTCCATTCCATATGGGTCCTTGATGACCTTATTTCCAGTTCTAGTTCTCCTAGTGTTGGTGGTCCTAATGAAGAGGTGGTCACGAAGTTCATCTTTGGACACAAGAGGGGTATCATAGGGATAGATGCGGTCAAAGAGTGTGTCAAGAGTTGAGAGGGAATGCAAGTCGGAGTAGATGCAAGTACCATGGTTTGGGACACCTAGGATTTGAGTAAACTCCTCGAGAGTGAAGGAGTATTGATGACTACTAGCCCTAAAGTTAATAGACATGCGACCATACTCATCCTTGGAGAGGGTGACGGATGCACATAATTCTAAAATGAACCTAGAACAAATAGGCTCGTCGATTTCTAAGAGACACTCAAAGTTGATTGTGGCAAGTTCCGTGTAGAGGTTTGTACCTTCTAAGAAGGATGGATCAATGGTTCTGACCTCATGGACATATCGTTTTTCTAAGGCTTTGAAGACAACGATTTGAGTTTGAGTAAGACCTTTGGTTTTGTGGTGTTTGGGTAGGTACTTGATGGTGTCCTTGTGGTCGTAACGAGTTAGAGGAGGCATGATGATTCCTAGAAAATCAAAATTTCACATTTTAGTCTAAGTAAACGACTATTGTAATGTGTATGTTCTAGTGTGTGCCTATATGAAAACAATGTGGAGGTGCGGTTAACTTAACTCATTTTGATGCTTAAAAATGTTTTATAATGCAAGTGATGTTTCAATGACGTTTTTCATTTGTTTTAACAATGTGTTGAACGGTGGTAAAGTATGGTTGACGACCGAGAGTGGATATGTGAAATGAGGTGGTGATTGCTTGACAACACTTAAAGCTTGGATATCTTCTTTGTGTTCTTCACTTGCTAGAAAGTGAAAGAGACGTATTTCATAATGAAATTCATTTGACCTTTGACGATATAGACAAATATGTTAATGAGAGTATAGATATGACAATTGCCCTTTGTTTTAAAGAGCGACACAAGGGTGAACATAGGTTTATGTATCATGAAAGGTGGTTTAATCTTAATAGGTTAGGTTATAGTTGGGATGACACACTTGTTTGGTTACATTGTGAAATCTTCTTGTGAAGATGACTAGGTGGAGTTATTGGTGAAGATGATATTGACTCTTGGTTTCTTTGAGGGCATGAAAATGGTGGATGACTCGATATTGATATGACAAAGGATAACTCGGTTTCTCATTTCACATTGGTTGTTTGAGGTTTGAGTGATGAAAGGTTATGAGGAAGTTTCTATTCCAATATTTAAACAGTTGTTAGCAAATCCTTAAAAAATTATAAGTCATTGAATTGATCTAATGGCTCAAATCAAAAAAACTTCTTTTAATTTAAATCATCTAACTTGAGTGAAGTTTCTATTCCAATATTTAAACAGTTGTTAGCATATCCTTAGAAAATTATAGGGTAAATTGCAAAAATGGTCCTTAACGTTCCACAAATTTGCAAAAACGGGACCGAGACAAAAAGTAGCGCAAAAAAGATACCGACGTTCCACATTTTTGTAAAATCGCCACTGAGAGCCCTTTTCCGTTAATTTTACCGTTAAGTGCCACGTATTTGAGGGTAGTATCGTCATTTCACTGTTCACCGCTTATCTCCCGCCAACTTTCGGCTCTGTGCTTGGTATCAATGTGATTAGACTTCAGTGGCTAATTTGCAAAGTTATTTTCAGGTCTCATATTAAATTGTCAACGCCTTCACACACACACAAACAAGCAGAAAAACACACACACACCCGTAATCAAACAATTATCATTTCCATTTCCAGAAAAATGTCTCGCTGTCTTGATCTGATGGTTGCTTGCAACTCGTTAGTCATATCGGAAATGATGCTAACCCATTACCGGCGAGAGGTTGAGGAGGACATTCATCATGCACAAGAGTTGATGTGTAGGTGCCAAAGGCTGTTTAATAGGTTGGGTGTTAGGGGGGACCTGATTACGGAGCTCCAACTCATAAGGGGCTCGAGAACTGCAAGGGCCAATGTGAACAAGCTTAGGAGGATTCAGTCGGTTGATATGAGAACGATGAGGGGGTTGATGAGGATGCTGTGGCAAACAAACGACAGCATTGTTTCCAAGATTGAGTTTGCTGTGAGGCAAAATTACATGTGAAGGAGTTGGGTGCTGGGTGCTAGGTGCTGGGATGGGTTGTTTTGTTGTGTATGATGAATGTAGGTAGTAGGTGGTAGGTGGTTGATGAGGCGAAAAATGATCCATTTTTAGGGGGTCATTTAAGCCCGAATCCGAATTTATTTGATCAAATATTGCCCTAAATCGTTCCTTTTGTGATTTTAGGTGTTTGGAGAGTGAATTCTGGAAAAGAGGCTATTTTGGACGTTTTTGGAGCATAAAGTGAAGAAAACGACAAAGTACCAAAAATCCAAGCTGGAAATACAAGGTGACGGCGTCAAGGGTTTGCTCTTGACGGCGTCAGACATGAAGAATAATTTACCGTAGATGGTGACGGCGTCAGATGGAGTGATGACGGCGTCAAAGTGGCCAAGATTAATTTACCGTGGGTGGTGACGGCGTCACATAGGCCGTCACGATTGGATCTAGGGCGTCCGAGGAAGTGAATGGCGGCGAGTTGACGGCGTCAGATTTAACTCTTGACGCCGTCAGGACGATTTTCCTATATATAGTTTTCTAGTTTTTTCATTAAAAAAGAGAGAAGTTTTGGTGAAACCCTAAAGACGATTTTGGTGCCTCTTTTACAGGTTTTTCAAGGGTTCCAAACCCTTGAGACCTTGCATTGTAATTGAGATAAGTATACTCTTAATTCAATCAATATGTCTATGTGTTGGTTGTTTATCTTTTGTTCTTATCTTAATTCTACTATGCTAGGCTAGATCTCTCTTGTGTTTGCTTAGATCTAATGAAACCTAGATGTTGATTATGTGTTGATTACTTGTCTATTCTTGTTTTGAATGAATGATTTTATATGTTAGGCTTAAGAAAACTGGCAGATCTCCAAATGGTAACATGCTTGAACGTCTTAAGAAACATGAACCGAGGCGTACTAGGTCTTTATTGGTTGTATTTAATGCATGAGCCACTGTTTACAATCCCTATAGTTGTGCTGGGTCATGGTGTAGGAGGAGATAAGAGCTCATAGAGTTGGGGAGTTATGTATGCCACTCCACGAATGGTATTAAGGAATACAACCCGTCATTCATACAAGTGTAACAAGTAATTAACATGTAAAAGATATCTAGGGAGTAATGAAGTCTAAGTAAACACAATTTCTCCAATTACTGCTCACAACCTTAGTTTAATATTAGTTCAATTTCATTTTCATTAGTTTAATTAGTTATAAAGTAGTTTTTGGGTTAGTTGAATAACAACTAATTCCGCCCACTCTTCTAAAAAACCGAGATTTTACTTGCTTTCATAAAATATAAAAACACAAAAATAATCATCTTTCATCTCTAGAACTATTAATTAGGTTTTCTAATCCTAGCGACACTATTCCTAAGCTGAACGATCAATCCCCCGGTACTTGTCACTATACTATACTACAACGATCAGGTACACTGCCTGGTGGGGGTTGTAAGCCTCGCGAGATCCCTCGAGAGGTAAAGCAAGGTGCGATTCCCACGCATCAAGTTTTTGGCGCCGCAGCCCGGGGAATAGTTATTGTCTAGGTTAGGATTTCTTTTTATTAGGTCTACTTGCTAGATTCCTTTCTAGTAAGATTTTTTATTTTTATTTTTATGTCTTCTTTAGTCTATCTTATTTCTTCGTGCTTTTGTTCGTAACTCTTCACCATTCACCATCATGGCAACCAACGAATTCTCCAACCTTAGGATCACTAGAAGTCATAGCACCACTAAAGACCTCGTCTTGCCTTATGCAGAACCCGAAAGAGAAATGTGTAGGTTAAGACGAACTCACTCAACACCTGAATAATCCAGCATTGCTATCGACTTTGATGCACCTCTCTCTGAAGAAAATTCAGAAAATCACATCACAACCCCGAGCTCCCACAATGAGACGAATACTCCTATAATACCTCCTCCTAAGCGTCTCAAGGATTACTCTTCCCCAACTCCTCGTGGGTTTTCCAATGCCATTGTTTATCCAAACGAACACACCAACGAGGTCTTGCATGCGAATGATATTTGGCTTGTCAAAAGTGTGTGTAAGTTCCACGGACTTGATGAGGAAAATCCGATCCAATACATCAAGGACTTCCTAAAAATAGTGGATACCATCCATACGGGTGGGACTACTAGAAACACATCCCGACTGCGATTCTTCCCTTTTACCTTATACGGAAAAGCCCAAGAATGGTATAACAAACTCCCTTCCGAATCTATTTTCACATGGGAGCAACTCATATCCAAGTTCTATGAGAAGTTCTTTCCACCTGGAAAAACCTCAGCATTCAGGGATAGGATCCTTCGTTTCCGAAAGGGGAAGGATGAACCCTTCCATAAAGCGTGGACTAGATTCAAAGATTTAATAAGACAAGTTCCACATCATGGCATTGAACTTTGGCTCTTGGTCCAAATCTTTTACGAAAATATCTCCTCTAATGACCGGAACGGAATCAACCAATCTAGGAAAGGAAGATTGGCCAATCTTAGTGCCGAGGAAGGATGGGACAGGATTGAAGAATATGCCCAAGACCTGGATGACACTTGGGATGAACCTGAGTCGACTATCGGCATTTCTGAAACCACCTCGGATCGATTGAGCAAAGTTCACAAAAGAATGGATTGCCTTGCTGGATCACAACCACCTAAAATGTTGTCTAATCCTTACTTGATCTGTGATTACTGTGGAGGTCCGCATGAGGTGGAGGAATGCGGAGGAGCAGCCACAACTGAACATGCATGCTTGTCAGGAGGAGACATTTATGCTGATCCCTCCCTTTTGCCTTTCTACCAAAATGATGATTATACCCTTTGGGGAAATCTGGTAAGGAAAAGAGAAGGGGAGGGAGGCCCTGAATTCAAGATCAGGAGCAATTTCGAAGATGACCTTGGTCACTTCACTCAAGAAAAAGACTTGCAAATGAAAGGGCTTAATGAGCTTTTCGACGAACAGCAGGAGGATGTCGGAGAATTCTTCAGCAAGCTTAACTCAGCCCTAGATAACCTCCAACCACCGTCAAAAAGAGGAAAAGATCCCATGCTCGCGATAACCACACGGGCCGGAACGACAACCAAGGACCCTCTTTACCCAAATTCGTCCCCAATCACACTCAATTCAGACAAACCTGGGGAGGAGGAGCAGGATGTCGTCATTGGCACCCCGGACCAACCACCAGTAACAACCCCCTCCCCATCAGCCCTTCCTAACCCACCTGTGAGAATTCCATACCCATCCTGACTAAGGAACCAAAAAACGGAGAATGATAACAAAAGGTTCTTGTCATACCTAAAAGACTCGGTTGTCACCATACCTCTCCTGGATGCTTGCTATCACATGCCAAAGTATAGCACATATTTCAAAAAACTGCTCGCTAACAGGAAGAAGCTCGAGGGTCTTGTAACCCTAGGGGAAGAATGCTCAGTGGTGACCCATAAAGGGCTACCAAAGAAGGTAGACGATCCGGGCAGTTTCACCTTGCCATGCTCTATAGGTCCTCTATCAATCAAGAATGCTCTTGCCGATTTGGGAGCAAGTATCAACCTCATGCCTCTCTCTATGTTCCGTAAACTAGGATATTCCGGATTGAAGCCTACCCGTATGAACATCCAACTAGCCGATAGATCAGTCAAATACCCCGAAGGGATATGTGAGAACGTGCTAGTCAAGGTTGGGAAATTCAAATTCCCTGTCGACTTCGTAATCCTGGATATGGAGGAGGACGACGTGGTACCTATCATTTTAGGTAGACCATTTCTTGCTACCGCTCGTGCAGTCATCGATGTCTACGATGGCAAATTGACCTTACGAGTAGGAGACGATAGCACAACCTTCGACATTAAGGATTCTATGGACCTCTCCCTCGAAGCATCCAACCGGCTCTACTTTATCGGGGAAGTAGATGAGCTCACAGATATCATTGATGACTGCATCGATGAACAAATCGATGAAGGCTGGCTACGGGACGAGAGTTTTCTTCCTTTGCTGGAGGTGGAAAAGACGGAGGAAGTTAATGCAGTCTCCTTCTACCCCAGACAAGAGACAACGGAGCATCTCGAGCTCCGAAAGCCCGAGAACAAGCTAAAACCTTCTATTATCGAGCCCCCTGACGTTGATTTTAAAGAACTCCCTAATCATTTGGAGTATGCCTTTCTTCAGGGAGAAAACCAACTCCCGGTAATCATAAATTCTTCCTTGGAAAAAGAACAAAAAGTTAAACTCTTAGAGGTCCTGAAGAAATACAAGGGGGTACTCGCATGGAGTGTGGCCGACATTAAGGGGATTGACTCCACTTTTTGCACACATAAGATTCTTATGGAGGAAGATTATAAACCCACTGTGCAACCCCAGAGGCGAGTTAACCCTAACATTAAGGAGGTAATGAAGAAGGAAGTTATCAAACTTTTGGATGCAGGACTGATTTACCCAATCTCGGATAGCCCATGGGTTAGTCCTGTGCAGGTTGTACCTAAAAAGGGTGGAATGACTGTAGTAAAAAATGACAAGGGTGAGATGGTGCCACAGAGAACTGTCACTGGATGGCGGGTACGCATTGACTATCGAAAGCTCAACGATGCCACGAGGAAAGATCACTTTCCCTTACCATTCATTGATCAGATGTTAGAAAGATTATCTGGACACGAGTACTATTGCTTCTTAGATGGGTTCTCTGGATATTTTCAAATCCCCATAGCACCTGAGGACCAAGAAAAGACCACGTTTATTTGCCCCTATGGAACGTTTGCCTACAAACGAATGCCTTTTGGGCTATGTAATGCCCCCGCCACTTTCCAACGTTGCATGACCGCAATCTTTCACGAACTCATGGAAGACAGCATGGAAGTATTCATGGATGACTTTTCAGTCTTCGGGAACTCCTTCGACCGCTGTCTTGCTAATTTAGAGAAGATGCTTAAACGTTGCGAGGAAACCAACTTGGTGTTGAACTGGGAAAAGTGTCATTTCATGGTAAAGGAAGGGATTGTGTTGGGCCATAAGATTTCAGGGAATGGGATAGAGGTGGACCAAGCTAAGGTTGAAGCTATATCTAAGTTACCATACCCCACAACTGTTAAGGCAATACGCAGCTTTTTGGGGCACGCCGGATTTTATCGGAGATTCATCAAAGACTTCTCCAAAATTGCCCGGCCAATGACTCAATTGCTTGTGAAGGATGCTCCATTCGATTTTTCCAAAGAATGCAAGGATGCTTTCGACCTCCTAAAAAGGGAACTCACTCAAGCTCCAATCATGATCACACCCAACTGGGAGTTACCATTTGAAATAATGTGTGACGCTAGCGACTTCGCTGTCGGGGCTGTATTAGGTCAACGACGTGACAAGCTTTTCCAACCTATTTACTATGCTAGCAAAACCATGAATCCCGCCCAAGAGAACTACTCCACCACCGAAAAAGAATTATTAGCCGTAGTGTTTGCATTCGACAAATTCCGACAATATCTTGTCCTTTCAAAGACAGTCGTCTTCACTGACCACTCAGCTCTTAGATATCTGTTTGCGAAACAGGACGCCAAGCCACGACTAATTCGGTGGATCTTGTTGCTACAAGAATTTGATGTTGAGATTCGCGATAAGAGGGGGGCAGAGAATCTAGCCGCCGATCATCTATCTCGCCTGGAAAACCCCTTGGATAAACACGATAGAAGTGAAATTAAGGATTCGTTTCCCGACGAACAACTGATGTCTATCCTTGATTCGGAACCTTGGTACGCCGACTTCGCCAATTACTTCGCAAGTAGATGTAGACTTGTTCCTGAACACCTGACCAAATACGAAAGGAAGAGGTTCTTTTCCCAGCTGAAATATTACTTCTGGGATGAACCATTTTTATTCCGAAGGTGTCCTGACCACATTATAAGGCGTTGTGTTTCGGAGAATGAGGCAGTGAAGATCATGAGGGAATGTCACTCCGGTCCCTCTGGAGGGCATCATGGGATAAATGTTACTGCTCGAAAGATTCTCGATGCAGGATTCTATTGGCCCACAATTTTCCGTGATGTAAAAGATATGGTACAAGCGTGTGATGCATGTCAACGGGCTGGAAATATATCACATAGGGATGAGGCACCTCAGAACTTTATACAAGTTTGTGAGGTATTCGATGTTTGGGGGATTAACTTTATGGGACCCTTTCCATCCTCAGGAGGAAACGAGTACATCTTGGTCGCCATTGACTATGTTTCGAAATGGGTTGAAGCACAAGCCCTTAGGACTAATGATGCTAGAGTGGTCATTCATTTCCTAAAAAAGCTTTTCGCAAGATTTGGGATTCTGAAGGCTCTCATCAGTGATAGGGGGACACATTTTTGCAACGCGCAAATGGAAAAGGTCATGAAGAAGTATGGAGTACCCCACCGATTCTCCACCGCCTATCATCCACAGACCAATGGCCAAGTCGAAAACACCAATAGAGCTATTAAAAGAATACTTGAAAAAACGGTTAGTCAAAACAGAAAGGACTGGTCATTCAAACTCGACGAAGCCTTATGGGCATTCCGAACTGCTTACAAAACACCTATTGGAATGACCCCGTTCCGCATGGTGTATGGTAAGGCATGTCACTTACCGGTAGAATTAGAACACAAGGCTTATTGGGCGCTTAAGGCATGCAACTTAGATTACACAACTGCGGGGAACCATAGGTTTTTGCAATTACACGAGCTTGATGAACTTAGATTAGAAGCCTACGAATCCTCCATCACATATAAAGAGAGAGCTAAAAGATGGCATGATCAAAGAATTAAGAAACCCAAAGAATTTTCAGAAGGAGACAAGGTCCTATTATACAATTCTCGGTTGCGATTATTTCCGGGAAAACTTAAGTCTAGATGGTATGGGCCATTCACGGTGAAGAATTCCTCTAAATTTGGAGCTGTAGTGTTAGTTGATGACGAGGGTAGGGAATTCACGGTTAACATACAACGTGTAAAACATTACCAAGAAAATAACAATGAAATGATTAATGAGGAGGATGTGATGTTTGATGATGAAATCACGTAGTAACCCACGACTTTGAGTCTAGCTACAAGACTCGTAAATAAAGAAAAGCGCTTCTTGGGAGGCAACCCATGTTTTGTGTGATTTTTAATTGTTTGATTGTTATTTGCTTCCGTATGCATGTTTTATTTTTACTGATGGTTGATCATGTTTCTCAATTAAAATGTGAAATACTTTATTATGTTGTTTAGCCTAGTCTTAACTCCAACCTAAAGGTATTTTTGCAAAAGATAAGTGTAAGGGGAAACCCCAAATATGTTTTTAAGAAACAAACCGATCATGATTATCCACAATATTTAATGAACATGTATATTCGTATTTGTTAGAGTCAAATGCTTGTATTGAGTCATAATGAAGTTTTGCAGGATTTTCCAGGAAGTAGGACAAAGTTTTTCCAGAAATTTTCCGGAAACTTAACATAAATATTTCTGCAGGTCCATTCTGACGGCGTCATGTAATTGCTCTTGACGGCGTCAGGTGTCAAAAATCTGGAAATTTTACCAGTTTTGTTTTTCTAACGGAGTCTTATGGTTTTTGTGAATTATTAAGTTTTATAATCTCCAGGAAATCTGCAAACTTCATTCCACAAGCATTATATCTTATTTTGTTTTCTAGGATTTAGTAACTTATATAGGATGCCGCCGATTTTACGCGAGGTTGCCTTGTCTATTGTTGTCAGGATTTACAGGTTATTTATGACAAGAAGATGATTTATATTCTGGAAGGGAAGCTTTGATTGTTCGTTTTCTTGGAGGAAGATTTAACCTGGCCAACCTATAATCTATACCGAGCGAATCAGGGGAGTATTTGATTTCATTCTCTTTACCTTTTAACTTTTACATTCTTTACTTGAACATTGGGGACAATGTTCATCTTAAGTGTAAGGGGAGGGTAAAAAGATGATACCTTACATATGCACTTTCGCTTGAGTTTGTTTTGTTTGATAGTAGATGAGTAATAAAACTATGAGAAATACTTGTTAGTGTAATTTTAGCGCCAAATTTAAAATTTTTTACAACATTTAGGAGTGAAACTTTAGCCATAGCAAGCGTCTCATGGATAGGAGATTGTATGACTAGCACATAACCGTATATTCAGAAAAATTTTCCACCCAAAAATATGAGGTTCGCCTTTAGATTTGATAGGAAAAGCATTCATTATTAGTGCTTATGAGTGTACCGGTAGCATTTAGATTCTAGAACTTGCGTTAGTGATGCATCCCGAGACCGCTAGTGAGACTACATTCGTGTGGTAGGATTTACTACATGATAAGAGGCATTAGGATCACCCTTGTGTTAAACCCGTATTATAATTACTTGACCATTTAAGTCATATTACTTGGCTAGTTAAGTCAACTAATTTTTCCCACACCCTTTGCGTTGTACTCATTTTTAGTACACGATACCCCTAGTACACCCCTCCGAGCCTATCTTTTCGTTTCTAACTTTAAGCATTTTACTTAAAGGAAGAATTTGTTACACCCCACTTAAATGTACAACCAAATCGCCTTAGCCTTCCGTGTATGCGCTCATTTTTAGTGCATTATTGTTATATGTTAAACCCTAAGTTAACTTTCTAATTGATTACATGGTTGCTAAGTCGAGTCATATCCGTGTACATATTGTTTTGGGACGATTGGGACTCATGGGTAAGTACTTATTTTATGGAGTAATGAGGAAGAACATAATATTATTACCCCCATATGTGCGTTAATCTTAAAAGTGCTCCAAGTGTTTTGATTTTCTTAATTCGAGTCATTAGAATAGTTTAATGTAAAGTATGTAAAGATTCAAGTGTAAGGGGAGTGCTCAAACCCCTATGATGTATTATTTTGGATGGTAGGGTAAGAGTGTATGCGAAAAAAAAAAAAAAAAAAAAAAAAAATCAAGAAAAAGAAAGAAAAAAAAATAGAAAAAAAAAAAAAAAAAAAAAAAAAAAAAAAAAAAAAAACATACGGACTACCATCCCGTTTTCATTCTATGTTCATTTTATGTTTTTGTTATTTTTCATTTATTAGCTTAAGTCGAGTCTAGTCTTGGCTTAGCAACGCCATCTTGTACATGTAATTTACTAAGATTGTTAACTCGCCACCAGTAAAATTCCCTTTATCCAACAAAACCGTGTAATTATATCCCTACATCTAACGATATAACCCTTTTTAAAAGACCTCTTTGATAGTTTATCCTAGGTGCTTACGCCATGTGGTGGAGGTTTGATCCTTTCCCAAGCCTATGGTAATCTATTTTGCTATGACAGGTAGTGAGAGATATCTTCCATTTCCATAATGTTATATTACTTTATTACACCCGAGAGATGTGAGTATCTAAACACTATTTGTGAGGTGCTTGTGTATGACCTCCGTGCTTGTCTATTGGTCTTTAGTGGAACGATTATTTGTTGTAATTACTTTTATATTAGTGTTAAATGACCCCTAACTTGTCTTTTGAGTAGAATAAAAGCTCATTTGCTTGAGGACAAGCAAATCTCAAGTGTAAGGGTATATGATGAGGCGAAAAATGATCCGTTTTTAGGGGGTCATTTAAGCCCGAATCCGAATTTATTTGATCAAATATTGCTCTAAATCGTTCCTTTTGTGATTTTAGGTGTTTGGAGAGTGAATTCTGGAAAAGAGGCTATTTTGGACGTTTTTGGAGCATAAAGTGAAGAAAACGACAAAGTACCAAAAATCCAAGCTGGAAATACAAGGTGACGGCGTCAAGGGTTTGCTCTTGACGGCGTCAGACATGAAGAATAATTTACCGTAGATGGTGACGGCGTCAGATGGAGTGATGACGGCGTCAAAGTGGCCAAGATTAATTTACCGTGGGTGGTGACGGCGTCACATAGGCCGTCACGATTGGATCTAGGGCGTCCGAGGAAGTGAATGGCGGCGAGTTGACGGCGTCAGATTTAACTCTTGACGCCGTCAGGACGATTTTCCTATATATAGTTTTCTAGTTTTTTCATTAAAAAATAGAGAAGTTTTGGTAAAACCCTAAAGACGATTTTGGTGCCTCTTTTACAGGTTTTTCAAGGGTTCCAAACCCTTGAGACCTTGCATTGTAATTGAGATAAGTATACTCTTAATTCAATCAATATGTCTATGTGTTGGTTGTTTATCTTTTGTTCTTATCTTAATTCTTCTATGCTAGGCTAGATCTCTCTTGTGTTTGCTTAGATCTAATGAAACCTAGATGTTGATTATGTGTTGATTACTTGTCTATTCTTGTTTTGAATGAATGATTTTATATGTTAGGCTTAAGAAAACTGGCAGATCTCCAAATGGTAACATGCTTGAACGTCTTAAGAAACATGAACCGAGGCGTACTAGGTCTTTATTGGTTGTATTTAATGCATGAGCCACTGTTTACAATCCCTATAGTTGTGCTGGGTCATGGTGTAGGAGGAGATAAGAGCTCATAGAGTTGGGGAGTTATGTATGCCACTCCACGAATGGTATTAAGGAATACAACCCGTCATTCATACAAGTGTAACAAGTAATTAACATGTAAAAGATATCTAGGGAGTAATGAAGTCTAAGTAAACACAATTTCTCCAATTACTGCTCACAACCTTAGTTTAATATTAGTTCAATTTCATTTTCATTAGTTTAATTAGTTATAAAGTAGTTTTTGGGTTAGTTGAATAACAACTAATTCCGCCCACTCTTCTAAAAAACCGAGATTTTACTTGCTTTCATAAAATATAAAAACACAAAAATAATCATCTTTCATCTCTAGAACTATTAATTAGGTTTTCTAATCCTAGCGACACTATTCCTAAGCTGAACGATCAATCCCCCGGTACTTGTCACTATACTATACTACAACGATCAGGTACACTGCCTGGTGGGGGTTGTAAGCCTCGCGAGATCCCTCGAGAGGTAAAGCAAGGTGCGATTCCCACGCATCAGCGGTCGGGCATGTTTGGTTTCTTTTGTTCATTTTGGTGCCCTTGTCGTAAGGTTGTAGGTGTAGATAGGGGTTGTGGTTTCCCCTATGTTATGGTTGTAAATGAATGGGTATGAATGGAAGGGGTCGTTTGATCCCAATTTTCTTGGTTTATACTTTATACTCTTCGATTCGTATCACAAACAATGAATTGTAACTATAACATACAAACATATAACATAAACACAAAAGTAACAAACACAAACAAAGAAACAAAGACAAACATATATAGCAGAAACGCAAAACAGAGTATTGATAGTAGTCAATATTGACTAAAAATTTAACCCATTTGAAATATTGTTCAAGTTACATACTATTGGTCGGCATGTACAAAAACAGATGAACCCATCACAATGCCGCCACACACCCTTTGGTGTATTCGAAAGGGAGGTAAAATAGTTCAAGTTACATTAGTCAAATTACATTACTAAATACAACCAAATTAAAACTGATATTGTTCTCTACACATTACATAATTCCAAAAGATTAAACCCATATGTCAATCTTCAAAAGCTTCTACTGGATAGGTGTGCAACTATACCTGCACAATCAAAATATGAAATGAAATGAGGTTACTATAATAGGCAATGCAATGTATCCACAAAAAATTTGCTAATCAATTCATTAGACTCACCTAGTCAAAATAAAACCACATTGTTTCCCATTGATCTTGGTGCCCTTAGAGCCAGCACGCAATTAGTGATTTTTACATCACTTCTTGGCCTCACAAGACCCGCACCCGTAGCTCCCACATTCACTGAACCACTTGCACCTGCTGTCTTCTTCATAGAACCACCATCTCTATCCGCAGACCTCTTCACACTCTTTTTTTGCTTGCTAAATTCAGGCTTTGAATCATCAACATCAGCCACAACTCTATAAGGTTTTGAAGTGGTAGTCCTAAAAGGAGTTGAAGTAATAGAGCACCGCAAGCTAGCATATTCTTCTACCCACCCAACAACCTCCCCACCATCACCATCTGCTCAATATTGTTTAAATAGTAGGGAGATAACACCTGTTTTGTGTGAGCAACAAACAAATCTACAAAACCGGCACAACAACCTAGCTCAATCATTGTATGCACATCATTGTCTGTGTGAATCAGCTTCAAACCTTCTTCTAATGATTTACCAGGCACACAAAAGAACACAACCCATTTTTCTCCCCTAATGCGTGAAAACATATCATCCAGACCTAGGAAAAAGATATGTCTATCACAGACAAAGCCACACATTGTAGAAACATTCCCTTGTACATACCTTAATGGACCAAATTCAAAGACTCCATTATTGTGCATGCGGAACAGAACTTCACCCCCATAACCAAGTAAATCTGCCACAATTTTAAATTCAAACTGTCAAGACATACTAGTACCTACGAAACTAATGGTATACATGCTAAAGTCAATGCAGAAGTAGTCAATGAAACAATTATGCAGGCTCGAGTGAAGCAGAGCAATGCAGTGTTGTATATCTCACCACATAGTTGTAGTTTAGGTAATAAGTTAATGTGGTGATATAGAAACCAATCTATTTTGTTCCTGATACACTCAAGATACACAATGTGAAGACTTACTTACAACCAATGTGAAGACTTACTTATAACCAATGTAAAGAGGCAGTACTTTCGTAATGCAAAACACTCTCTATAGCAGTATTTAGTAATGCCAAACACTCTCATTTATGATATTCTAACACCATACTTAATGCAAATACTCTGTTTATCCTAAACCTAGGAAAGGGGATGCATATAAAAGTCTATCAAACATAGCATAGCATCCTACGTAAACAATTTTAAAATGGCACATAAATGAAGTATACCACATTAACATACCAAGATCCGTATGCTCTTCCTTCACCTTCCTCTTCTTGCCAGCCTCCTTCTTCTTGCCAGTCCCAACAGGCCTTCCCCTCTTTCTTTTTCCTGTGACTGTAGTCGGAATAGGACTCCCCTCCGTCTTCTTCTTGCCACTCCCAACCGGCCTTCCCCTCTTCCTTTTTTCTGCGACTGTAGTCGGAATATGACTCCCCTCCGTCTTCTTCTTGCCACTCCCAACCGGCCTTCCCCTCTTCCTTTTTTCTGCGACTGTAGTCGGAATAGGACTCCCCTCCGTCTTCTTCTTGCCACTCCCAACCGGCCTTCCCCTCTTCCTTTTTTTCTCTGCAACTACCTCATTGGAGCAACGGCTAGCACCCACATTTGGTTTGTTGAAGGTTCTATTCCACATCCATTGAAGAATTTCTTCAATCATCTCCTTCTCTATGTTTGCATACGAACCATATTTGGCAATAACTTTTTCACCAAATTCATCCAAAACAACCTCAAAGACTTCATCATTTAATAAAACCTTGCCCCACGACATTTCGGATGATTCCCCCCCCCCCCCCCCCCCCCCATCAACAAGCACTTTCCCTTTCCATTCTTATCATTATTCGCCATAGCTGGGTTTAGTTGTTACGATTTGATTTTTTTTGTATGTTAGGGTTTGACGGTTGATTATCTACACAATCGTTGGTTGGTTTTGGGGATTTATTGCACCCTGAAAAAGCACAGCTTTAAATGTACATAGTTTATGTTGTTTGCAAAAATAGTCCCCCGAAAGTTAGCGGGATATAAAAAAGACAGTGAAATGACGATACTACCCTCAAATACGTGACACTTAACGGGAAAATTAACGGAAAAGGGCTCTCAGTGGCGATTTTGTGAAAATGTGAAACGTGGGTGGCTTTTTTGAGCTACTTTTTGTCTCGGTCCTATTTTTGCAAATTTGTGAAACGTTAGGGACCATTTTTGCAATTTACCCAAAATTATAAGAATACAAAGGACAAAAATGAATTAAATTAAAGATATCAAATTTTTAAAATTTGAAAGTAGATAAAATGAATAATTGGAAATAGAGGCGCCATAATTAATTTGAAATGAAATTCATGAATCCATCCAAAACAGGAGGTTGGGTTACAGCCAATGGGTGATGTACTGATGTTCACGTGTAAAGAAATCCCCCAAAATCTACGCATCACCACGTGCACCACCGGATTCAACGCGCTTTTCGAACCTTCTTCTCTTGTTTTCTTCTACCACTTAATTACCTTTCCTTTTACGGAGTATTATTTTCCTTTTTTTTCCCAAAAAAACAATGTTAAATCTATTTTAATTAAATGTTCATTTTTAGATTTCATAAAGTTTAAAAACAAAAATAAAAATTAGTGTAAAACTATATTAACCGATAAATTTTTATTGTAAATCATTTAAAAGCATTTTGATTTGTTAAAACTAAAAATAAATATTTATTTTGATACCACCAAATATAACAAAGATGTAAATTTATTTAGGACATAAAGAGTAATAAGTAAAAGTAGAACTTAATGAACAAATCATTTAAAAGAGTTGTTCATTCATATTAAGCATTATGAGACCTCGAATAACATGAAACGGTACTACTAAAAAGACATAAAAACAAAGAAAAAAAAATCACAACATAGACAAATTGCATAACTTTGTCTATGATATTGACGAACTTTAATCAAAATTTTATATTATGCTCGAAATTCAACTCATAAAAAATGAAAACTATCGAGCCACTTATTTTATACTAGCAGGGTACCCGTGCGTTGCAGCGGCGGGTACCCTGAAATTAGATTTTTCGGTTAATCATGTATTTTAGTTTATTATGTTATTTTTTTACAATAAATTTACGGATATTAAGAATTTCGTTTAGCTGTGGCCGTTCGGGCTCGATCCCGTTTGGCTCGCACCCATCCGGACTCAAGCCCATTTGACCCATTGCCCGTTCGGCCTTGAATATTTGTATAATGTGCTTTATTATTTGTGTTAATGATATTTAATGTAGAAATTGTGTTTAATTTGGTTATACAATATACTTGATAATTTGTATTTTTTATGTTAGGGTGTTTTAATAACTGTATTAATTGTATTTATTGACCAGTTAATTGATTGACTACATTAAATAGCATTATTTTTTTTTCTTAATATGTGCGTTAAAGTGCTGTACATTATGCTTGTTGTCTAGTAATTCTGAAAATTATGTGCATTAAATTAGTGTACACTATGTTTCTTTTCTTGTAAGTCTTAAAAGATTACAAGCATTGAAAGCTATACTTGTAACAACCCAGACTCTTTAAAGACAATTAAATTTTTAGGCTTTTAATTATATGTGTATGCATATTTCCTATTAAAGAAATGTTTTTGGTCTTAAACATTTTAAGACTTCTAAAAATAGATGTCCTAAATACATTATAAGGTAGTATAAATTACACATTAATTTGTCGTATTATTAAACGGTGCGACTAACAATGGATGATGACTACCCAAACAGGTGCGAGTGAAGACTTTGACACCTCAAAATGGGTCGACCGACGGCTATAACACCCCAAATAGAGTCGACCAACGAGTGTTTTTATTTTAATACGCCCTCCGTCTTATATTTATTATCCATATTTTCTTTTATAGATATCTTAAATTGATTGTCCACTTTTTATTTTTAGTAAGAAAAAGAGAATTTAGGAGAGAAATATTCTATTTGAGTGGTTGAGAATTATAGTGGTCTCACTTTTATTAAACTTTGTGATTTTGTCTCCTGACAATAGTTTTGAGACGGATGGAGTAATAGGACAAGACTGTGTCTTGAGTGGGTCGCCGGTCGAGCTATTTTATGGGTCGACTTGCTTTCCTAAAATTAAGAATTCAGTAGCAATTGGTCGAGCTATTTTATGGATCGACTTGCTTACCCAAAATTAAGAATCCAGTAGCAATTGTCCATATTGTGAACCAAAGAATCCAAGTGTATCATTTTTGAGGATTTTCTAAAGAGGCAAGTATTGAACTCGTTAGCTCTACGCAATACCACATGTCATCCTCGTAAGCTACTGTCATTAGGCAACCTTTTCAAGGTTCATTTACCAACTCATAGCCTATTGATTAATGAAACCCATTACTATGTACGATGTGATAATAATAATCATTTAGTAACATGAGAGGCTGTTGGTTTTCTTTAAATATGATAACTAGCGACCCAAAGACTGGAATTAAGGTACATGAGAGGCTAAGGTTAGTTTTGTATAAAGTATTAAATAAGTGGTGATAGGGCTAGGTGTTTTGTTAATCCGTGATTCATGGTAGGCTAGTTACTAACTCCAAATGAATCATTAAACATGAAACATGGTTTTGTTTTGTTAATCCTTGTATAAAAATATAAACACACGGCATCTGTCTGTCTCCTAATCTATAATAAACAACTGGGGTGGATAAGTTCTTCCCCTTTCCTTGTAAAAACAGAAGTTTAATTTATCATTTTCTAAGTAACTAGTTGCTGCTTTTAATAGCGTGTTTGCGACAAAAATACAAGGATTAAGGAAAACTGATGCATCCTGATATTCTGTTTTAATGATATTTATATAGGAGTTGGGGACAAGTTGCAATCAACCTTATGTTTGATAGTCGCAAGATAGCTCTCGTGTGCGTTCGTGGTTAAACACTTGAGTTAAGACATGAAAGACCATTGAGTCTAGCTAAAATACAGCGTGCACAGGATAAGAATCAGATAATTAATCGAAAAGTTTACTTCCTTGATATTTTTGGCTTTGGACGTTGTTAAATTCATTTAATCATCAAGTTTATGCAGCACTAAGTTGTAATTTAGAAGTGTTGATTTGGTAATTCAAAATGTTTAAAGATAGATTGACAGACATGAGAATATAAAAGCAGGATCTTATTAAGACATGACATTGTTACTCATTTCATATCCAACAGGTTTTGTGTTGACGTATGTAGCCGGATGGCTGGAAACCATTCGGCTCATATACGTCAAGCCGAAGAGCACAGGCCTAAGGAAAAGTCTCAACGGGTGTAAACCAAGGACATAACACAATCCCAGGATTTCAGGGATCGTGTCTCCCACTTGCTCTGACATCCAACAACCAGGTATGGCCTTGCTCCTTCCCTAGGCAGAGTAGGTAATAAGATGAGTAGTATAAATACCCCCCACTTCATTTATGATCAACCAACACACACCAGTCACTAGCATTTATTATCAGACTTTCGTCTATACACATACTTATCCTCACGCCGGAGGTTGGTCTTGGGACAACACCCAAGGCGAGCCTAACGCGTGCTGCTCTTGTGCAGGACACCTTACAAGCCGAAGTGACAAGCCGAGCAGTGTGCCCCACTCACAAGGTTTTACCTCAACAAATTGGCGCCATCCGTGGGACCCTCTATTCATTCTACCAATCGAATCCGAATGTCGGGACCACCTCCTCTCCGCCCCTTCCACACACCTGATCCCCAGGTCGGAGGGAGTGGGGATAACAACGACGACACAAACAACCAGGACGATTCAGAAAACGATTCGTCCAACCTTCAAGTGATGATACTCAGTCAGATGGCATCTCTAACGGAACTCATTAAGGAGCACAATGCAAAGGGTGGAAGGATGGTCCGACCCATACGCCTGGATTTCGGAGATGAGAATGACAAAGATAAAGGAAAAGAGAAAACAACAGAGGCCGAGGAGGATCTGAAAAAACCTTTCAAGGAAGTCCTAAGGTCTCCATTCACCCGCCGAATAGTAGAATTCGCGGGAGAAAATTATGTAATGCCGTTGAACATGAAGTTTTATGATGGGTCTACGGACCCGAATGACCACCTTACCAGGTTCACCGGAGCAGCCAACCAAGGGCAATGGCCGATGCCTACTTGGTGTCTCATGTTCCAACAAACGCTGGATGGAGCAGCCGGAGGATGGTTCGAACGTCTGGAGCCGGGTAGTATAGATAGTTGGAACAGTTTAAGGGAACAATTTTCAACTCGTTTTTCGTTAAGGAAGAAGTGTACTAAAGATCCTACGGAAATCACTAAAATTGTCCGGAGGGCACATGAATCGTTACCAGATTTCAAAGAGCGGTGGACAGATGAAGCAAGCTATATCAGTGGGGTTCCGGAGATCATGCGCATTTCGGCCTTCATGGGTGCACATAAATGCCCACCTCTTGCTAAGAAGTTCTCAGATAGGGTGCCACGAACGGTAACCGAGATGTTCGCTAGAGTGGACGACTTCATAAGGTCTGAGAAAGCCTTCCGAGATACAGAACTGCCCAGAGGGGAGGGAATAGAGATAGGCCGGGGGAACTACTCTGCCCCCAGAGGAGATCGCATGCCCAGAGGAGGCTCAGGAAATAAGTTCGTAGCAGATCGCCGAAATGACCAGAGACGAAGAGATGTGTTTCAACCTTACATCGCTCCTCGAACCAATTCCGGACGGAACGAAATAAATAGCCGAGGTAATTACCAACGTTCAGAACCATTTCGGAGTAATGTTGAGCGTACGAACATAGGCTCGTTGGTAAAACTTCCACGAGAAATCTTAATCACCGAACGTCAGTTGAATCTGCCTCAACCTCCGCCGACGGTTGGGAGACCGAGGGCAGAAAACATGGATAGGTTCTGTGAATACCATGGGGAAAGGGGCCACCTCACGAACGATTGTCATCAACTCAAAAAGCAATTAGAGATGGCATTGAAGTCAGGAAAACTCGATCACTTACTCAGAGACTGGAAGCAAAGGGATGCCGGAGGACATAGGGATTTCCCTAAAAAAGAGGACAAAGGAAAGAACAAGGTGATTAACATGATCCGGAGCTCTCCAATCGTCCAGAAAAGAAAGTACGGGAGCTGGGATGAAGAGTGGATGAAAGTACCGATAGTATTCCCACCTGTGTCGACAAGTGATTTGTCAGATGAACCGCTTATCATAGAGGGAGACATAGAAGGATATCTAGTAAGGAGAATATATGTAGACGAAGGGTCTTCCGTCAACGTGATGTATGAACACTGTTTTCGTAATTTAGACACGGCCATTAAGGAGAGATTGGAGGAAACCAGTACTTCGTTAATTGGTTTCTCTGGGGAAACCAATAGACCGTTGGGAAAGATAGAATTAGAGGTAAAATTCGGTGACAACGGGTTGTTCCGAAAGACTATGATGAAATTTTGTGTTGTACAATCCCCGTCACCTTACAATATCATACTAGGAAGAACTGGGTTGAAAGGGCTTAGGGTTGTTCCGTCTACTATTCACTCCATGATCAAGTTTCCCACTCCCCGAGGAGTGGCCACCGTAAAGGCTAGATCCGCGGCTGTCCTACAGTGCCGAAGGATTGAGGAAGGACAGCAAGATAGCCCACAAGGAAAAGCAATACCGGAGGAGAAAGACGGGGAGAGTAATTCAATGGAAGAGGTGCTAGTGAACCCAGCGTATCCGGACCAACTAGTCGCCATAGGTACTGGATTCTCCAAGGAGTGTCGAAGGTATTTGGTCGAGTTTCTAAGGAGGAATAATGATGTATTCGCTTGGCAACCCTCCGATATGACCGGTGTTCCTAGGAGATTGATTAAACATCATTTAAACGTAAATGTTTCAGACCCTCCGGTCAATCAAAAAGAAAAAATCTTTCCATCGTTTCAAGCCTGTCAAAACCTCAATAAAGCACGTTTTTGCATGTTTACCCGTCCGATGTTCAAATGAGAACCAGTGTCCCTGCTTACATAATCGATAGAATACTCGGAACAAGGAGACTGTGGGCATAACCGCTAAACTATAACACCGAACCTCAAACAACATCACCCTATTCACACCCAGCGGAACTAACTGAGACAGATGCACGTTAAAATGGTCTACGACACTTAAAAGGAAAGCCGAGAAAGGTATCTTAACGCCTCCTAATCTCATAAGTTGAACGTACACCCCTATTTTGTCTCCCGGCAATTCGTTCATGGTAAGATCTGGGGGAGGAAGCATGGGATGAAGGTCTAGTGGGATTCCGAATTCTATGATCACATCGTCTAAATCTTTCTGGGAAAGCCTAGATGGGTGCATATGCATATCAAACTTACCGGGAGGTTTGGATGTCAGTAACAAAGGGGGGTCAATCGGAACGTTCATCTCCCCAGGTTCACTTACGGCCATGGTAAAAAACAAAACGTAGCAAAAATAAGAAGGGTGGAAACGCACCTCGGAATAGCTTTGCAAAATAACAAGAAGCAACTGAAGAGATTTGAAGAAAAACACAGTAAAAAGTAAAAATGAGGAGTAAAGGAGTGGTATATATATAGTTGATATGGGGATGTGTGAAACGTCGTATCGTGTACCACCCTCGACACGTGGCTAAAGCTGGGACCGTTTGATGTCTGCGCAAAACCTAAGTGGTAACCAGCTGTCAAAGGAGGGCATAAAAGTAATTTTGACGCAGTGAATAAACTTCGCACAAAAACGCGTAGCATTTCCACCACAAACGGCAAGGGACCAACGGCAATCGCTCGCATAACGGAATTGGAACATCGGTCAGAACCGATACTCCAATACTAGGGGGGGACATGTTGACGTATGTAGCCGGATGGCTGGAAACCATTCGGCTCATATACGTCAAGCCGAAGAGCACAGGCCGAAGGAAAAGTCTCAACGGGTGTAAACCAAGGACATAACACAATCCCAGGATTTCAGGGATCGTGTCTCCCACTTGCTCTGACATCCAACAACCAGGTATGGCCTTGCTCCTTCCCTAGGCAGAGTAGGTAATAAGATGAGTAGTATAAATACCCCCCACTTCATTTATGATCAACCAACACACACCAGTCACTAGCATTTATTATCAGACTTTCGTCTATACACATACTTATCCTCACGCCGGAGGTTGGTCTTGGGACAACACCCAAGGCGAGCCTAACGCGTGCTGCCCTTGTGCAGGACACCTTACAAGCCGAAGTGACAAGCCGAGCAGTGTGCCCCACTCACAAGGTTTTACCTCAACATTTTGCATATGAAAAGCACCCTTTATTGTGACGACAGAGACCGGACAGACATACATGCAAGTACGTAGACACCTTTTAACATAAACAGAAAAACAAAACAACCCATACAAACGACATATTCCAAAGTGAGTGATCAGCAACTAATTAGTATTTGAAACAACAATCACAGCCCCCTTGCGACCAGCTACCTTTGTATAAGTAGTAACATTTGCAAAGGTTGTAATATTAACAACATCCCCAGTTTTGCAGCAGGATGTGTACTCATCACAGCAAGGTATATTGGGATGCACACCAGCTGCAGTTGTTGCAACAAGGAACAGCAGTATGATCCTGATCACACCCATTGTCTTCATGGCGGAAACCATCCTGATTATATCTTTCACAGTGATCGAGTAGTGATTAGTTATTATGATATAAGTAAACAATACATACAACCAGCATTTATAGTGGCATACTGGCATGACATTACATCACTTTGATAACATCGACATGCAAAACGAAACAAAGAACGCAGGTTATGAAAGAGATGTAAAGCATTGCTTGACTTGATGGTACATTGTTTGACATATCTCAACTAAACAGCTATAGCTATAGTTGATGCAATAAGTTATTTTTGTTTAAGAGTGCCAAGAACATTGGAAGATGATGGTGCATTGTTTGTTAGTAGTCATAATTACTATATTAATTTATAAACACATTATTATGAAGAACAACCAAAAAAATACTGTAATTGATAAAGAATTTCATGACAAATACTGAGGTTAATATTGTATCACCTAAAACTCTAATTAAACTGACTGTCCTTATATAAAAACAAAGACAAACACACAAACAACCTTAATCCATGGATTACACAACAATAAACCCAACCCTCTGCTCTCTCTATCTCCAGACACCATGTCTGGTCCGTGATATTTCAGGCGATGAAATCGTATCAAGTGAAACCTTAAATCTTCTGTTTCAGTGTCACATCAATGATCCCAATTCGAGATTTAGGTCTGTAATGTTCATCTGTGTCCACCTCCTCGATTTCCTGGAATGCATATTCCAGATCAAAATCCAATCATGGTTCGTGTTCAATCATCGTGTAAAGAACTGATGGTTATTTAAATGCATTTTGACCTTAGCAAAGAGAAAACACGACAACTTGTAATTTTAGATTTACCTGAACAATATCTTCTCCCTTAATGACACGTCCAAATACATTAAGTTTGGCGTTTAGATCTGGAATTGGTGCGGTTGTGATGAAAATATCAAATCCACCTTTCTCATGTTTCGTATTGGATGTACCAAGCATAAAGGCTTCGTGCTTCAATCTGTAGATGAAAAGTAAATTAGAGCATCAATAGTAATTTAGCGTCAAAAAAAGTGGTTGGTGTAGAGTTTAGAGAAACCTTTTCTCGAGCTGATTGTAGTGCTTCTCTCTAGAAGTCCAATCCTCAATTACTGAATGATTATCGGTCTCACCTCCTTGGATTACAAAATGTTTCACCACACGTTGAAATAGCATCCCTTTAAAGTGTCCCTTCTGGCTGCGAACACATTTCAAAAGATCAATAACCATCATGAAATTAAATACAAAACCAATCAGCTGGTAAGTTTAGCTAAAGCCGCACTGTCCAAATTGCCAACTAAGAAACAGATGTATTCTTACAGGCAGAACCTTAAAGATGAAAGACTAGAGTATAGGATACTTATCAAGATTGAGTATATCAGTGAGCTAGTTATTAAACCGAATACACGCCTAGCCACATCAGTTAGTTCTGTTAAATTATGTTTGGTGTTTGTTACACGTTAGTAATAGTCCTATTTCTATATATAGGAGTCAGGTATCCGTTCATCATCTATCACGATATATACACACAGTATTACACAATCTTTCTCTTATTTCTCTCTAGAAATATAATCAGAACTTTAAGATCCAAGTTATTCAAATGAACTACAGAAAGAAATCATCAGATTATCTGGTATAAATTTAATTTTAGGCAAGGAATTATAAGGTAATCATACTCACCAGGCATCAATAAATTCATCCACAAATTCAGGTGAACCTTCCTTGTAAAGTTCCACCGTGATCAAACCTTTAGAAGTGTTAAAAATCTGCATACACAAAGTATGTCAAACCACGCAACGTAACATAACAACAATTGAACTAACAGAAAGCCAAATGAATAGTAATGCATAGTTTTCGCTGACGTAATCTTTAGAAATGGATAAGGCCCCTCTGATTGTAAATCTTTTTTGTGTCACATACAACTAAGAAGCTACATCATATAACATTTACACTGTAATATATCCTTAAAGGGGTGCCATCAAACATGCTTGAGAAAACCCCAAAAAAAATTGTGTTTATAGTGCTGAAACAAAAGCATATGAAGTGAAAGCACACAGCTGAGATGCAGAAACTTACAGCATATCTAGGAATGTCAGACTTCTTTGAATCTGAAAAATCATCTTCGACCTGCCACAGAATAAAGAAACAGAATCAAGGATATATATCACCTCATTGCTTAATGGAATGCAAAAAAGAGTGCCTACTCCTACGGAATGAAAAGACAAAGGAATTCCAGAAATGATGAATTCTACATAAAAAAATATATATTGAATTCTAACGGCACGATATTCTAAGGTAATAAGCTTAACTTCTTATCACATTGTGAAAAAATTAACTCGGTAAACGAAGAGATGAAAAAGGAGCCAGATATCAATTTTGACAGAATTTCACCTAAAGGAAAAGAAAGTAAGAAACCACTAAACAAAAGAAGCGGCAAAGTGAGTGAACACTTGTACCTGAAAGTTTGACGTTCCTTCCTCTGGCTGAACCATCGACCTAAAAGTAAATATATACCACTCATTAGGCATGTATAATGTTTAGCACTTATTCTATATGTATGACATCATAAACTAGTTTTGCAATCAGTGGCGGAGCCAGAAAAATTTTCGTGGGAGAGCAGAAACAAATTTTTTTCGGGAATAACATTAGATGGGAGGGCCGAGATGATTTTTTTCTTTTCTTTTTAACACGTGAAATCGCAAATAAATACACTAACGGCTTAGGCCTAGGGGGGCCAAGACCCTTCCCGGTCCTCATGTGGCTCCGCCCATGTTTGCAATATACGTATATGAGCCACATAAACCAAACTTCATAAATTTAAGTAATAGTGTAATACAATAAGGCATGATTTCCCATAAGTTCAAGTCTACACATAGTAGTGATCAAGCCCGGTGAAGAGCATGTGCAATAGGGGCAATTGCACAGGGCCCCATCTTTTATGGGGCCTCCATTTAGCCCAACACTAAGAAACTATCATGTTCAGCCCACACTTTATATACTAATCAGCTAAGTTCTTTAGTTTTTCTTTGTATTTTTACTTGTTTTGCAATGTAGTTATTACTACTGTTATTTTAACATTAATGAGTTTTTCTCTATAAATTTACATTCAATGCATCATTTTTAGGGGCCTCCTTTTTTAGTTTGTCACAGGGCCACCAAAATTAATGAGACGGCCCTGGTGGTGATCATTAAAAACAACCATCCAAAGGTGTGAAGGCCATGTAAAGAGGGTGTTTAACATGAATCCTTGAACTAATAGAGCCAAAAGTGCCAACAGAAATGGTTTTCGGTTTCTTATCATAAGTCATGACCATTATAATCAGAACAATTATCAGGTACAGGAGGAGAAAGGGAATATAACAAACCTTTGAGACCAGTGTCTGTATGTAGCAAAGAGGAAAAAGAGCATAACAACAGTAGCTACACTGTACAATCCAATCGTGGTAACACTTATACTTCTTGGTGCTTTCTTCTTTTTGCTTTGCTGTAACAACGCTTGAGGTTTAATCCTCGCCATTTATCCTAAGAAAACTCAACCTTAAACAATCTTATTACACTCTGCATAACAGCGAAAAAAAATACAAATAAGTATAAACTCTAGTCCAATATCCCCACCAACGACTAAAAGCAAAATTAACCAGTGAGCAAGATACACAATATAATAAGAAAGAAATACAATAACAAAACACAAAGTGTTATGTGGTTAAGCCAAAGGCGCAAAGAAGATCTTATCGTATTTACTCAAAGGAGCTTAGCTACAACTTTAAAAACCAGAAGGCTAGCTAATGTATGGGTTGGGAGATAAAATCTAAAATTATAACACATCCATATCACAAGGGGCGATGAAAACAGTATACGGCCCTTGGCCTGCGACAAATATACTTATCCCATTCAGTTATGTCAATATCTCATATGGCTGCAATCCAATTCAAACTAAGATCCTCAACAACTACTAAAAAAGCTCAAGTTAACAATATCTAAGCGCGTATACTATAATTCTATACGAGACTAGATAATCATGAGATCAAATAACAAGAAATCAAAATATCAATATTTTCGACAATTGGTAGCAGATCCTTAGCAACAAAACAAAACACTTATTCAAGTATATATTATACGATTCTTGCTAATTAAATAATAGGATCTTAAAGTTAAGAAAGCTAATTAAAAATATATAAAATTGTAAGGAAGAAGATGAAACCCTAGAAAAAGAAAAATAAAAAGAGGGGGTGATTGAGGAACATACCCGACAAGAATATGCGATGCGAACGTTGTTTGTTGCAGAGGATGTTTGTGTTTGTGGTTCCGATGTAGGAAGGAAGGAAGGAGTGGTTGTTAAATTTTATTTATGTTTTGTTTCTAACACAACAGCAACATCAACTTTTCAATTCAATTTTGGTACCATCTTTTCTTCGGTCTTTGTTTTTTTCATTTAAGGCCCCTGTTTTTTTTTGATATTTCTCCCCCACTTTGGGCTCTTAACAAATATCTGTTTTTACCTTTTTATGCTAGTACTACAGTGTTATTTTCCATTTTTGCCTAATTAATCTCACACTCAAATCAGGTAGAGTTTTGCTTTTCTAATTGTTTATTAAAAGTCTCTGAATCTGATTCGCACATTTAAATTTGAATCTGACGTAAATGTTTGAATCTGAATAAAATAATATTGGTTGTTTTCTTGTAAAAAAAATCTGAATGATATGAATATGATGCAATTTTATTTTTACGACACATAAACATTAAAAGACATTAAGAGGCAACAAGACATCCTCTACACATCTTGTTGGTTAAGAGGTTTGAGCCTTTAATTACCTCTGAACGAGAAGAAAAAAACAAACGCACTTAATGGACCAAATGTCTGACAGCACCTACACGAGTCAGATTAAGAGGCTGTTAAGAGGCACTTTTTAAAAAACAAACACCACCTAAGATGTTGGCGTAGCCACATAAAAGAATTTTTTTTTTGCATCGATTTATCTGGAATTAAACTTGAGACCTCTCACATTTTAGTAATAACAGTAACAATTTTTATTTTTATTTATTTATTTATTTTTATTTTTATTTTTATTTTTATTTTTTTTGTTACGTGGCTATTTCATAATTACAAGTATAAATGAACTATTCCTCACAAGGTTTGAATTGACGAAGAAACTCTAACCTCGTACACTCCTTCTAGGTGCGGACTGACCCTCTCAAAAGACTTAACCCAAGTAATAACTGATTCATCAACCAATATGTCGTGGGTTCAAGTATCATTGGAGACATGTGTGTGACAATATTTGTGAGATAGATGTTGTAGATTGCAAAAGAGATTGACTATCAAGAAAATTAACATTTGTTTAGTGGCATTTAGTAAGGAGTTCGAATTAAACTGGTGAGTTATTTATTTTTTTTCTTTTCTTTTTGGTAAATTTACTTTTGATAAAATGGGTTTTAAGTTTATGACAGTCGTTTTGATCATTTTCAACATAATATTATTTCACAAGTTTTATTATAAGAGTGGATAGAATCTACCATATAAAAGAAGTTTTTGAATGATTTCAAATGTTTTAGGTTGACTTGGTATTACTTAATTGTTTGTTTAGAGTTTCTTTAACCTTAGTATGAAAAAATTAGTGTTAAATAAAGTATGTACATTTGATAGGCGTATTGATTCTATATGATTTGGAATTGGAGGAAAAAGATGTTCGAAGAATACAAGAATCTAACATGTATAATCTTATTGCCACATCAACAACAAACGAGTCATTGTGTCCATTTTGAACTTTTAGTTCTACTCATGTGGTTATGCCGGTCTCCCCTTACGAGAACCTTGCCCTATCTGACTTTGTAGCATGGTGAATTTGGAGACAGCTAAATTTTCGGATAACACACTTACTGAAAAAAACAGTAGGAACAATTTCGGATGTGAAATAGACAGTTGTAACTCTTGTAAGGTGTGTGATGATGCAATAATAATGCAGCTTACCAAACCTCAAAATTTCTTTTTAACAGACAAAAATTGGATGTTGTTAACAAACAAACCAGTGTTCATCATATAAACAATTTCCGCCAACATGAGGCAAACTACAAATCAACCAACAAGATTTCGGCGACTCATGATCAAAGATAATCCTCTGTCGTGAATCACTTTGACAATTATAGTCAAACAGAATAACTGGTATAGTTTCAGTTGTGGACAGTAATAATTTTTGTTAATTTAAAGATAAACCAGCATTCCTCCATTAATACTCATAGAGTCGTAGTGTAATTTTGCATCCAACAATCACATATATCAACTTTAACTTAAAAGAATTTCAGACTTAAAAAAATCCACAACTCAATAATGAGTTCTCTACAACCATGTGTCCCTGTGCCGCAAGGTTTACAAATCATACGATCTTAGGATTGGCAAGGTGTAAAGTATCAACTTATGTCAATAACAAACTTGTTATTTTGGTTTCTAATGCTATGCTAAAGACTAAAATGATCAAAAATGAGTTCTCTACAACCATGCGGCACATAATTAATCATTAACACCAAAGTGTCCCAATGCAATTATAGTAATAAAATTAACAATCCAAAGGTTGACAAGGTGTACTTCTATCACCTATATAATGACAGCAAGTTTGATATAACATAGGATTAATGGTATTAAATGAAACTCTGAGAGGAAGAATCAAAACGGAAACGCAAAACTTAGTAGCAAGCAAACAAATACCTCAAATCACAATAAACAGCTCACGTGTCATCTTTGACACTTGAAAATTAAGCAGCATACAAATTCAAACTCAATTGCTTTACATAGAAGCACCATTAGTCTTTCCAGTATTGGAACCTCAAACAAACTCAAGTACAGTAACATTTAACAAAGTTCATAAACTGACTGATACAATAGGGCACAATTCACCATATTTTCAAGTCTACTATAGTGGTGACAATAATTTCAAAAGAAGCATCTGAAGGGAAAACATCAGTTTGATACAAACCTTTGAGACCAGTTTTTGTATGTAGCATAGAGGAGAAAGACCGCAACAACAGTGACTACACTGTACAATCCAATCGTGGTCATACTGATACTTCTTGGTGCTTTCTTGTTTTTGCTTTGCTGCAACAGCGCTTGAGGCTTAATTCTTGCCATTAGCTCTATACAGGTTGAACTTCAAACAATCTAATTAAACTATCCTTTTTACTCTGCACAACAACAAAACAAAAACACGTCAACTACTAAAAGCACAAAATAGAGTAGAAAAACAGTCGCATAACACCAATATTTAGTTATTTACATCCACAGAAAGGAAGGAGATCTTTTCTTATTCATGAGACTATTATTAGTGTGTACTACTTATGGAACATTAGCTACCCATTTCTATAACCAGAGCAGAGACCTAACAAATGTCGGGCTGGGACATATACACACGAAATCTCAAATTATAACAGGTCCTTGTTAAAGAGAGTGATGCTAACCACACCCTCCGGATAAGTATTCTAGCCTGACAACCCTCAGCCTACTACATATACTTGTCTCATCCGATTATGTCAAAATCTTATTCAATCACACTAGGATCCCCATTTACCTTTTTAAGGCATTTATATGGATATATAATAACATACGGCAACACACTGTCATAGCCTCAGCGACATTACGACGCAGGCGTTAAGCCACGGAGGGCTCAACGTCTCCTGGTGACGCTGAAATTGTGTTTGCGGTGTGTATGTGTGTATATTGATGTGAATTAGTGGGTGGTGTTAGGAGTGCGGGTAAAATGTAGTCTATTCTTGGTGTCATGCTCATATGGGGTGGATGACATCAACAATGTTCTAAGTTTCTAACCACTCACGGGTGGCCTAGTTACAAAAGGCTTGCGACTACCATCACTATAATGTGAGAGGTCCCAAGTTCAATTCAACAACCTTAAAGTGGCCACTCCAACCTCATGAAAAGAGAGGGTTTTAGCCGGTTTGAGTCTGTGTGGCAACGGCTTCAAACCCCGTAGATTAGTCAGCCAAAAGGTCGGAAACCATGGTTACCCATAAATAGAAAAACAGTGTTCAGACACATGATACCTAGAGCTCTAAAAACTAACACGATGCCATCTACTCCTATAAGCACAAGTAAACAATTGATACGAGATCTTCATA
The DNA here is from genome assembly GCA_030686995.1 of Artemisia argyi. Lineage (NCBI taxonomy): Eukaryota > Viridiplantae > Streptophyta > Magnoliopsida > Asterales > Asteraceae > Artemisia > Artemisia argyi. Next base: position 169,418,936 of record CM060679.1, on the reverse strand, counting down.
TTTTCACCAAAAAGTATAGCAGATCTTTATAACAAACTGAATTATATTTACTTTACTAATGAATTAATAAAGGGATCTAAAAATTAGCAGTATCTATTGGCAATTCAACAAATATTAATGGTAGGTTTAATTATTAGATGATGCAACAAAGAACATGAAAGCTCATAAATTGGTGAATTAAGGAAGAGCAGTACCTGAATACTTGTGTTTGCTGCAAAAGAGAGATGTTTTGTTGGAATTGTGATTCCGATGTAACTATGATTTCTTATTGTTCATTGTTTGCTTTTAGGCCCATGTTCTCCCCACTTGGGCTCCAGCTAATCCATCCAATAATTTAAGGGTGCGTTTGGTTCATAGGTTTTGGAATGGGGTATGGGAATGAGAATGTTGTTTGGTTGAGAAATATGGGCTTTGATTTTGGGATTGAAATCGACAAATAAGGGTGTCCCCATACCTACCTATAATTGTGGGTTTAGAAATCTATTCTCATACCCAATTGCCCATACAAGATACTATCAAACCCATATCAATAGTGATTCCTAAATGTAAACCAAATGCACTCTGGGCCCGTTTGGTTTGTAAGTGGGTTTAGAATTGGATTTGGATTTGGGAATGACTTGAAAGATTTAGGGCCCGTTTGGTTTGTAAGTGGGATTGGAATTGAATTCGAATTTAGAAAAGGTTTGAAAGAAAATGAGAAGAGAGAAAAAAATATAATTTATTAATAAAATAATTTTTAAAGTGATTAAAAATAATTAATTTAAAAAGTATTAATTAATTACAAAAAAGTAAGTGAGAGATAGACTCATTGCAAACATTGGGCCCACAATATTGATGAAACCAGGCACTTAAGCCATGAATGAAAAATTGCACTATTTTGATTCTAAGTCCTAAATCCATTTATGAAAGCATGAACCAAACATTTAAAACTTAAGTGAAATCCAAAGGTGTGATTCTACCACCATAAACCAAACGGACCTTTAGAAAAGGTTTGAGAAAAAGTAAGAGAGAGGCAATATATTATTATATATAATTTATTAAATTATATTAAAACTAAAATACTATAGATAAATGTTTAATAGAAGAAAAACAAATACAAAAAGAAAGTAAAAGCGAATAAAGACAAAAAAAATGATGGATGAGAGAGGAAACCTACCAATACATTCGGATTGAGTTTATGGGTCTTTTGACAACATTGTTTCCCAATCTCAAAAGCAATATTCAACCAAACAATTGTTTTTGAAGAATATTCCATTACTTGATAGTGATTGGAGCATAACAAACGGGCCCTAAGATGTTGGTTTGTAATTTTGAAATTTCAAATTATAGAAAATTTTAAATTTTAAGGATTTAAAACTTTGGAATTTAAATTTCTTCACAATTTTAGTTGAAAGAAATTCTGAATAATTTAAAATTTATACTTATGTTTGTTAGTGTAATTTTTTTTGGTAAGTGGTATATTTACTTTGATTCTAAAATAGAGAAAATAAAAATCACAACGACAAAAAAGAAGCAAAAAAACAAAGAAATATAACAAAAGCAACAAATAAATAAATATTTTGGTCCAATCTAGTCTTTTATAAATTAAAAATAAAAAATAAAAATGTTTCTTAGTAAATTAAAATTTCTCACTTTTTGAAGTCGTTATAATTCTCTTCATTTTATCAATTTATAAAGTTTTATATTTCTTCATTTGTCATACCAAACACAATATTTATAATTTAAATTGCATATGCCATAAAATCCTCTCAATATACCCCAACCAAACGCACTCTAACAGGTTGTTTGATAGCCTCTTAATTATTCATTTAGAGTTAGAGGCATCCAACGAATCGGTCAGAAGTGAGTGCATGTTTGTTGAATTTTCTTGAGCCACTAGATCATTCTAATTGCCTTTTAATGGAACAGCACTGAAAGCCATGCAAATTCATTCATTAGCAACAAGTGTCGTGCCCTCTTGCTGCCTTTTTATATTATTAACTATTGTTGACATATTAATTTATAAAAGGACCATCAACTACCTTCTAGGTTGATATGTATAATCGAGTGGCAGTAACCCACCGCGTTGCGGCGTGGGTATTTACAAAAGTTTGTATTGTAATACATTAGGTTTACAGCAAACCGTTATACTGATTCAGCTTAACGATACAAAATTAGATAGGGCTTCTCGTTGTAAGATCGTGGTATTTTTTTTTTTTTTTTGCCGACAATAATTATTTACGAATAATGTTTAGGCGGGGCTTCTCGTTGTAAGATTGTGGTATGTTTTTTGCCGACATGTGTTGTATTTTGACGTACGAACGGTTTTTTATAAAACCGTACGTACGTCAAAAGTATATCAATATTGGGCTTGTTTTGTTCGTTATCGAGAGGCCTTTTTGCCAATATTTTTTTATTCAAGAAACCGGTAAGTATCTGTTAAATATTTGGCAAATAAAGTTTGTTATATAAAAAAATCGTAAATATTAAAAAGTTCAGGGTGTGTTTTATAAGTTTTTTTTTTTTTTTTTTTTTACTAATATTTTAAACGTGAGCCAATAAGAGAGCACTGGTTTCTTTTGGTTTTTTATCCTCCAACGCTGAAAAAGTAATTGTTTATTCGGAGTTTCGGACCCTGCTAATTGTTTATTCGTTTGTGCCGAAATAAAACTATTTAATTAAGGAAATATTGTTTTTTTATTTTTTTTTTTTTGAAAGGCAACATATTATTGAGACCCCGAAACAAAAACAAAATACAAAATAAGGTGCTCCACCTCAATTAAATAAGATAATTAAAAGAGGACGGAGCCCAAAGAAAAAACAACGAATTAGATAAAGAAATTAAAACCTAGCTTATAAACTAAAAAAAACTATCACAAACATACTGTCATACAAGATACTATATGGAATTCTAAATTTAGAAGGGCCATCTGACAACTTGTGAATCCCATCCCTTCTCAGTTCTCACTTGACTACAATTTGAACCATGATAATTAAACCATTAAAACAACAAGGTGCACTTATCTGCCAAAAGATGTTGTCTGCATGAACAAACCAGAGAAGTGACCGACCACATATTCACTCAAACACACAATCCACTCAGATGAAACCAATCAAGGGCCAAAAGATAGCCTGGTCCATGATCAAAAGGATGCCAGACTAATCAGTGTAGCAGAGAATTAACACAAGCATAAAGTGCAAACCACAAACTCAGCCAAACACAGACTAGAATTAGAATCAGCAAAAACTCAGCCAAACACAGGTGCTGCAACTCACTGCAGCAGACTACACAACAGAAACTGTTCACCCACTCATGTTGTTAACTAAGCCACATTTTATAGGATCAAAAAGCCATTGTTGCCAATCCATCTCAAATTTCTTTTTCGATCTTCTCGTAATCCATTCGAAGCTCTTTAATTGAATATCTTGAAACATTTTGTTTATACTTGAGACTTTTCCTTTGAAGACACGAATATTTCTCTCCTTCCAAATATTGTTTTTTATTGCTTTGTGATAAAATAGTACTATTTAATGCAGGAACCAATAAGAAGCCACCGAATCCATGCTCCATAGTGTATATATATATATATATATATATATATATATATATATATATATATATATATATATATATATACAATTTTTTCATCCGTTCTTTTCTTTACTTTAATCGAAGTGACAAGTCATATTGATGTTTTCAAACATTATGCATGGCAATATGGCATATGTAGCAAATAGCAATTTTAATATACTGGAAATTCACAAAAATAAACATCTTGAGTAATAGTTTAACAAACGTATATTAATATTAAAAATAACTAATAATGGAAAAAAAAATGATATTTGTAAAAAATGTTAATATGGCAATTTTATATAGGTGAGTCACCAGTCCAGAAAACTTGTTAAACGTCATATTTTTATTCAAAACTATTTCATTCAGAGTCACTAAATCATTTAAGGTTTTGAATCATTCAGTGCTAAATCAATATGTTTTATCAAACAGTCTCTTAAGTGTCTTAAATATAATTATTATACCAGTTGTTTAAGAAGACAGTTTTTAACTCAGATGTGATAGCTTTAATCGGGATGCACTTATGATTGTATGTAAACTTTTTCCTGTATCACTCTCAAAATGTAACTAGTAAATATTGAACAAGAAGCGTCATAATAGAATTTATTTAAGTTACTAGAATAAGAAAAATGTTTAGTGGCTCATTGAGGTTATGAGTTCAAGTCTCATTGAATACATCTGAGATAGAGTTTGTGATAGGTGGTATAGATTGTAAAACTTGTCGTTCTAAAAGATAAATAAAAGTGTTTAGTAAGCTAAACTAATTTATGTACATGTTAGTGGATTATATATATAAAGAATGAGATTTGCATTCATTTTAAGATAAAAATGTGAAGACATGTTGTGACCAAAATTGAATGGACTGTGATTTGTGAACACAAATTTAGCTTAAATGTCATTTCTAGGATTTGAACTTGTCTACTAACAGGATTTATTTCGATAGCTCAGCATAATCTATGATGAAGGTTAAAAAAATGACTCTCGAAATATATGTTTTGACCCGGTTTTTGAATGATTAAATTGTATTGCAAGTATTGATGATTTTAAATGTTTATAAATCAACTCACAAAAAATTTGTTACGAGAATACAACAATCTTATCTTGACATCCTATTAGTTGGTTTACTGGAAAATGATCAGTGTTTCAAGTTAAACAAACATTCTCTACCACTACACTCATTTACATATTAGAAAGTAACAAATTCAGCAAAAAAAGAACTTCGTAATTTTGTGAATTTACGCTACGGTAACGAGTTCTCTGCGAACATGTGGTGCCTATAACTTGATCACTAACACCAAGTGACAGTGTGTCACAATGTTAACAAATCATGCAATTCAAAGATTGACAAGGTGTAAAGTATCAACTTATGCTAATAAAAACATGATACTTTAGTTTTTATTTTCCACGCTACAATAATGAGTTCTCTACAACCATGTGATGTCTACAATTCAAACACCGTGTCCCTGATTGGATTGGGCGAAAAACCCGTCCCTTGTTATTTTGTAGTTTTTTTTCTCTAGCATCTTACTAGTTTCTTTATAAAATCCGCCGTTCAAAAAAAATATAAAATCAAAGACCGTGTCCCGGTGTCATAAGGGTATGTTTGGTACTAGTAGGAGCTGGAGCGGGTTGCTGGAGCTTTTTTCTACATGCTCCTTTAACTAACATTTCATTTAGTAGCTTATTTTTTTAACATGCTCCTTCAATATTAAGTTATCCAATTCCAGATTACAAAATAATCGACAAGCACATAACTGTGGCTTGAGGGGATACTGCAATTAGATTGACAGGGAGCACACTGAAAGTAAAACTGACAGACACGTACCCAGTTCCAAACACCAAAAAGCTGAAAGAGGACAGGTTAAAAAAATGTATCCGTATCACTATAAACTGCTTTTGATGATAAAATACCACTTGTGATCTACAGATGTGTTCTTGTTACCAACACTTCAGTGAAAGTATAACCAATATATAAAACTATCACTCGAGAGTGTACCTTTAAACCAAAATGCGGAAAAACTAATATTCACTATACCTGGTGCTGCACTGCACCCAACAAGAGTCGGCAAATTGTGAACTTCAATAGGCCAAACACACAAACCAAAGATTATTTCAAGAAGCTTTTTATATAAGAATATAATGGGCAATCAAGCACCACTAACAAGGCAAATTTCATTAAATTGTTAATCCCAATTCGCTAAAACAAAATTAATTGTGGTCTCTCACTCGCCTATCTACTGACTTTAGCATCGGAAGTACCTTGATGATTAACACAAAGAGCATCAGTAGCAACACTAGCAGCCGATTTCAGCATGCATCCCTTCACGAATTGCTTTATAGCATTGAAGGCTACAAAGAGGTACATTGGATTTGGAATCTCGATACCTGTATGAATTGGTGCAAGAAGGTCCAGCACACTTTTCCCTAGGCGGTGGATAACTGCATAATCCACACAAGTAGATATCATACATCAGCATACTAGTTCATATAAAAAAAATGTGTTAGACGGACATGCACTTACCAGGTAGGCTTGGGGTCAAAAATATGAGGCAGGCCAATATCTTCAGCGAAGGCAACAGTTGTTCCAGTTGGACTAAAAATTGTTCGAATAGTATTGGGTGCAATCGTCTTTGCATTGGCAGCCTTTTCCTGAGATACAGAAAAAAATATAATTAGTTCAACTTGGGACGACTGGCTATCACAATACAGTACTAAATCAGAGTCACTTATACCTGTGCCAACTCTTCCTGACGCTTCTTCAATTTGTCTTCTCGTTTCTTCCTAGTTGAATCTTGACCAAGTATCTTCCTGATTGCTTCAGCCTAAACACGCAATGACATATTACTATATTAGAATTATTGATGAGTGAAGCAAGAACTCATATTTACCAGGGTAAAAACCCTTTACCCAAAAAAAAGCAAGAATTCAAAAGAATGTAAAACAAGAAATGTTAAGCCAAACCTCTGATTCACGAGCGGCTTTCTCGTTCTGCATTCTGCGTCTCTCAGCAGCCTCGGCTTTCTTAAGTTGCTGCTCGACTTCGGTAAGTTTCTCTTTTTGCTCTGTATATAAAGCAAATTTAAAACACATGTTATGGATTTATATACGGTTTACGTGTTAGTTTCCGAACGCACAATTGGATAATAATAATTAGAGAAACTTACTTCGAGGAGGGGCTGGAGGCAGTCCATTTGGAAACTCAATTTGAGAAGTAGCAGATCCAGAATCCTTTCCAGAAAGAAGAGATCGTTGACGAGATGTGAGAGCTGTTCCCCTCTTGGTTTCATTTGGTGAATCAGGAGATTCCTTTCTCGGTTTCTTTCCTATGTTTCCTTCAATTTCATTATCAGATACCATATTTTCCTCCTCATAGTCTGTGTCAGCAGATACACTATCCCTGCCTGATCTTTTAGAACCCGAATCATCTCTGGAAACCTTAGAAAGACTGCGGTGTTTCTTACCTGAATCGTCATCAAAATCTCTGGTTGCAGCAACCTTAACTGTTTTCAGTTTCTCTAAATACCGTATCTCATCATCATCTTCTTCATCAAATTCACCATCCAATACACGCTTTTTTGGCACCCTTTTGCTCTTCCGGACTCGATCAGACTTCTCCCCTTGCCGTGCTCCAGAATTCTTTCCCATCGAAGCGTTTTCTCTCCCAAGGCTGATACCGCTCCTCGAGAAATCCTTCCAAGGAATCCCCTGCAATCCGATCTTTTTACCTAAAGCAGGAGAATCATCTTCATCGGAATTGTCCTGAAATAATTAGTAGAGTCTATGTAAAGCCAGGAGTTAAGGAAAGGTAGAAAGCATTAAATGACATTAATTACAATTTGGAAAGTAATATGATTTTTCCATAAAGGCCCAAGGCAAGCTAAAAGTGAATGCAATTAAGGATCCCAGTGCTTTTTCAAACAAATATAAATGTCATTGTTCAATTCAAATAATATGCCTACATATTGTTGTAACACCACAAAACAAAGATCTTCTCAAGATTCATACTATTCTGTAATAATATGATCAAAGTATAAGCCTTCGGTATCTTAATCCTCGAGTATAGTTGAATGTTGTGGGATTGCATAGAATTAACTTAAGCTTATTAGATAGACAAGTACAAATATGCTATTAAAAAGTGTTTCCTTAGCCTTAAAAGCAGATAAGCCAAAAAAACCAATAAAGAAATCCAAACACTCAAAAGGCTTATTGTTTATTAATAATGCAATAAGACAAAAAGCTGAAAAAAATGCAATGACAAACACCCTTAGTAAACAAAATTACAACTGAGCTTAGAAGCACAGAATCACAGTTGCCTAGAAACATTTCAGAAGAATGGAACACCAAAAATGCTATAAACTGTCAGATGTTTATGTGTAATTAATATCCCATACCCTCACACACTTGCAAAAACCTCACCACGCATAGATTATAAAGTGCTCAATGGAAAAAAAGAGCAAAAATAATATACCTGAAGAATCAATTTTGGTCGAGAACGAGAGGTATCTGAAGCCACAGTTGCATTATTGGACTTGGGTTGAATAGTGCATGTTACACCACCTACCTTTAGTTTGACTTTTTTTATTTTGCTTTCACTTCCACCTCCATTATGGTTAACACCACTTTTTGTATCTTCATTTACATCTGCTGAACTTCCATTGCTATAGGAAGCATTACTATATCGTCCATTTCCCTTTCGAACTCTCTTAGAAGGTTCACCTTCTGTTCTGGTACCTTGGTTAAGATTGTATACTTTTCTCTTAGGATTAGCATCAACACCATTCTCGTCACTCGATATCTTGCCAGCATCATCTGACGGTGGTGTTGATGATAGCGATACATGATTTTCAGGTAATGCCTCCTCCGGTTTAGGTCGTCTGCAGGTTGGGGTCCTCTTCCTTCTAAAGGTATTCCCAGCGGCATCAAATCGAGGAACACCAAACTCGTCCATTATATTCGGGTACAGTCCTTTCTAGCCAACAGTCAGAACCACATGAAAGCCCACTGATGCAGAAAGTATATATGTGAAACAGTGCTGCAGAAAATACAGAATGATAAGCATCATAGTTAAAGAAATCTTGCAAACTAGCTAATTATCAATTTATTACTAAGAACAAAACCTTGAAACTACATACAATTAGATAACTCATGAGCCAGATTACGCAACTACGTGAGGATGATTATCATGGGGACCGGAAGTAATACTATGCTGTCTCACTCATAATACTTGCATCAAATTTGTGAAGTAATAGAATATACAATAAAGTTAATGTTCATATGCTTACAATCCATCACTATACATGAACATAGCAGTCGTATAAATATACTAGTTTAGAGCTTATAGTCCAGTTTCCGCTTACTCCTTATTGTTATCGCAAGATTAGTGCATCCATATTTTTTTGCTCTAGCCTCAATGACGCAACTACCACCAAATATGTAAGCTTTGAAGGAGAGTAAAGACATAACGCATGCTCTCAATGGTAAATACATGCCTATCAGTTAGAGATGTAAAATGTTGACATTCATACGATACAAACAATCATATAGATCCACAACATTGTAATAGTATAATTCTCAATGGCCATCCTGAATTCCATAGTCAGCTTATGATTTGCCAGTGACGGAGCTAGGATTTTTGAATCGGGTGGGCCAAAACAAATAAAAAGGAATCGTGAAAAGAACGTACAAATTTTTTTACAATAAAAGATATTCATTTTGACCACAAACAACACCCTTTTGCATCATAAAAGGAATCTAAACTGTGAAAACTTATGAACAAGAATGATCCGTTTAAAAATGTGAAACAAAAACAAGACAGATTAATTATTTTACCTTAAAACTAAAGACATAATGACATAACTTTTATAGAATAGCAAAAACAAAACACTCAAATAACCAATATGATGATGAAAAATGAATTTTTAAAGTAACGTATCATCAGTAACAAGATTAATAACCAATGGAATACTTCCAAATATCAAGTTGGATGGGCCAAGATAAGTTAGTGAGATATATATTACAAAATACACATATAGACATATAGTGCTCGTAGTAACAAGAAAACCTGGGTTGGCCATGGCCTACCCCAAGCCCTATATGGCTCCGTCCCTGTGATTTGCTATCAGGAAAACATTTAGATTTCAGCTTATTGATTTACAATTGGTGTATGAGTTAACAGTTGAAATCATCATTAGAGGTAATATATCATGAATATAGTACTTATCTAACACGGAGACAAAATATATAATCTGCAAACACGTTTAATGTTCAGTTTTCTTAACATAACTAAGCGAACAAAAATCAGTTAGAATCACAACCTATAATTTATGAATCATTAAGTAATACGAATAAATTTCAAAACTGTGAGGTGACAGATCAATGATAAACCATCACAAAAAGGCAAACAATCAACAGCAACTGCCGGATTACTAATTTCTAATTACCAAGTAACGAATTGTTATGATTGCATTGCAACCGCAACAATCAGAGATAGTAAGAACATAACAAATTAAAAACTATAATTACGAACAACGATACAATAACCGAAACAGAAACCGATTAAACTTAATTCCTATATAATTACAAACTTAATACGCGATACTTCCTATAAACTTCAATCCATTCATCAATTGGCACCACGTTTCGCATCTGAACCCTATCTATAATTCCTTCTAAAAAACAGATAAACTAATTAACTGCACACACACAATAACTAAAACCACAAACTATACACCAATCAATTTAACAGTAAACACAATAGAATCCCGAAAAATTAAATCAATCAAGAGTTCCATATAACATAACAACAATTAGATTATAATTAAGCACAACATATATATACCTGATTATTTATAGTTCGATTAAGATGGGCAGTCGATCGGCGTAGGATAGAAAAAAAAGAGAAACCCTAACGAGATGAAGATAATAATAATAATAGCGTAAGATATAGAAGAGAGAGAAAAATATATAATGGTAGAAGAAGAAAACGGTGTGTGTGTTTTTGTGTGTGTGAAAATAATAATAAGAAGAAGAATATGTGTTTAGGGTTTGTTGTTATTGACGTGTATATGGGGGGTGAGTAGAAGTAGTAATGGGTAAAGAGGGCAAGGGGGTGAAGACCACTCGTAATCTTCTCCATTTTTTTCATTTCTTTCTTCACAATTTTCCTAGCAAGTCTGTGGGAGTGAATAATTTGTGCTGTTTCGGTTTGCCCCGAATCTTGTATCCGGTTATAGGGAGACCCGCCCGTTTTGGAGTTGTACTTTGCTTTTGGTGGTTTCATGGATGGATGACTCTCTATCTATCTTCTTTCAAAAATCTAAGCATGGGTTTTTCCTTTTTCTCTGAAAGTGCATTTGGGATGATGTTAGCATTATTGGCCCCTTTCTCTTTCTCTCTCGCACGTGCCTTTTATAAACATTGCTTTTTTAATTACTATTTCTTTTCTTTTTTAGACTACAAAAATAATTACTAGTACTATGTATTTAACATTAAGTATTTGGGAAATTGACAAAAATAGACCAATCGCAACGGTGTTTATTTACTTTTTGGACCTCATGTGACTTTATTTATAAATAAAACGGGGCGACTGGACAACTTGTATAACCACCAACCATATACCGCCACTTAGCATGTACTTGGGACACTTGTCGGATAGGGTTGAGCATCGGGCCGATCCCGACCTGTCCTGACCCGATCCTGACTCATCCCGAAACCGACAAGCGGAAAAATCCTAACTGAATCACGACCCAAGTCTAGTTCGGGTAATCCCGAATCCCGTCCCGAAACGAAACCGGTTTGTATGGTTTTCTTTGTAATCCCGACTCCGTCCCGACTCTTGACCCGACCCGAGTCCCGACAAGCTGAAAAACCCAAACCGAGTCCTGACCTGAGTATGGTCGGTTCGGGATTCGGGACGATTCGGGACATCAGGATTGGGACGGTTTTCAAGTATCGGTCGGGATTGCTCAGCCCTATTGTCGGATGCATCGGTGGGTTGCCCGTCGTCCTGGTCTATTTTTGAATAAACGAACATGAAGGTCCAAAAACTGAGTTACCAACTAGGCGACGGTCTATTTTTGTAATTTTCTCTTAAATTTTTTTTTTTTTTTTTTTTTTTTTTTTTTTTTTTTTTTTACAATGACTAGCTAGACTAAAGGGTCATTTGCTAATTCAAGTGCTTTAGATAAAAGTGTCTTAATTAGCCTCTTATAGAGAAAATGGAAGCTTTAATAAGTATCTCAAGCTTTAATAAGTATCTCAATAAAGAGATACTAACAGTTTTGACCCACATTCTTCTCCACTAAAAGAAAAGTAAACAACTCATAAATGTAATTGTTACCGTGGTCACCATTGGCACATTAGCATTAACTCAGTTTTATCTTTCTACAACATTTTTCATGACAAATTTGTGTAATAAAGCGACCGCGATCACCATTTCTTTTTCATTTTCATAATCTTTTAACACTAAAATTAAAATTTCGTTAATAACAAAAAGAAAATAATAATACATTAACAAATCAAATAAAATAAAATAAAAATATTATAATAAAAAATCAATTAAATGAAACTAATTAGTGTTGATTTGTTTGATGCCAGATGTTTTTTGCTAAATCGACTTTACGTCTTAGATGAGTTTCTTTGTTGACTAAATCTCTAACAACTTGTAACGTATCTTCATGCGTTCGTACGAGATCATCATCACGATGTTGCTCCTTTGGATAAAAGTCGGGAGAGATTTTCCTCCCTTTGTCTTTTATAATCATATTATTTAATATGACACATGTGTACGTCATATCCTTTATTTTCTTAAGAGACATCGGCCATGCGGGAGTTTGTATTATAGCCCACTTATTCTTTAGCACACCAAATGCTCGTTTTATGTCTTTTCTTGCTGCTTCATGCTCTTGATTATATCTTATTCGCTTCATATCATTCGATTTTGGCTGTGAAATAGACTTAGGGGCTGTTTCTTTTTAACTTAATATCCTGAATAGTGACACAACTAGATGGAAACAGGAAATTTTAGTGTGTTTTTTTTCCACTTATTCTAAATATAAATCCTAAATATGGAATGGGGCTAAAATTTGGGTCTGTGGAAAACTAGAAAGGGGTTGAATAGTTTTACGTCTTTTTAATTTGTTACAAAAGATTGTTTGAGTGTTTTCTTTGTTTTCAAAAATTTAGATTCGATAATATGTGATCTCAAGTCTTACACAATATAAACAACAACAAATATGTACAATATAGCAATAATAATGTAAGTAAAGAAATAAATGAGAGATGGAAAGATCGAACCACGAGACAAGAGATTTATAGTGGTTCGGCTACAAGGACACCTTCCTTGCCCTACTCCACTCCCCGAGCACCTAACTCGAGAGTTTTCTTCACTATGTCAACAAGCTCCCTTATGGCGGAGAAAACCTTACACACCAATGTACACACCACAACTTCGTCACAACTTCTACACAACCTCTTCACACCAATCTACTTCACCACTTACTACTTTACACCTATTTACTTCTCACCAATCTTCTTCACACCAATCTACTTCCTAACTCTTCTCCTTCACAACAAACTACTAACCAATCACACTACTTATATACCTAACTAAACTATCTTCTATCAAATATTCACAACTAATTACACAAAGAGATAGATACAATGGATGATGCTCTAACAACTTGGATGTGGAGATCACAACAAGTTGTAATACTTCTTGTCTTGAGGGATAGAAGTATTATTCTCTTGCACTTGAGAGGATGATGTTTGGATCACTTTGAAACAAAGATTTATGAATGTATTATCAAAGGATTTTGAGAATAGAAATGGAGATCTAGAACATAAAGTTTTGGAGTGCAAAAGGTGAGAAAATTATGTGGAATGAACTAGTATTTATAGGGGACAAAAACACTGTTTAGGAGCGTGCCGGTCCCCTTAATTTTAAGGGGACTGCCCCTTATAATTAAGGGGGCTGCCCAACTGTAACGGCCAGAAAGTTTGTCATTTAGTGGGGAAAGTTTATTTGGTGAAAAACTATCTGATTTTGGTTAAAAATTTGAATTCATATATTTAGTATGATTAAAACATTTTTCTTTATTACCAAAAGTATTTTTCAAAAATATATAATATGTTTATATAATTAAATAAACTTTGTAATAATTAATTAAATACCCCTTTGATCATAGATTGCAATAAACACTTTGTTTATTCATACCTTAAGTGATTTGGATGTAAAGAGAATGTTAATCACTAAATACTTGTTTGTGTCATAAATTTTAGTTCAATGGGTTTATGTTTTGTAATAATTAAAACATAGAGATATTGATAATATGTTAATAATATTTTTAGGTATTATTTATGTCAACAATCTCTCCCTTTTTGATTATTACAAAACCTTAAACTCAATAGGTCTAAAATTTATTTTTAGATAAGTATTTTAGAGTTTAGTATTCTCTTCTCCCCCTTTTTGTAAAATCAAAAACTTTAAACCGAGTAAGCTTCATAGAAGAAGTTAAACGGGTAGAAAGCTCCCCCTTGATGTATGCTCCCCCTCATTTGAGAGCACCAAGGAAACGAGCTATGAAATGCTTGGCTACAAAAAATATGTTAAGAGAACAAGACATATATACGCAAAGCAACAATTATACAGATAAAAATAGATTCATTCAAGCATATATGATATAATCATAGAAATGATTAGGATTACAACATTCAATATGCTTGAAGCATATTGATTACAATAAAACAAAAGAGGAGACATAGTCCTATATTGCCTTAGAGAACACTTGGACTTGCTTGCAACCCATGGTTGAGTGTTTTATTTGCTTGAAGGGGAACATAAGCATAGAGCTTAGTTGTTGGATGGAGAGGGATATGGAATGGGGTATGGAGCGGAAGAGGTGGATCTTACGATGTTGTATCGAGTTAAGGGTGGTATTGGATGAGTACGAGTGAGAAGATATTCAATCCAAAAAATATCTTTACTCAAGTAGAGAATTTGTTTTTGAAGAAAGATGCAACAAGGGCAAAAGTGAGTGTGGTTTGTAACTTGATCCAAGTTGAGAGAGTGGGGTAGGCAATTTGCATAGGGTGATGATGGAGGTTGCCCTTTGTTGCGTTGTGCATGATGCATAGCAAGGAGATCACTAAGATCATGGATTTGGGTTATTTCATCACGGAACTTTTGCTTTTCCGTGGCAATGAGGAGAGAATCATTGTGGTGATATGGATGAATTGGGTTTGTGTAGTTGGAATTGTAGTTTGATGGTTGATCAAACTTGTATGGATCATTATAAGTGGTTGGAGGATGAGATGTGTAGTTTGGCATGAAAGAAGATGTTTGGCCAATGTTGTATGGTTTGTAAAGAGGATAAAATGAATGTCCTTGTGGATTGGGTGTAAAGTTTGGGAAGTAAGTTGTTGGAGGTGTTGAGTGATTTCCAACTTCATTGGTTATGATGGATTTGTTTCGAGGGCTTTTTCTTCGCCAAACGGGTTTTTCCGTCATCCTTGCTAGTCTTGAGGCTTTTGGTTTTGGTTTGTTTGGAGAAGTCATGATGGGATGAATTGAGAGTGTTGAAGATTGGGGATATTTATATTGTAAGATTTGTGTGTTTATGGATGAATAAAGTTTGTTTGGGAGATTAGGACAAAATATGTTGGTGAAAATTGGGGAATGTAGGTTGAAATGGGCTAAAAAACAGAAAAGATTCTGTAAACAAGACCATCAGATGGCCGGTCCCCTTAATTAGGGGGCGGTCCTCTTTAATGATTAAGGGGGATGCCTTACATAATTAAGGGGGCCGCCCATCTGGTGATTTCCAGATTGCCAGAATTGGGTTTTTGGCAGAAAATTTGCAAAAAGGTTGTGTTTTTGGATTTGGATTGAAGCAAGTTCCAATTCTTGAGACAATATAGCATCTAATCTAATCATAATATAGCATGCATGAAAAACACTTAAGTAAAAGAACAAACAAGCAATTAAAAATAAGCTAGAGGAGACAAATAAAGGCAAGGGCACTTAATCTTTCTATGACAACTATCTTAGATCAAAGGCAAAGGTAGCTAGTGAGTCAAAAACTAGTGATGAAACAAGATGACAACATTATGAGTGATTTTGTCCTAGTGTGTGCCTATATGCAACAAATGTGGAGTTGTGATTGTTTCGACTCCTAAATGCAAAGAAAAATAAGTTTCCTAAGAAACAATCCAAAATCTCCTTGATTCGATTTTTGCTCGATTTATGAATTTCAAATACATATATTATATTATATACCTTGATAATTTATGTGAGAGTTTATGCATGATTTCGAAAAAAGGTTTTTAGCATTTGTCAACAATGCAAGGAAAATGATGTTTATGTAATTCCTAGATGTGAGAATAGTTTTTTTTTTTTTTTTTTTTTTTTTAATAAAAAAAATAAAAAAATAAAAAAAAAACTTTGATTGGGTTTTACAAGCGAGTATATGCAAAGAAAATAAGGTTTCCCAATCTTTAATTTTGTGCAAATAGATTCCTAAACTCAGAAATGGAGAAGTAGAGAAAAACTAAATTTTATGCAAAAAAAAATAATAATAATAATAATTTGTCTAAATGCAATAGAATTTAGTCAACTTGTTCCATCATTCCTAAACCTAAACGCAAGTGATTGAATAATTCACGCTTAAGGGGTTTAGTGAATATATCCGCAATGTTATCTTCCGATGCAACTTTTTCTATAGATATGTTTCCTTTTTGTACATTATCCTTAAGGAAGTGGTGGCGTATTTCTATGTGTTTAGTCCTAGAGTGTTGCACCGGATTTTTACTTAAATCTATCGCACCTTTGTTATCGCACATAATGGGAACATTTTCTAACCTAATGCCATAGTCTATGAGAGCTTGTTTCATCTATAGTGCTTGTTAACATGCCTTTCCAGTGCTTACATATTCGGCTTCGATGGTAGAAATAGCAAGAGCGGTTTGCTTCTTCGAAAATCAAGATGTTAGACAACATCCCAAAAACGTGCAAATACCGCTAGTGCTTTTTCTATCTACGTAGTCTCCCGCATGATCCGAATCCGCATAAACAATGGTTTCTATGCCGGATCCCTTAGGATACCATAATCCTAAGTGTATAGTGCCTTTAATGTATCGGAAGATAAGCTTAACCGCTTCTAGGTGAGAGGTTTTGGGATCCTCTTGAAAACGGGCACAAAGGCAGACACTAAACATAATATCGGGTCTACTTGCCGTCAAGTATAGTAAACTACCTATCATTCCTCTATACTTGGTGTTATCTACGGACTCACCTTCATCATCCTTTGTGAGTTTCACTTCCGTATACATGGGAGTTTTCATGGGTTTTGAGTCTTCTAGGCCAAATTTCTAAAGCATTTCCTTAATGTACTTAGATTGGTTAAAGAATATTCCATCTTCTAATTGTTTTATTTGTAATCCTAGGAAGAAGTTTATTTCACCCATCATACTCATCTCAAACTCATCATGCATGATTTTGGCAAATTCATCACACATGTCTTGACAAGTTGATCCAAATATAATGTCATCAACATATATTTGAATAATGATGAGATTTAGGTATTTCCTTTTTGTGAAAAGAGTGTTATCTACCATTCTCATGGAATAATCATGTTTAATAAGGAAAGCTTTTAATCGATCATACCAAGCTTTGGGAGCTTGTTTGGGTCCATACAAAGCTTTCTTTAACTTATAAACATAATCAGGTTTTGCGAAGTCAATGAATCCTGGAGGTTGTGCCACATATACCTCCTCATTGATAAAACCATTAAGGAATGCACTTTTCACGTCCATTTGGAATAACTTAAAATCTAGGGCGCATGCATAGGCAAGTAATATTCTAATAGATTCTAGTCTAGCTACGGGGGCATAAGTTTCGTTATAATCAATTCCTTCTTGTTGATTATAACCTTGGGAAACTAACCTAGCTTTATTCCTAGTTACTATTCCATTTTCATCTAACTTATTCCTATATACCCATTTAGTTCCTATGATGGTCATATTCATTGGATTTGGGACTAATTCCCAAACATCATTTGCCTTAAATTGATTTAATTCTTCTTGCATAGCTATAACCCAACTTTCATCTTTTAAAGCCTCATTAATATTCTTAGGTTCTATTACTGAGAGGAAACAAAAGAAGTTATTTTTATCTTGGGCTTGTGACCTAAGGGTTCTTTGGTTAAGATGTCCTATTATATTATCTAATGGATGTGATCTAGATTCGTTAACATTTACAATTTCGTTATTTCCTAAGTCAATGTTTTCATTATCATTTCCTATGGGTTTTGTTTTACTAATCTCAATAGCTTCATCTTCGACTAAGTCATCATCTTCTAAAGGTAATGTTTTAGGAGGTGGTGGTGTTTCATCAAATGTTACATTTAGTGATTTTTCTACTTTCATAGAGTGTTTGTTAAGTATTGTATATGCTTTACTATTTTGTGAGTATCCTAAAAATATTCCTTCATATGATTTTGGATCAAACTTAGTGAGGTAATCCTTAGTGTTTAGAATATAACATTTACTTCTAAATACCTTAAAGTAGCTCAAGTTTGGTTTTCTACCTCCTAGCAACTCATAAGGAGTTTTTCCTAGAATTCTCCTAATTCATACCCTATTAATAATATATGTTGATGTATCTACAGCGTGACACCAAAATTTTTGTGGGATGGATTGTTCATTCAACATTGTTTTACTCATTTCTTGTAGTGACCTATTTTTTCTTTCTACTACGCCATTTGATTGAGGAGTACGAGGAGCGGAGAAATTGTGAGATATTCCATTTAAATCACAATATTTTTCGAATTGTACTTCGTTGTCAAATTCCCTACCATGGTCCGTCCTAATGGCTACTATTGTGCATCCTAATTTATTTTGAATCATTTTACTAAATATTTCAAATTTTTCAAAGGCTTGGGTCTTGTCACTTAAAAACCTAGTCCACGTGTATCGTGAATAGTCATCTACTATTACTAAGGTATATTTGTTTCCTCCATAGCTCCGCACAGGGATGGACCAAAAAGATCCATATGTAATAATTCTAGGCATCTAGTAGTGGATACTATATTCTTAGCTTTGTGACTAGCATGAACTTGTTTTCCAATTTTACATGCTGATGAGGCGAAAAATGATCCGTTTTTAGGGGGTCATTTAAGTCCGAATCCGACTTTATTTGATCAAATATTGCCCTAAATCGTTCCTTTTATGATTTTAGGTGTTTAGAGAGTGAATTCTGGAAAAGAGGCTATTTTGGACGTTTTTGGAGCATAAAGTGAAGAAAACGGCAAAGTACCAAAAATCCAAGCTGGAAATACAAGGTGACGGCGTCAAGACCAAAAGCTTGACGGCGTCAGACATGAAGAATTAAATATCGAAGGTGGTGACGGCGTCAGACGAACTGGTGACGGCGTCAAAGTGGCCAAGAATAATATACCGTGGTTGGTGACGGCGTCACGTAGGCCGTCATAAGTGGATCAAGGCCGTCCGAGGAAGTTTATGGCGGCGAGGTGACGGCGTCAGAATTAACTCTTGACGCCGTCAGAACGATTTTCCTATATATAGTTTTCTAGTTTTTTCATAAAAAGAGAGAAGTTTTGGTGAAACCCTAAGACGATTTTGGTGCCTCTTTCACAGGTTTTTCAAGGGTTCCAAACCCTTGAGACCTTGCATTGTAATTGAGATAAGTGTACTTTCAATTCAATCAATATGTCTATGTGTTGGTTGTTTATCTCTTGTTCTTGTCTCAATTCCATTATGCTAGGCTAGATCTCTCTTGTGTTTGCTTAGATCTAATGAAACCTAGATGTTGATTACTTGTCTATTCTTGTTTTGAATGAATGATTTATATGTTAGGCTTAAGAAAACTGGCAGATCTCCAAATTGTAACATGCTTGAACGTCTTAAGAAACATGAACCGAGGCGTACTAGGTCTTTATTGGTTGTATTTAATGCATGAGCCACTGTTTACAATCCCTATAGTTGTGCTGGGTCATGGTGTAGGAGGAGATAAGAGCTCATAGAGTTGGGGAGTTATGTATGCCACCCCACGAATGGTATTAAGGAATACAATCCGTCATTCATACAAGTGTAACAAGTAATTAACATGTAAAAGATATCTAGGGAGTAATGAAGTCTAAGTAAACACAATTTCTCCAATTACTGCTCACAACCTTAGTTTAATTTAGTTTAATTTCATTTTTATTATTTTATTTTGATTGCATCTTAGCTTTGGGTTAGTTGAATAGCAACTAATTCCGCCCACTCTTCCAAAACCCGAGATTTTACTTGCTTTCATAAAAATATAAAAATACAAAAATAATCATCTTTCACCTCTAGAACTATTAATTAGGTTTTCTAATCCTAGCGACACTATTCCTAAGCTGAACGATCAATCCCCCGGTACTTGTCAATATACTATACTACAACGATCAGGTACACTGCCTGGTGGGGGTTGTAAGCTTCTCGAGATCCCTCGAGAGGTAAAGCAAGGTGCGATTCCCACGCATCAAGTTTTTGGCGCCGCAGCCCGGGGAATAGTTATTGTCTAGGTTAGGATTTCTTTTTATTAGGTCTACTTGCTAGATTCCTTTCTAGTAAGATTTTTATTTTTATTTTTAGATCTTTTTTAGTCTATCTTATTTCTTTGTGTTCTTTGTTCGTAAACAATTTCGATGGATAACAATAACATTGATCGCTCGATTCCTGTTATTCGTGTTTTTCGTCGTAGGATTTTCCAATTGCCCGTCCCACTTCCTTTAGCAGAAAATGAGAACCCACCTAACCTGTCACCCAACCACCACTTTGACAATAATTCTGAGTTAGAAGAGTCTGATCATGATAATGACCATAGGGCTAGTCCTTTTTACTATTCAGACTCCGATGAGGATTTTGATGATGGTGATGTGATTAATGAGGATAGAATGGAAGAAGAAGTAAACCCTCTTAGGCATGTTGACCTTAGAACTAGGATTGAGTGTGATAGTTCATTTAACATGCAATTCCATTGTAAGATTGGATTTAAGAGCTTTAACGCCTATCTCAACTCACCTCTTCCCATGAACATAATCTCACGTAATGAATACAATAAAATCATGGTAGATGAGTTAGAATACAAAGGAGAAAACATTGTGGCTAGGACAATACCATTACATGTGTTTGTAGGAAGTTTGGTTTATCTTGTTGAATTCATGGTTATGGAGAATCTAGGAGAATTTATTGATGATAAATTGACCCAAGTTGTGTTTGGAAGACCTTTCAAACGGTTGACCAACCTCGATGAAAAACTCATAGAAGGGTTAATTACATTCTCGGATGGGGATGAAGAATTTGTCTATCAAATGCCCCGCACACACCCTAGGTTCAAGGATTTCTCCATGGAAAAGTGTAGTAAGTATCCACCTATGGAAATGCTAAGTGAGAATGATAAGAGAAAAGGACTTAAGTACACGTATGAAAAGAATAAAAGATATTATCGCGGGTGCTTAGAGTTAGGAGACGAATACAAGAAAGATGAGGCGACTATTAGATGGCTCACACTTGGTTACGTGAGCATAAGCGATACACGTTAACCCACGACTTTGAGTCTAGCTACAAGACTCGTAAATAAAGAAAAGCGCTTCTTGGGAGGCAACCCATGTTTTGTGTGATTTTTATTTGTTTGATTGTTATTTGCTTCCGTATGCATGTTTTATTTTTATTGTTGGTTGATCATGTTTCTCTACTAAAAAATGGAAATACTTTATTATGTTGTTTAGCCTAGTCTTAACTTCAACCTAAAGGTATTTTTGCAAAAGATAAGTGTAAGGGGAAACCCCAAATATGTTTTTAAGAAACAAACCGATCATGATTCTCCACAATATTTAATGAACATGTATATTCGTAATTGTTAGAGTCAAATGCTTGTATTGAGTCATAATGAAGTTTTGCAGGATTTTCCAGGAAGTAGGACAAAGTTTTTCCAGAAATTTTCCGGAAACTTAACATAAGAATTTCTGCAGGTCCATTCTGACGGCGTCAGGGTTTGCTCTTGACGGCGTCAGGAGTTAAAATCTGGAAATTTTACCGGTTTTGTTTTTCTAACGGAGTCTTATAGTTTTTGTGAATTATTAAGTTTTATAATCTTCAGGAAATCTGCAAACTTCATTCCACAAGCATTATATCTTACTTTGTTTTCTAGGATTTAGTAACTTATATAGGATGCCGCCGATTTTACGCGAGGTTGCCTTGTCTACTTTTGTCAGGATTTACAGGTTATTTGTGACAAGAAGATGATTTATATTCTGGAAGGGAAGCTTTGATTGTTCGTTTTCTTGGAAGAAGATCTAACCTGGCCAACTAAAATCCATACCGAGCGAATCAGGGGAGTATTTGATTTCATTCTCTTTACTTTTTAACTTTTACATTCTTTACTTGAACATTGGGGACAATGTTCATCTTAAGTGTAAGGGGAAGGTAAAAAGATGATACCTTACATATGCACTTTCGCTTGAGTTTGTTTTGTTTGATAGTAGATGAGTAATAAAACTACGAGAAATACTTGTTAGTGTAATTTTAGCGCAAAATTTAAATTTTTTTACAACATTTAGGAGTGAAACTTTAGCTATAGCAAGCGTCTCATGGATAGGAGGTTGTATGACTAGCACATAACCGTATATTCAGAAAAATTTTCCACCCAAAAATGTGAGGTTCGCCTTTAGATTTGATAGGAAAAGCATTCATTATTAGTGCTTATGAGTGTACCGGTAGCATTTAGATTCTAGAACTTGCGTTAGTGATGCATCCCAAGACCGCTAGTGAGACTACATTCGTGTGGTAGGATTTACTACATGATAAGAGGCATTAGGATCACCCTTGTGTTAAACCCGTATCATAATTACTTGACCCTTTAAGTCATATTACTTGGCTAGTTAAGTCAACTAATTTTTCCCACACCCTTAGCGTTGTACTCATTTTTAGTACACGAAACCCCTAGTACACCCCTCCGAGCCTATCTTTTCGTTTCTAACTTTAAGCATTTTACTTAAAGGAAGAATTTGTTACACCCCACTTAAATGTACAACCAAATCGCCTTAGCCTTCCGTGTATGCGCTCATTTTTAGTGCATTATTGTTATTTGTTAAACCCTAATTTAACTTTCTAATTGATTACATGGTTGCTAAGTCGAGTCATATCATTGTACATATTGTTTTGGAAGATTGGGACTCATGGGTAAGTACTTATTTTATGGAGTAATGGGGAAGAACATCATATTATTACCCCCATATGTACGTTAATTTTAAAAGTGCTCCAAGTGTTTTGATTATCTTAATTCGAGTCATTAGATTAGTTTAATGTAAAGTATGTAAAGATTCAAGTGTAAGGGGATTGCTCAAACCCCTATGATGTATTATTTTGGATGGTAGGGTAAGAGTGTTTCAAAAAAAAAAAAAAAAAAAAAAAAAAAAAAAAAAAAATCGAAAAAATTAAGAAAAAAAAATATATAGAAAAGAAAAAGAGAAAAACCATACGGACTACCATCTCGTTTTTATTCTATGTTTATTTTATGTTTTTGTTATTTTTCATTTATTAGCTTAAGTCGAGTATAGTCTTGGCTTAGCAACGCCATCTTGTACATGTAATTAACTAAGATTGTTAACTCGCCACCAGTAAAACTTCCTTTATCCAACAAAACCGTGTAATTCATATCCCTACACCTAACGTTATAACCCTTTAAAAGACCTCTTTGATAGTTTATCCTAGGTGCTTACGCCATGCGGTGGAGGTTTGATCCTTTCCCAAGCCTATGGTAATCTATTTTGCTATGACAGGTAGTGAGAGATATCTTCCATTTCCATAATGTTATATCACTTTATTACACCCGAGAGATGTGAGTATCTAAACACTATTTGTGAGGTGCTTGTGTATGACCTCCGTGCTTGTCTATTGGTCTTTAGTGGAACGATTATTTGTTGTAATTACTTTTATATTAGTGTTAAATGACCCCTAACTTGTCTTTTGAGTAAAATAAAAACTCATTTGCTTGAGGACAAGCAAATCTCAAGTGTAAGGGTATATGATGAGGCGAAAAATGATCCGTTTTAGGGGGTCATTTAAGCCCGAATCCGACTTTATTTGATCAAATATTGCCCTAAATCGTTCCTTTTGTGATTTTAGGTGTTTGGAGAGTGAATTCTGGAAAAGAGGCTATTTTGGACGTTTTTTGAGCATAAAGTGAAGAAAACGGCAAAGTACCAAAAATCCAAGCTGGAAATACAAGGTGACGGCGTCACGACCAAAAGCTTGACGGCGTCAGACATGAAGAATTAAATATCGAAGGTGGTGACGGCGTCAGACGAACTGGTGACGGCGTCAAAGTGGCCAAGAATAATATACCGTGGTTGGTGACGGCGTCACGTAGGCCGTCATAAGTGGATCAAGGCCGTCCGAGGAAGTTTATGGCGGCGAGGTGACGGCGTCAGAATTAACTCTTGACGCCGTCAGAACGATTTTCCTATATATAGTTTTCTAGTTTTTTCATAAAAAGAGAGAAGTTTTGGTGAAACCCTAAAGACGATTTTGGTGCCTCTTTCACAGGTTTTTCAAGGGTTCCAAACCCTTGAGACCTTGCATTGTAATTGAGATAAGTGTACTTTCAATTCAATCAATATGTCTATGTGTTGGTTGTTTATCTCTTGTTCTTGTCTCAATTCCATTATGCTAGGCTAGATCTCTCTTGTGTTTGCTTAGATCTAATGAAACCTAGATGTTGATTACTTGTCTATTCTTGTTTTGAATGAATGATTTATATGTTAGGCTTAAGAAAACTGGCAGATCTCCAAATGGTAACATGCTTGAACGTCTTAAGAAACATGAACCGAGGCGTACTAGGTCTTTATTGGTTGTATTTAATGCATGACCCACTGTTTACAATCCCTATAGTTGTGCTGGGTCATGGTGTAGGAGGAGATAAGAGCTCATAGAGTTGGGGAGTTATGTATGCCACCCCACGAATGGTATTAAGGAATACAATCCGTCATTCATACAAGTGTAACAAGTAATTAACATGTAAAAGATATCTAGGGAGTAATGAAGTCTAAGTAAACACAATTTCTCCAATTACTGCTCACAACCTTAGTTTAATTTAGTTTAATTTCATTTTTATTATTTTATTTTGATTGCATCTTAGCTTTGGGTTAGTTGAATAGCAACTAATTCCGCCCACTCTTCCAAAACCCGAGATTTTACTTGCTTTCATAAAAATATAAAAATACAAAAATAATCATCTTTCACCTCTAGAACTATTAATTAGGTTTTCTAATCCTAGCGACACTATTCCTAAGCTGAACGATCAATCCCCCGGTACTTGTCAATATACTATACTACAACGATCAGGTACACTGCCTGGTGGGGGTTGTAAGCTTCTCGAGATCCCTCGAGAGGTAAAGCAAGGTGCGATTCCCACGCATCACATGCATCACAAAAATGTTTGTCATATTTTAGATTAGGCAAGTTTCTAACTAGTTCTTTAGATGCCAAAGATTGTATTTGTTGCATGTTAGCTGATTGTGTCAAAACCAACTTATATATAGTATAGTAGTATTATATCGAAGTGATCCGCAAGAAATACGGATCACCCGAGTCGTATCCAAGTGAAGGCGAATGGAATCAAGAATATTGATTTGTGAAACCGTGAATTGATAAGTGAAATATTGAATTGATACTAATTGTGGAAAACTAGAAGGGGGGGGGGGGTTTGAATAGTTTTACGTCTTTTTAATTTGTTACAAAAGATTGTTTGAGTGTTTTCTTTGTTTTCAAAATTTAGATTCGATAATATGTGATCTCAAGTCTTGCACAATATAAACAACAACAAATATGTACAATATAGCAATAATAATGTAAGTAAAGAAATAAATGAGAGATGGAAAGATCGAACCGCGAGACAAGAGATTTATAGTGGTTCGGCTACAAGTACACCTTCCTTGCCCTACTCCACTCCCCGAGCACCTAACTCGAGAGTTTTCTTCACTATGTCAACAAGCTCCCTTATGGCGGAGAAAACCTTACACACCAATGTACACACCACAACTTCGTCACAACTTAATC
The DNA here is from genome assembly GCA_030686995.1 of Artemisia argyi. Taxonomy (NCBI): domain Eukaryota; kingdom Viridiplantae; phylum Streptophyta; class Magnoliopsida; order Asterales; family Asteraceae; genus Artemisia; species Artemisia argyi. Next base: position 169,393,285 of record CM060679.1, on the reverse strand, counting down.
ACAACTTCTACACAACCTCTTCACATCAATCTACTTCACCACTTACTACTTCACACCTATTTACTTCACACCAATCTTCTTCACACCAATCTACTTCCTAACTCTTCTCTTTCACAACAAACCACTAACCAATCACACTACTTATATACCTAGCTAAACTATCTTCTATCAAATATTCACAACTAATTACACAAAGAGATAGATACAATGAATGATGCTCTAATAACTTGGATGTGGAGATCACAACAAGTTGTAATACTTCTTGTCTTGAGGGATAAAAGTATTCTTCTCTTGCACTTGAGAGGATGATGTTTGAATCACTTTGAAACAAAGATTTATGAATGTATGATCAAAGGATTAAGAGAATAGAAATGGAGATCTAGAACAGAAAGTTTTGGAGTGCAAAAGGTGAGAAAATTTTGTGGAATGAACTAGTATTTATAGGGGACAAAAACACTGTTTAGGAGCGTGCCGGTCCCCTTAATTTTAAGGGGACCGCCCCTTATAATTAAGGGGGCCGCCCAGCTGTAACGGTCAGAAAGTTTGTCATTTAGTGGGGAAAGTTTATTTGGTGAAAAACTAACTGATTTTGGTTAAAAATTTGAATTCATATATTTAGTATGATTAAAACATTTTTCTTTATTACCAAAAGTGTTTTTAATATGTTTATATAATTAAATAAACTTTGTAATAATTAATTAAATACCCATTTGATCATAGATTGTAACAAACACTTTGTTTATTCATACCTTAAATGATTTGGATGTAAAGAGAATGTTAATCACTAAATACTTGTTTATGTCATAAATTTTAGTTCAATGGGTTTATGTTTTGTAATAATTAAAACACAGAGATATTGATAATATGTTAATAATGTTTTTAGGCATTATTTATGTCAACATGGTCCTTCCCATCCAGGATGCTTTACAGTAAAAAATACCCCTCTCTTCTTTTATTCTCTTTCCTCTCCAAATACCCTTTTCTCCTTTTCCACCTACTTCCTCCCATGGTTGTCTTCTTTATTCTTTTAATTCCTCTTAACATATGTTCTTCTTGTAGGGTCTATGACTTCATCTTTGCATATGTATAAATCGACATATGATTTAAGGTTTTTTTTTTCTCCAGTAAATTTGTTATTTTATATGGTATTAAAAACATATCACTTAGTATGACCGAATCTGTTAAATTATGTTGTTCATCTTTTGGTTTTCGAAGTTTCTGGTTGTTGAAGTTTATTTATTTATTTTATTTGTTTGAAGAGCATGTACTTGGTTCAAATTGATATGATTATAAATATATATTTAAGGTGTTTCTTCTTCTTTATTCCTTTAAATACCAAATTTCCATGTATCTCTTTTTTTCACCATAAATTTTTTTGATTCTTTTAAGTTTAATTTGTTACTGATTTTGGCTCATAACAAAAAGTACATAATTGATTTGATAAAGACAAGGATAAATTGGACATTTGGCTTTTTAAGATGGGTCATTTGGTATGAAAAAAGAAATAGCATATTTACAAATGATCCTTACTCCAAGCAACACTATTAATCCAAACAGGATCTATGTCCAAACAGGAAAAAAAAAAAAAAAAAAAAAAAGCGCCCCTTAGTTGTTGATGGAAAACATACTGTATAGCATGCAGTAATTTTAAAAAATGATTTAACAATTAAACATGTCATGCATATTTTTCATATAAAACATGCACGCAACGGACGACTATAAAATTACATTTTTACACAAAATATGTTTTTCCCACCAGAATTCAAATACACTCACAGTTAACTAATCATGTATTGGAAAAGGGAAGGTGCACCTTCCACATGAACAAAACTCAAATTGAATACCCTGCACCTTTTTGTTGTTCGATCCAAGCTAGTCACCACACGAGAAGAAAACTCTTATTTATATCAAACCAGTCCAACCATTATCCACACTAACGTTCATACGATATTCTGATGTTGCTAGGCGGAATTACCTTTGTCACACGAATAAGATTTGATCAAATTAAGAAGTCCAAAAAAAACCTGAAGGGTTGTTTGGCCGCGTGCGATCGATCGACAAAAAAGGAGGAGAGAGAATGGTTTTGGGTTTTCACTAATTTGTAAATGATTTATAGAATCCAATTATAGGGGGTTGGGTTATTATAAAAATGATGTTATAATAAAAGGGGTAGGCAGCCCTCCCAACCATCGGATCAAAATTAGTTAGATCAAAAAGGGCGATGGCCTGATGGTAATTAACGCAAACTTCAGGGGCAATTCAAAACAGTGTAATTTGCACAAGCTAAAGCACGGACTCCCTAGTACCCACTATTTCATTTTCACCCAATCATATTCTCTTTCTAAAACACACACACACAAACACATATTTCTCTCTCTAAAATCATACACACACAACCCTAATTAATGACAGAAAACACTAATACATCCACGATAATTCGTCATCGACTAAACCTACTGCATCAACAATTATCACTACATTGATTTGTTAGGGTTTGGATAATTATTCGAAAATCTTATTACATCGATGATGGTGAATACGAACCTACCAAATCTTTCACGACCTCGTAAGTTTTTAAATTAACTTTAATTGTGTTACTGCATCAATTTATTAATTTCGATTTGCTAAAATTGTGTTTATCTCGATTTGTTAGGATTTGTGTTTGTAAGTTTTATTGTTTATGCGATGCTCTTGAATTCCAAACGTGATACAGTAGGTATTGAGTTGTCCCGTATAAGGATGTATACAAGGTGTTTGATAAAATGTCTCAATGAGACTTTATACATGTGATGCACTAACTTTACATTCTGAATCACTAATTTTGAATTGAGATGCAATAGGTGTTCAGTTGGCACGTGTAAGGATAAAATAGGCAAAGCGTATGTTGTTTTATGTTTATAATTAACTTGTTTGTATACTTGTTTGTACATCTGATGCAGTGGAATTTGAATTGAGATGCAGGAAATTTTTGTGATGCAGTTGTTTTAAATGCTGATATAGTTGTATTTCATATTATGATGTAGTAGGTTTTTATTTTAATTGTGATGTAGTAGGTAATTTGTGTTTGTGGTTTGGTTATTTGTGTGATGCACTTGATTTTGTACTATGATGCAATAGGTGTTTAGTTTTCATGTATAAGGATGTATTAGGTTAAGGGATTGCGTTATGTGTGTAAATGTTTTTGTATGTTTGGTTGTTTGTGTGATGCACTTGAACATGAACTGTGATGCAGTAGGTTTTAAGTTTCTGTGTATAAGGATGAATTAGGTTAAAAGTAGGTTGCCTTACGTATATAGAATGTGTTTGTATGCTTGGTTATTTATCTGATGCACTTGTAATTAAACTAAGATGCAGTAGGTTTTAAGTTGTCACGTATGAGCATGTGTTAGGTTAAATGTAGTTTGACCTATGTGCGAAAACGATTATGTATGCTTGATTGTTTGTTTGATTCACTTGAAATTGAATTGAGATGCAGTATGTTTTAAGTTGCTGTGTATGAGCATGAGTTAGGTTAAATGTAGTTTGTGTTAGTGCATTTTAGTGTATATTCTCTTAAATCTTTGATGCACTAAATATAAAACTACTAAAACTTTGATGCACTGTATTATGAACTGTGATGTAGTAGGTCCAGATTGTCACGTATATTGCTTCTAATGATGAATTAGGTTAGGCATAAGTGACATTATGTGTCTAAACTTTGCTTGGTTGTATGAACAATGCATTGGATTTTGAATTGCGATGCAGTGGGATTTTAGTTGTCGCGTATATGGCTTCATTAGGGTACCCGTAGGTGCGAAAATGTGTTTTTGTTTCTTGGTTGTATGAACGATGCACTTGGTTTTACACTGTGATGCATTAGCTCCTCACTTGTGGTGTATAAGGATGCATTAGGCTTTGTTTAGGTTGTACTATATGCGTAACTATGTTTGTATGCTTGGTTGATACATGGATTTTCTATATGAACTAGTTAGGAGAACTTGAATTAGTGAATTTGTTATGTTTATATTAAATGCAGCAGTTCTTTTATAAAATAGTGCATCGGTTTAATAATCTATCTTGGTACTCACAGGTTAGCATGTTTGTAACAACTTGCTTAGGAAATTTCACGTAAAGGGCGCCGAGATGGGCAAGATTCCAAATCCTGAAAATGAAATGAAGATCAACCTAATATGTGAAAGAATTCAAGTATCAATCAGAGAGAGTTGAAGTATTGTCATTCGTAGAGGAATTTTATTTGTTATTTTAAAACAACGGTGTAAATTCTACTGGATGTTTCTAATTTTAGTTGTAATACTTTCGATTACTAGATGTTTAATACAAACATTTTACCTCTTAATGATCACAATTTTTTAATATTAAGTACTTTTGTTTACTATTAATTACTGAATAAAATAGATGCACTAAATTATGGTGATTCACTAAATTGTTAACTATGAAGTGCTGAAATTATTAGTGCAACACGTTGTATACAATTAGTGCATCATAGTGTATACAATTAGTGCATCATAATATTTATATCAAGTGCATCACAGCATAAAAATTCTGGTGCATTACATTGTATATATATATTCTTAAGTATAAAGAAATTTTTGAATTTCAACAACCGAAGATGCCTTAAATTTTGATGTACTAACAAGTAACTATGATGTAGTAACACAAACATTGTGGTGCACTGAAAGTACATTGTAATGCACTAGATTTTGAATTCTGATACAGTAACATTTTAACTATGATACACTGGATATATAAAACAACATAGTGATGCACTAGGAATAACACTGTGATACACAATCATTTAATAAAGGTGCACTAGAAATAAAACTATAATGCACTAAACAAAATGAACACAAAAGATTTATATGATATTTCATAAAACTAAGATAATATTGCATTGATGATCTTTGTGCTATACATTTTTTTACAATTGAATCAATATTTTGTAAGGAATATGTTATTATACGGAATGACTCAACAGCGAACTTATTCATAAAAAAAGAAAAAGTATAAAAAAAGTATTCATAAACAGCTCATTTGCGGGTAGATTCTCTTAAACCAACTATTTCGGCGAAAATTGTTTCATGGGTTTCTTGGATGCTGGAAATGGTTGTTTACAGGTCCTAGAGGTTTAGCCTCACTCCTCCCCATATACACCACACGTTCTTATTTTGAGTTGTTCTTAGGCAGATACTTTGGCTCTTGGCTTCATTCTTGTAAAACCCTTTCTCTTGTGTAAAAGTAGTACTTCAAGGTTTGATATTGTCCATCTACAACCTTTTAAAACAAAAAAGGCTCAAATTGTTCGAAAGATGGTCAAAATGTACTCATATGTTGAAAACTCTTAATACTGTGTACTAGTTTATGAAAGAGTTATAAAAAAGAGAAAAAGCGTAGTACTTGTGTGTGGACATAAAATTGATTTTCCACTTGCCAACCTTCACAGCTCCTTGCTGTGAAACTATTTGAGCAGGTGAATAGATAAGAACCTGCCGACATACTTTAGATACAAACATACAACTAAATATATAAGTCTTTTCTTGATAAAATAACGAAAACACTAGCTCAAACACCTGTTGCATCAAATTTAGAACGGCTACATTATACATAGAATTACACATGTAACCATTTTCTACTCAAAACATAAACATAAAATAAGCTTTTAGATCTATATATGACACAAACAAAAAGCCTACTGCATTAGCAGTTCACGATAACTACATCACACATACAAAAAATCTCAATGAAGAAGATTAGACAAACCGCAGTGAAGAAGCTTAGACAAATCTCAATGACGAAGCTTAGACAAACAGCAGTGAAGAAGCCTAGAAAAATCTTAATGAAGAGGCTTAGGCAAACCATAGTGAAGAAGCTTAGACAAATCTCAATGAATAAGCTTGAGCAAATCTCAATTACCAAAACGCAGTTGACTAGACAAATCACAGTTGACCAGACAAATAGCAGTTGACCAGAAAAATCGCAATTGACCAGTCAAATCATAGTCGCTAAACGAAAAATCGCAACAGACAAAATGTCACTATCAAATCGCAGTTGAGGAACAAATTACAGCCAAGAAACTTCAGTCGAGGGACAAACCGCAGTCAGGAAATATCACCTAAAACCACCTAAAAACCACCTTTTTGAATGTTTTTGGTTGATTTCTTTTGCACCACTTGATCTAAGAAGGTTATAGCAACAACAAAAACAAAAACACTAACTTTAACACTACAAACGTGAGAATCAAAGAAAGCCAAGAATAAGACCATAAACCTTCAATAACCGAACTTTTGATCTAAACTAACCAAGAAAACGCACACACAATCTAACTAATCAAACCATGAGCTCTGATACCAATTGTAATATAATGGATATCATAACATACTCGAATTTCATGTGCTTGGCCGAATCTTTAGAGAGAGAAAGAAAGAGAGAGGATGGGAGTTCTATAGAGAAAAAGTGAGAGAAAATGAGTTGAATGATTAGAAGCTCCAACCCTCTCCCTTGGTGGGAGAGGGCTTATATAGTTACAAATAAACGCCCTCCTATGGGCTGTGGATCGGGGTGTAGAGTGGGTAAAGACCCGTCCGTCCTCCATGGTGTTACGAAAACTTATCTACAACTAATAATAATGGTTAAGTCTACGAGCTAACTTATGCTAGACTATACTCGGGGTGACCGACTCTTCCGTATGGATTTTCTAAATCCTAACAAATATCTTGACTGTCTGGATGCTATAGCAAATACCTATGGTGGTTTGCTGCACCCAAGAGGCCTAAAGTTCTTCATTTAGCTTTCTGAATCCAGCATTTCTTTGTTTTTATTGTTGATACGATGATTAAGTGAATCGTGCTGGTTTCAAGTTTTGCATTACTTTTGGAACCTGATAAAAGTAGATTTGCCCTTGAAAAGGCTATGCGTTTAACTCTGCAAATTATTCATGTTGATCTTAGTGATAATCATATTGCTGTTGTGATTGAGATTGTCCTTCTTCGAGTCAGTGATCCAAAGATGATGATGTGTGTTTGGGCTTTTGTGATTGTTTGGTGAACAAGAGTAAAGGAGAAGATTTATATGTGTTTTAATTCAAATATATGAAATGACTGTTATGCCCTTCATTAAAAACAAAACAAAACAGAAAATAATGATGTTGACCAACGGATTATGGTCAAAGAGACGCAATCGGCCACTAAAACTTGTGTTTTGGACTCTAGGTGATGATTTTCCCAAGTTTGGGGCCCTTGCGATGTTTTTGAGAAAGTTTAGGGAAAAAGTATAAGGGAGGTGATTTGCACACTCAACTTTGTGATTGAGACACTCAACTGTACAAACAATTAAAGCACACTGTGAACCTTGTACAAGTATCCAATGCACACAGTGGAGTGTCCCAATAAAAAATTTGAGTGTCGTATAATATAAGAATTTAACATACAAATAACAACATGAAAAGTACACTACTACTACCTCCGTCCCAAAATATAAGTCCAATTTGACTTTTTCAATCGAACTTTGACTTTAAATATTTTTCTTTGTATTATATATTACTTGATGAAAATTATACCAAATGAAAATACTTTTCAAACACTATCCATTTATATATTTTGCATAAAGTATTATATAATACAATAAAAAATATTTAATGTCAAAGTTCGAATAAAAAAGTCAAACAGGACTTATATTTTAGGACAGAGGGAGTAATTTTTTTTTCTAGGTGGGCCACCACCCTCCCCAAAGTATACATAGCTCCGCCTATGCATCTATGTATCATCAACAAACTAGAGTAGGAGTTTTCTCTCTTCTCCATTACCCTTCTCATTTCCTCACTTTTATTCCCCATCAATTTGAAAAAATAAAATAAAAATAAAAATAAATAAATAAATAAATAACTGAGGACAGTAAGGAAAGAAGGAAAAAAAATAAATTGAAGAGAAACAAAAAAAAAAGTTGTGTTACTGTGTCTTTCTAAAGGAAAACAAAAAAACATTTTTCTTTAAAATAAAATGTTAAAAAAAAGTTTTTTTTTTTTTTTTTTTTTTTTTTTTTTTTAAATAAATAAATAAATAAAATCCTTAAAGTAACTTCCAACAAGGACAATGTTAGTAATTTGTAGCTGTAAAAAACGCCGCAACCCGTTTTAGCCCCAACCCCGCCGACCTCACCACAATCATATCACGCCACTTCCATCTCAAAGCTCTAAAAACCTCACAACGATCTCAATTCACTCATAACCTCAACTCATCCAACTGACCTAGGGTTTCAATTTTCAAACTTTCAATGTCTAAACGCAAATTCGGTTTCGAAGGTTTCGGAATCAACAAACAACCCACTTACACCTTCGACAACCCCCACCCCCAACAAAAACCTCGTCTCTTCGTCCCCTCATCCTCTTCCCACGACCACTACGAAGACACCGATCTCGACAACATCGAATACTCCGACCCAAACAGCAACGATTCCCAAAACAATACCCAAAACAATGCCGATAACCCCGAACCCGACGAAATCGACCCGTTGGACGCTTTTATGGAAGGAATACACGAGGAAATGAAAATCGCGCCGAAAGCGAAGGCGAAAGTGGAGGATAAGTATTTGGATGAGGATGATGATCCGATGGATAGCTATTTGAAGATGAAGAAGGATGTGGGGTTGACGTTGGCCAGTGACGCGTTGAATGCGGGGTATAATAGTGATGAGGAGGTTTACGCGGCTGCGAAAGCGGTGGATGCGGGTTTGTTGGAGTATGATGAGGATGATAATCCGGTTGTGGTGGATAGGAAGAGGATTGAGCCTATTGCGGCGCTTGATCATAGTGGGATTGATTATGAGGCGTTTAATAAGGATTTTTATGAGGAGAAACCGTCCGTGTCAGGTATATAAATGCACGATATGTTTGATATGTTATAGTTTATGTTTAAGTGAATGATTGTGTATAACGGGATAGTTTAGTAATTCGGTCTTGTGTAGTAATAAGTGGCGACTACGAGCTATAGATAGATGATAGAAAACATGAATGTAGATTAGGGGAATGAGAAAGTTATATAAGAGATTAAGAACTAAAGTACCCTAACTATTAGGATGCTGAATAGACTGAAATACGTTTGAGCTAGCATGTACCCTTGATTTGTTTTTAAACTTGGATACATACCATGTCTGTTAAGGAACTGATAATCTGGAATACATTATAAATAAGTTAGCTACTTGTAAAAGTTGAGTTGCGCATTTAAATTCCATACTTCTTGTTGGTTATGTTACTGAACGAGAGTGCAGACAAAATTTCTCCTGATAGGACAGTGTTTATACTAGTTTCATCCCGAACTGACACTAGAAAAGTAGTGGCTGGGCTGTAGTACTTACCTATTTAGCATAAAATCTACCATGAAGTAGATACAAGATGTATCATTTTTGTTTGTTTGATTGCCTTCTTTCCATATTTTACCTTTACCATCTTTGGCTTGATGTTACATTGGGGAGTGGGGTCTTGTTGGTTAGTGATCCATCTCGGGATGGTGTTTTTGATCACTGCTCTGTGTTGAGTTTATTATCATGGTTCTGATTCTTTTTCATGCCAGGTATGAGTGAGGAGGATGTTGCCGAGTATCGGAAGAGTTTGGCCATTCGTGTTTCGGGCTTAGATGTTCCAAGGCCAATCAAGACATTTGCAGAAGCTGGATTTTCTGTAGAGCTAATGAAAGCTATTGCAAAACAAGCTTATGAAAAGCCTACTCCAATACAATGCCAATCTTTGCCAGTTGTGCTGTCTGGGAGAGATGTCATTGGCATTGCAAAAACTGGTTCAGGGAAGACCGCTGCCTTTGTCCTTCCTATGATTGTACATATTATGGATCAACCTGAATTGGCGAAAGGCGAGGGTCCAATTGGAGTAATTTGTGCACCTACCAGAGAATTGGCACATCAAATATATTTGGAGGCCAAGAAGTTTGCAAAAGCATATGGTGTTCGTGTGTCTGCAGTTTATGGTGGAATGTCTAAACTTGAGCAATTTAAAGAACTGAAGTCAGGCTGTGAGATTGTTGTTGCGACACCCGGGAGATTGATTGACTTGCTAAAGATGAAGGCATGTACGATGTCAAGAGCTACCTACATGGTCCTTGATGAGGCTGATAGGATGTTTGACCTAGGGTTTGAACCACAAATACGTTCCATTGTAGGTCAGATCAGGCCAGATCGCCAAACGTTGCTTTTTTCAGCAACAATGCCCCGCAAAATTGAGAAGCTTGCCAGGGAGATACTGACCGACCCAGTGAGAGTTACCGTAGGAGAGATTGGAATGGCTAATGAGGATATCACTCAAGAAGTTCAAGTACTTCCTGCTGATACAGAGAAATTGCCTTGGCTGCTTGAAAAGCTACCAGGACTGATTGACAATGGTGACGTACTGGTTTTTGCTTCAAAAAAGGCAACAGTGGATGAGATAGAAAGCCAACTATCTCAGAACGGGTTTAAAGTCGCTGCTCTTCATGGTGACAAAGACCAGTCATCTCGTATGGAGACGTTGCAAAAGTTTAAAGCTGGAATATACCATGTCCTTGTTGCAACTGATGTTGCTGCTCGTGGTCTTGACATCAAGTCAATTAAGTCAGTGGTTAACTATGATATAGCTAGGGACATGGACATGCATGTGCATCGAATTGGGAGAACAGGTCGTGCTGGTGATAAAGACGGGACTGCTTATACTCTTATCACACTTAAGGAGGCTCGTTTTGCTGGTGAGCTGGTTAATAGTTTGATTGCAGCTGGTCAAAATGTCTCAATGGAACTTACAGACCTTGCTATGAAGGTAACTTTTGTTTTTGTCTCGCTACATGAACATTGTTTTTTCTTGGTTTCTCATTCTAACAAGGAAACATGTGCCATACAACATTCTCATTAAATCATTGGTGAGACATATGTAGAGGACCTGTTTTGTTGAATCTTTTTTCTATTTGAATTATCATCGTGCCAAGTTTTTGGAACTTTATTTTGGTTATTAAAAATCAATATATGCGAGGATATCCTATAAAGTAATTAGGAGTTCTATGTCCATAAAGTGACCCCAAGAAAGTGTAACCCTCCTCATTCCTGATTCGACCTACTATATAGCTACATAATCAACTTGATAAGGTTGGGTTCACTCAATTCAAACCCATAAACTTGTGCTATGATAACGATACAAATTTTCATATTGCAAACAATGTGGTATTCCATGAAAAAACCAAATATATTGAAGTCAACCGTCAACATGCTGAGGAGAAGCTTGAGAATCACATAGTTAGAGTACACAGTAATAAGCTGCTGTCTTTACCAGGAATCACATTATTAATATTTGTAATAAGTTGTGCATGGTCAATTTATATGTTGCAACTTGAGATGGTTAGGATTGTAAATTTAGACACTAACTATAGAGTTTAAATCATTTGAGATTTGAGATCGTTGTTACCATTGAGTTTTGAATTTATAGGCTGCGTGAATATTGTTTAACTCACTCCTAGATGTAAGATTATGGAAGTCGTTGTTCCTTTTTTTGGGAAGTGTAGGTGTAAAAAGAAATATTTTGGATGTGTCGATGGAGGTGGTATATCTTCGTAGTCGTTAGGGTCAGGAAAGGATTCCTTAGAGCTCTGGCACTGTGTTGTGAAAGAGAATTGTATATCTTATACTCGTAATTTACAATTGCCACGGTCTTGTTATTTGTGCAATGAGTTTTCACAAAAAAGAAAAAGAAAAAAAATGAAGAAAAGAATAGGTTATATACAAGGCCTAGCAATCTGCTACAAACTGTAGGGAAGTAAACAAATCATTAACAAGATTCTGAGTGTTGACCAACCTCTAATCATGAGTTAATCCTGTATTTTCCACAAAAGTTGTCATTGGTCTCACCTAGTGTTTGTTTTATTACTTCCACATGTTTTTAACTGGCATTTGTATTATCCATGTGTTTTCTTTGTGTACACTTTCTTACAATTTTCTGATGCTTTATATATCAAAATAAATTACTTCATATTTTCATCTTATAGTATTTCAAGTTCCTCAGAAAATTTTGCTGAATTCCCTCTTTAAATTTGTAGGATGGAAGGTATAGATCCAAGCGAGACGCGAGAAAAGGAGGTATGTTTTTTTTCTTCTTCCCTTTTTCTTAATCTTCTATTTCATTTGTGTTAAGACCAAAATATTGTTTCATGATCCTTTTATTGTGATCACGTCCCATAAAATCTATTTTGAAGGATGCATAAAATATTTTCACATAATATTGCATTAAGCTTATAAATATTGATGTCACATCAACTCATCATCATCATTTTGATATTTTTGCAGGTGGGAAAAGGGCAAAAGGAAGAGGAGGTGGCAATCGAGGTGTCCGAGGGGTAGATTTTGGTTTAGGTATAGGATACAATACAGAACCAAAAGTTACATCAGCTGTTCCTTCTGGTCGTAGTTCAGCTGTTAACTCACTTAGGGCTGGAGTTATGACACAGTTCAAAAGCAGCTTTGTCGCTGCTTCATCAAATTCTCAAAACCAGGGTTTAAATAACAGCAACAAGAAAATGGTTTTGCCTGGTTTTGTTTCTGGTGGTTCGATAGGTGGAGGTGCAGGAGCTCCTCCTAGTCAGAGCACTTCATCAAGTCCGAGCCCTATGCCGGCTGGCAACACCACTAATCAGAACAGGGAACAGGGAAGCCAAGGGAGTTCTGACAGGTGAGTTTTGTGATTAATACTGTCATCATTGAGCAACTGTATTTTGGGTTATATTAGTTGCGGTGAGTTGTGAAACGGGTAAAAATGGGTCGGGTTTACCCACAAACTATTTTCTTCATCTTTAACTTTTTCTAATTAAGAGTTAATGTGTTAATTATGATTATAATAACCTAAATCTTCAAAGAAAAATAATTTTAGGGTTTTTTCAACCCGTTCAATCCATTCATCTTTTTAGCTAGTATTTGTAGATTTGATCCATTAGGCTTGTTTGAGTTAAAAGTTAAAACACAACTAGGGGAAAGGAGACGAGTCTAACCGAACACTGCTTGAGCTCGACTATGAAAAGTGGGGTTCGAAACTTGACTCGAGCTCGATTGAGTTTTTAGATTTCAAGCTTGAGCTCGAGTCGTTTTTTAAAACTCGACTCGAGCTCGAGGGAGACTACATTACATACTCGAGTTTGATTAATAATTTCATATCAAGCTCAACTCCAATCGCTTTGTATATAATTATATTACTCTATATAGTAATGATGATCAAGTCAGCATATGTATATAAAAGAGAAATTTAACATAAGCTCGATAAGGTAGCGAGCCTCATGAGCCAAGTTTCTGGAGCTCGAACTCGACTCGAAAGTCTGTTTGAGGAGCTCGAGCTCGACTCGTTTAAATTGAGCCTATTCCGCTTGATTCCAAGTATTTTGCGAGTCGATCTCGAATAGCTTGCGAGCTGGCTAGTCTCATTTACATCCCTGAGCACAACTCAAATTAACCATTCATAAGTGAATAAAAAATTGCTACATTGAGATTTAGTGCTTTCTCATTAATCACGTGTATTTTATGCAGATCGAGAGACCGTCCTAGGGAAAGGAGGCGGCCTTCTGGATGGGACCGATGAACTGCGAGTGGCTTATAAGTTTGTACGTTATGTGACTAACACCTTATTTAGTTTATTCATGTTTTTGTATCAGTTATAAACTGGTTATTTCATATAATGTTATTGGCGACTTGCAACACTATTAAATTCATCTGAGTGTAGAGTTTTATATATATCGGTCTATCTGGCACTCCAGTTACACGTAATGAGTTGGTAGCAAAATTTCATTGTGTTATGTCCAGAAGCTGCCCTGTATGCTCCTATTGGTTCTCCCTTAGAATGTTCCACTTGGAGAGTTGGCTTCAGTTCACTAATGTTGTGATCACACTTATTAGTCAAGTTTGTAGACCATAGTGGAGATGGTACTTGCAGCTTCAGTGGTGTTTGGTTGGATGCATGTTCATTTTTATTTGTTTTCCAAAAAGTCTGGATTTAAACTGGTTTTTGATTATCTTAATTAAGCACAGAAATTTTAAGGCACTTTAATCGTTTTATTCACAGTATTTGAATATCTATAAATAGTACAGCTCCTCTTTCTCTTCTTTAAATGATTAAAGTGGTTGGCTGAGCATATCTGGTATGACATATCTAATTTACAACACAAGAAAGTTGAATGGTATAAGAAAATAAATGTTTATGCTTTTGGGCACTTCATTTCAAGTGCGTTGGTGGCTAATGTTCTGCGTCGGGTGGCATTGGGACATGCCTCCAGGCAAGGTTCCTTCAAAGTACTATCCTCTTCTGGGGGAGAAACTCCAAATTTGAACTGCACATCAAAGTCTCTTGGATTAAGGATGTGACAAATGACTTCGATACCATTAAGTGCAAGCAGAATATGTAAGCAATCAGGCTAACCTAATACAATAGAATCAAATTCTACATCCAGAATTCACCTATTAGGCTTATCTGATTACCCAGTTCCATAAAGTACCAAGTATTTCCTAGAATTTCTGGGTCATACAGCTAACTGTTATGTCATTTTGATACAGACGGTTTGGGCTGGGAACTGATCAAAAAGGGTAAATATTTGTACACATTGTTCATAATTTTTAGTTTTTTTGCCAATATATACGTATTAGTTAGTGTGTCAAATATGCTTGGTATATATTTTTTTTCGAAAATAACTTAATCACATAGGAGAATTAGTGTAGTAAAGATGCAATGTTATACCTATTCGAAAATATAATGACACTTAAATCAACCATGTCATAAGTAGATGAGTTAACTTGCATTGGTAGATGGCATTAACGGTTCACTCACACCCTTTGTGTTCAGTTATACCATTCACCGTTGAATCTCATTGTTTTGTTGGACCAAATATCAGAGACTTGAGCCAAGCCTAAATTTGTTTACCTGACAACTATAGTCGTTGAAGTTTGGCTCCATAAGTAGAGGAACTCCCATATGATCCATAAAGAACGCCTGGACAAGACATCGAATTGAATCACCATATTCTAAAATGAAGCCACTGAATCAGAAAAGTTAGATACTAGCCTGCGTAGGAAGTTTACATGTATTCACACATATCCCCACACATTTGCTCTCCTCTAGATACTTGCATCTTTCAACAAACACCTGCCATCACCCGCCCTAAAAGGGTTTGTCAAGAATGACATGGAAAAACCATAAAGTACCAATGGAAATTCATAAACTTTAATTACCCCACTCGGCAATGATGATCCATCGGGAAGATCCACATCGTTAACTGTACAAGTACCCATGAGCCATTGACAAGATATTGCAGTCACCCTTGCTTCGAGGAAACACAAATACCCAAGTTTAGGACTCCGGGATCACAATACCAACTAAGCAAATTGATTAATAAATTTGAACTACATCTTCAAGAGGACAATAAATTTTAATTCACGTGTTGGTAATCTGGCATTCAGTATCTGTTACAGATGACGTAGTAGGGAATAACTGAGAAAAAAACTCACCTACCATTACAGCGGCCAACTTTCCTTGAGCGATAGGCGAAATGAGGATTTTGTAAAGCTCTAACAACAATGGAGGAAACAAAGATCTTAATATGCGAACCTGACAGCAAACCAAACAATGTTCATTCACGCCGGTTAGTCTAGCATTAGCTGCCATCAAGTATGATACAGTCCACGGGTGTTTGTCATTGTGTTTTAAAAGTGATTATATGACATTTAATATCCACATCATAATTGTGCAACTTAAATGCAATAATCTATAATCGCTCTCAAAACGCAAACACCTCAAAATAACAAAGACAGCTAAAAAACAAACCGCTGCTTCCTTAGTTTCAGAATTAGTCCTAGCAAGCATAAGGCGATTTGCTACATCTATGAGTCCATCATAACCCGGCTTCTCGGAATCCCATCCAACTTCCTGCAATCCATTTTCGTAATACTTAGCAATATTTAGCTACACTCCTAGTATTATATTAAATGTAATTATATATTTGTACCTGCACCATCTTATTACGAAACAGATTAAGGAAAACATTATCAAACACGCCCGGTGTGTACTCAACTCTAGAAACTGCATCTGCTGTCTTTTGTATCTATGATAAGAAAATATAAAACAGTATTTATTTATAATTCCTAAAAGAAAAATATAAGTAAAACATAGTTGAAGTGTGAAAATGAAGTTTGTTATTTTACTGTTTCTCGTGATTGAGCTGATAGACGGAAGATACGATGGTGGTTATTGTTGTGAAGTTGTGGTTTTTGAAAGAGTGATGAGTTGAAGGGTAGAGGAACAAGAGTTGACATGTTTGGTTGCAGAGACAAGACAGATATTGTTGGACTTTTGTGAAAATTGTCAAATTTATTCTTGGACTATCGGACTATCCAAGGTCCGAAAATAAATCACTTGTAAAGATTGTTGGAAGTTAGCATCAAATCAAATAAAAAATAAAATTAAAATGATAAAAATGATAATTATTCATTTATAAAAAGAAATGCATATTTTCATAATTTTTTCAAACTCATTTGAATTGTGTGACTAATAATCCTTCTCACTTGCTTATTTGTTTCTCACTATCTCTCTTTTCAAAAATTGTTCAACAGGATTTTTAGTGTTTTTCTTTTGAACCAGAGATTGATTGTAGAAAAGTAAATATATCTAATCACAATCAAATTAGACGTTGCTTGTCTATCTTTATTTTGGAACTTGCATTCGTGTTTTTAGAATTTGATAATTGTTTATCGGTAATTATGTAGTGAAAATATCTATTTATCACAATTATAAATTTTTTTACACTAGCAAATCTTTGTTTTTTAATGGTTATGATAAAACACTTATAATCATAAGAGCGGGGTGTGGTGGTGCCGTGGGTGGCGCCATCACCACCAGCCCATTTTTGGTCATGGCGCACCACACCATTGTTCGCGCCGTTACCATGGCTCCACGCCGTGGGATTTTTTATTTTTATTTTATTTTATTTTTTCCCCCTTGAATTGGACCGTTGTAATCTTTTTTGAAAATGCACCGTTGGTACCAACGGCTATAATGCCGTTTTTGTGACTTTTTCCAAAAAAAATAATAATAATAATAATAATAAAATGACACAATTAAACCCAAAAAAAACTTTATAAATACCCCCTTATTATTCCATATTTCCCACACACTTCCAATCTATTACTAATCTCTACTTCTATTATCTATTTCCATTCAAAATGAATCCAAACTCACCATGGATCAACAACATGCCAAACGATCCGACGAACCAAATACCGGGATCGTCTTCGAATCCCGGTTACTATCCCAACTTCCAAACCTCATTTATGAATCCCGAAGATCTAGCATTGTTTAGCCAATGGAAATTACAACAACAAAATCAATATAATCAATTTACACAAACTCAACAAACAAACCAAGCCATCCCTTCCCGACTGAATTCGGACCATGCTTTGTTTCATCTAGTAGATGAAGATGAAGATGAAGGTAAAACGGAATCCGATGAAGAAATTGTTCCGACACCGACCTAAAAAAAACAAAGACAAAGACGGTGGTGAAGAAGCCAAAGTCAAAGGGGAAGACGAAGAAAACCAACAAAGACAAAGACAAAGAGGTCGATGGAGATGTGGTCCCGTCCCGACAACCACGAACTTTTTAGAGCCAAGACAAGGAGTATCTTTTGGCGGAGTGTTACATCCAAGTATCCGAGGATCCAAAAACGGGTGCGGATCAAGAAAGGGATACGTTTTGGTACAAAGTGCTCGACGTATACAACCAGGAAGCAAAGAGGCTTAACTATACTAATCGTACAAAAAACATGTTGACGGAAAAGTGGACTCCAATGAATAAAGATATCAAGAAGTTTAATACGGTTGTTGATGAAACGGCGGTTATGAGTGGGGAAGGTGATAAAGATTTTATGAATCGTTGCCACATTTTGTTTAAAAGATCAACGGGTTATGAATTTAGACACTTGACCGCTTGGGGCTTTTTGAAAGACAAGAACAAGTGGAAAAATCCAGACTCGACTTTGGCAAGACGTAATCGTCTTCGGCCTACGAACCAGGAGCCCGAGCATTTTGGACCCGACGAGTTGCCACGGCCAGACGACATGTACCGGGTTTTTAAGAGTTAACGTTCGTCAAACTCGACCGGTAGTTCCGGTTCAAACCCAACATTGTTTCAAGAAATGTTGCAACAACAATATGAGTTAGACCGCAAGGCAAAGATGGATGTTCTCGAGCGAGACTGCGAGAGTTACTTTATATGAATCTCAAAAGATTGCCGAGGAGATGCGGGTGCTAAAAATGGATACTAGCAAGATGGATCCGATCAAAGCAAGGGTCGTGAAAGCACAACAAGCTCGAATTCGGGCAAAGTATCCTACCGACGAAGATTAGGCTTTTATTTCTATGTTTATGTACTAGGTTTTTAATTTTATGCATTTTTTTTTATGTAATGTGTGTATTTTTAATTAATGAAGTTTATTTTAGTTTATATTGTGTATATTTTATTTTATGTAAAAAAAAAAAAAAAAAATTGGCCGACGGCACTAGAATTTCTGGTGCCTACGGATACGGCCAGAATGTGGTACCGTGGGGTTTCTGATACCGTGAAGATTTTTGCTGACGTGGCACCACTTTTTGCCCATGACACGAGCTCCACGGCTCCACCGTACCCAAATGCTCTAAAGACTGACTATTATAAAATTTTGTAGTAATAAAATTTCATCTTGATTATTGGAAAAACATCTAGTTGATTAAAATTTAAAAGTAAACACTTATTTTAAAAAGAAATTGGAATATTTTATAAGACTAAGGTAAACTTTAATGGTATTTTTTCGAGTTAATAATATCTTTCTTTAGGTGTATAAGACCCTTTTTATGTCTTTAAAATTTGACACCTAAGCGATTCATTACTAGTAGTTGACATTTTTTTTTTTTTTTTTTTTTTTTTTCTCTCTTTGTGTCAGCTAAGAGATTGTGTAAGCTTCACATCTATATGAGCCACTTACACTATGTTCCCGAGTTTTATTTTCGAAAGAAAAGAAGAGAAGTGGGTGGTAAATTAAAAAAATTTGTGTTCCTGAGTTTTTTTAAGAGAGAAAAGAAAAGAAGAGAAGTGGAAATTTGCATAATATTCTCTCATAAACTTTCTTCCCAAATGTGGGATGATTTGGAAGGAAAGTAATTTTGGAAACAAATAATAATCAAAATGTCTTAAATGCCATAACATATAACATAAAATATATCTACAACATAGGGCATTATTGTAAAATCATCATTTTTATTCTTACCCTTCTTTTCTTTTCTCTCTAACTTAGGAACACTAATTAAAAATTTAATATCTCTTCATCTTCTCTTCTTTTCTTTCCATTTTAACCTCTTCTCTTCTTTCATATCAAAACTCAGGAACAGAGTGTTAGTGAGGTGGGCATTACAATTCTAACCTTGTGGATATAGACCAACTAAGAGAAATAGTGGGTCTCACTTAGAAAAGAAATAATATTAAAAGGATTTGACGATTTGTAGACCCATTCTCTTAGCTAAAAATAAAAATAAAATAAAATAAAAAGTAGCTATAGTCTTGAAATTAATATCAACTTTTACGAGATATAAAGCAACCTTACCATCTTTGAAAAAACAAGTTTGTTCTTTAAATGCACATTATTGCCTTTTCTTTTTTCATCAAAATCATTTTTACTAGTATATCACCAACTAAAACCTGCTACATTATGAAGAGTTAAAGACTTGACACCTCAATCAATCTCACACATACACATTTTTAAATGGACACATCAAGTATTTGTTCCCCATCATTTGTTTATGGACACATAAAGTATTTGTTTTAAGACCAAGTGTTATAATGGTGATCGACCACCTTGTGGTGTCACCCATCACACGTTATCCCCATTATACATGCCTTCGCCTGCACGTCATTAATCATTTTGTGCACTGATTTTGTGTTGCAAATCACCAAACCGTTTGTCATTTTTTGTGTGTGTGTGTGTTTGTGAGGTAGTATGTTGGTATACGTGTGATATTTTTATATGTTTATTTTAGTGGTGATTATTGCACATGTTTGGCGATGAGTTTAGTAGTGTGTTGAATGATGATGCGTCGATAACATAGAGGTGATGTATTTAGTTACCATTACCTCCAACCTAATTGCATCACATCTTTGCAATAGAGCAACATTATCTTATATTTCCTTCTTCTTATATTGCCATTAATTTAGGGCCGTTTGGTTTCTTACTAGAAATGACAATGGGTATCGGATTTGGTATGGGGTAAATTCCGGTAGAATGACAATTGATATGAAAATGTGTATCATTACGATTATTTATGTTTGGATGACAAAATATGGTATGAAAAAAGTGTATAGATATTTTAGTTTTGTAGTGAAAAAGAGAAAGGCCAACGGGAATGGATTTTATAGACACCAAATTGGCGTGTAATGAATCTATGGCTATGATATACCTATTTCATTTCCGGGCCTATTAAACAAATACCTTGAATCGAAATGAAATCCATAGACTCATTCCGATAAAAAGATACCAACCACAATCATCTATTCATCTTATACATTCTACTTTCTCTTATTTTGCCATTTCTTTTTAACTTAATTATTGTTGTGATTTATGATTAGTGTAGGATATGTGATATGTGTGGGTTGTGGAATAATTTCCCTAGTAAGGACCGGACCCACAAAAGCATATCGTGCGTACGGGAGCCTTGTAACGACCCTAAAAGTTCCCGCGGGTGTCAATCAGTCAGTCTAAACCCCTCAACAACCCCTCTTAACAAAAAAAGAACACACACTAATTCACTCACTCTCAGTCTCTCTCCTTGTGAAAGTGATAATTCAGATGATACGATGGTCTCCACTGCAACCACATCCAAGTCAACCGATTCCTCCAAATCCAGAGTCAGTCACTTTCTTTTTATCCAAATATTACTTAATTCCTGACGCATGTTATTACTTTTTTCTTTTTATTTCTAATTACCTTCAATTCATTTGATGATCGCTTTAACTTATTATTATTTTTTTTAACATCTTTAATTTACTAAACAGGTGAAAATAATAATATAATACTTGTGTTTTGAAAACTTAATTGCACTAGAATCTATATTTACATGCTCTTGTACGTTTCTATGTACATCAATTTGGTAAAATTGTCATATTACATTCCAATGGATTAATACTATTTTACTTACGGTATTTTGTACTTGTATACGATTGCTTGCTAAGGGTTTAACTTTAGATATGGTGGTTGTGAGGTAGAGGTGGCAAAACGGGCGGGCCGAATAAATTCCTCGAACGTAACACCTCAATTATATTTAAAATATTAAATATATATATCTATAAGTTTTTCTTTAAAAATAATTGTAATGTTCTCGAATTGATAGAAAATATGTGCCCATTTAACTTTTAAATGGACAATTTATGCCCATTTAAAAAAAAGAGGGCTAAATGTGCCCAAATCTTCTATAAATTTGCCCAAATTGCCACCTCTAGTTGTGAGTCAATACCTTAGATACAAAACTAGCCGACGCCTTAGTCTATTTCGTAACGAAAAATAGACAATACCAAATTAGACAATGCCTCCATAATCACAGTCTAAAATAAATGCATATCAAACGTGGGAATAGTATTAATTACAAGCTACATTGCTATTTTTGGAATTGAGGGATTTTTTCTATTGTGTTTTTGGCCGTAAAGACTATCCTACGACTATATATATTACTGCATTACTTCAAATGTTGTTTAAAAGTTAAAATCATACAGAAATTTCAACTAACTTTAGTTGTTATATAAATTCATATGGATTTCAGACCATTTGTTAATCCCACGATACATTTTGCAATTCAAATTTGCAGAATTCTCGGAAAGAGCAAGTTTCTGGTGATTTGGAAAGCTTAACTTCTAAGATTAATCAACTCAAGAAGCGGATTCAAGCAGAAAGGGTTCTTCTAGTCAAAGTGAGTTTATGATACTACTGTATTTTCCGTTGTGTAGTTATTAGTATCTGTTTTCATCATCTATATACCACCGCTTTTTCATTAAACATCACAGATGCTGGTAAATACTACTGTATATAATATCACGTTAAGATCAACTCTGTTGTCATAGTTGGTCGCTTACTTAATACTTATATCTTACAAGTTTTGACCTTCAATTTTTGCTAAAAGGGTAGTCAAAGTTCTAATTTTGGCTTGACTTATGGAAAAGCGATAGATGAAATGTTCATGGTATGCGAATTATGTTAGTACTGATGGAACGTGAAAGTACTTACCAAATTGTATTATATGTATAGGAAAAAGTTGAGAAGAATAGGGAGAAGCTAGCAAAAGATGTCTCTCATCTTCTGTCATTATCCAAGCAACGAACTGTTGATTCGTCTAAGGAAAACAGTGAAGCGGGTACAATGCTTTCTGCTAGGATGAAAAATCCCGCTTGCATCCTTACTGGACCAGGCCAAATATTAGGAGATGATAATAGCAGCACTCAAGAAGCAGCTATTCACATAAGCGCCAAGTTTCCACCTGCTGATAGAATACCACCTTATACCACTTGGATCTTTTTGGCCAGGTTTTTTTGTCATCTGCACTTTATCTTTTGTTTTTACTTTTCAATTTGATGATTTAGATTGCATAAAAATTGCCGTACAAAAATGGAGTTACATTGACAAAAAAGTGGGACACTCCCCAAAAGCTACGTTAGCTCTCTGTTAAGGAGTCTCAGATTTTGTTATCTCAATTTACATAACATGGCTCACTAAGATGAAAATTTTGGAATGTACTTTCCATTAGCAAGTTGCGTAGAAATTGAGAGTACCCAAGCGTTAAATCTGTAATAAGACAAAATAGGAATACGAGAAACTAGCAATTCGATAAACACTCGTTCTAGCGATAACCTAAGAGGCTAAGACACATGTGTAGTAGTGTTTACACCAGAGGTTCTATGTTTTAAATCGTTGAAAAGTGTAGGAGATATTTTCAATGATCCATGATTAAAATAATTAAACTATAAGCAGTTTTATATGCAATTTGAATATAGACAGTGATAGGTGATTACTTGACTTCCCTTTTTCTTGTTGCTCATGATGAAAACTTCATTCTGTGAGTTACTCGATTTCTTTCTGTGCGCCGCAGAAATCAGAGAATGGCTGATGACCAGTCGGTTGTTGGGAGACGACGTATTTATTATGACCAAAACGGAAGTGAAGCGTTGATCTGTAGTGACAGTGAGGAAGAGATTACTGAACCAGATGAAGAGAAACATGAATTTTCCGAGACAGAAAATCGCATCATACGGTTAGTTCAAGCGACACACTACTTTCAGATTATAAAATGCATTGAAGAAACAATCCATCTGAGTTAATAATGTCGATGACTTGTGTTTTCCATTCATATTAAAAGATTGTTCATCCTGTTATGATTATACCAATATTTTTTAATGCCTAATATGCATACTATGTTACATCGTTATTAAATAAAGTACTATAAAGGCTCTGAAACATGCATAACTGCAGAAACTAAAAACTGGGTGAAATAGGTTTTATAGTTTTTCTTATTGTTCTGTTCGTTGGTTAGTGGCATCTTTAAAGATGCTACCAGTTTATATGCAAAGATCTCATCTTCCCCTTGTCACAATGCTGCTCTATGACATGTGTTTTTCTTTTCTATGTTTCTTCATTTGCTTTTTTCTTTCTCATTACCACAAAAACTTGCATGGAATAGTAGTTATAGGAACTATTATCTCAACACTTTTTAGCAGTTTTTTCTTTTATGTTCCTGGCATCTTACATGGATCTAACTGTGTGCCTCATTATGACTTGTAATTGCATGACCTAGATTATCTTTGTGGCTTATATTTGGATTTCTTTCGTCGTTTGCACTACATTGATCACATAATATATATAGTTGATATTATAATAAAACATATTTTACGTGTTGAATCTTGCAGGATGGTTTCTCAGGATTATGAGCCAAGTGAGGAAGTAATTAAAATCTTGACACAATATATTGGTGGAAGTACTTCAGAAATCCATGTACCTAAGTTACTCTTATATCCTCATATAGAACCATGTTGTCCATATCAAGCCTTACTTTATCCACTTTTTTACATACTTGCTGAAGTCTTCTCTTATGCTGTTCTTATGTGACTCAGGAGGCATTTATCATGATGAAGACAGAAAATGAAGCAAACAAAGTCAAAGATGGCTCTGTTTCTGCAGACAATGAGCATGACTGGATCATATCTCTGGACAAAAGCCTTAGTGCTTCCTTAGATTCTCTTGATAATCTCTTTTGCAGACGTTGTTTGGTACATATTCTTGTTATCGCATTTGTTATCTTTTATCATATTGGGTCAATTGTATGTTCATTTCTCCTATATATTTGACAGGTATTCGATTGCCGTCTTCATGGCTACTCTCAAACTGTTATTTCTCCTGTAAGCATATGTGCTTTTAGAACCATTACACGTTTGTAGTGAAGTTTACTGCTTTGCAACATTAATGCACATCCATTTGCATCTTAAACAGACTGAAAGACAATACTACCCTCTTGAGTCCCAAGAAAACGTGAAACCTTGCAGTGATCATTGTTACCTTCAGGTATCACATATCAAATCCTTTCCATACACCTGGAAATGTTAACTAAAATAGTTGGTTCTGTTATTATATAAAATGCAGAGGTACAGTTCTTCTTTTTAACTGCTCAGGTGGTATTTGTTAACCATTATATAGCCTGCGAGCTTAACTGAGCTTCTCATCTTGACTTTCAAGAATCACAGTGACAAAAAACAAAGCTACTTCCAGTTCTGTCATCTTTAAGTAGAAATACAAAACTTTTATAGCGGGATCAACAAAGACATTAATAATGCATCTTGCAGTATATCAGATCTTGGATTTATTCTTGTTACCATTTATAATTAGCCAATCTGGCAAGCCTTTTCAGGAATTAGCTCTGTTCGGTTCTCACTTTGGTTTTATTGGTTTTTACATAAGATAGTGTTGGAAGTGGTAAAATTCTTTTATATTGTGATGGCAAGATCTATGAAACGGTCCACATTCTGCTCATGAGAATTATTCCCGCTGATCAAATGAAAATTCAGAGTTACATCTGCACAATTATTTCTTTATCCTCTTTTAATACAAGCCTCATAATTTCAGAATAAAACTGTGAATAAGCATTCCAATCACCTAGATCACGTAAGTGAGACAACCACGAGAGCTTCAGATGATGCGCACAAGATCCAGATCAGTGGTGATCCAGGTGATTATTAAACCAAGCATTTCTCAGAGGATAGATGCCTGTAGTTGTTGTTGTTGTTGTTGTTGTTGTTGTTGTTGTTTTTTTTTTTTTTTTTTTTTTTTTTTTTTTTTTTTTATAATTATTTTTTGCCAGATGGTCCTTATAGTTGGCTTCAAGTGTTTGTTTTTTATATATTAACTTGTATGTTTTGTATGATAATGGTGAAATCTATCATGGCAATACAGGAAAGCGCAAGGTATCCCAACAAACAACCACAACGTCAGAAGAACCAAAACATGTTTCTGATGACCAACAAGAATCTTCCCTTAAGAAACAGAAAAGGTTGACAATACCTGACACAGTTTCTGTGACAATTGAAGATACTCAAGTTTCAAATGACAACGTAAATAACAGAGCAATAAATGTGGATCAAGATGAACTTCGAATGGGCTCCAACGATGAAGCAACTAGCTCTGCTGTTCCATTTAGTTCTTCTCTCTCTGTTTCAGAAAATACTGAATGGAAGCCACTTGAGAAAGAACTATATATGAAGGGATTAGAGATTTTTGGGAGAAACAGGTACTAGATCTCTCTATTCAAACACCATGCGTCTTTACTCAATTCATCGTAAATACTTCAGCCTGAAAACTAGATTACTGAAATAAAGTATTGACATGAATGATATCTGTGTGCGATCTACTGCTTTCCATCTACATGACTTACGAAACTATTCTTTATTGTTTGGTTTTCTGTAACCTTGTATTTGCAGTTGCTTCATAGCCAGGAACTTACTTTCTGGCTTAAAAACTTGTATAGAAGTAGCCAATTATATGTATAATAATGGAGGAACATCATTTACTGCATGCTCTATGTCAGACGGCAATGAGAGTGCTGATGGAGATCCTAAGGTTTGATTTTCTCTTCTTGATGATTCGTCAACCCCTCAAGTCTTTCCATTTCAGAACTGCAATGATTATCAAGCAATATTATCTTTTAAACAGATGTTTTCTCAAATGTGCGTTATGGGATACTGATTTCAAAAATGATCTTATTATGATAAAGTTATTATTCCTCATTGTTGTATGTCTCTAGGAGCGGGAAATGCATGCGAGGTCACGATTGCTTCGCAAAAAGGGTAGGGCAAAAAAGCTGAAATATTCATGGAAGTCTGCTGGGCATCCGTCAATGTGGAGACGAATTGCTGATGGGAAGAACCAGTCTTGCAAGCAATATATTCCATGTGACTGTAAACCTATGTGTGGAAAGGAATGCCCCTGTTTAGATAATGCTACTTGCTGTGAAAAATATTGTGGGTATGTGTACTTAATTACAAAAACGTTTATTTGTATAGATAATAGTCTACATTAATGTAATGACTTTAATATTTCTTCTTCATTTAGGAAAGATCTGAGGATTATGTAAGCTTTCACTGATGTTTGTACCCAACTTTTTAGGTGCTCGAAAAGCTGCAAGAACAGGTTTAGGGGATGCCACTGTGCAAAGAGTCAATGCAGAAGCCGACAATGCCCATGTTTTGCAGCTGGACGTGAATGCGACCCAGATGTTTGCCGAAATTGCTGGGTGAGGTAAGAGAGCTTCATTATTTATTTACGTGTAAACAAGACGGTCCATTCTTTTTCAATGAATATGAGAGTTATGAGAGCATGTTCTCTTGCTGTCAAGTTAGATTCAAACCATGTTTGATAGCATACAGAACCCAGAGGCTAAACTCAAACAGTAAGGTTGTGAACTAAAGGGGTTCAGTTTGATTGACAGACAGTCAATAAAAACTGCAACACCTGTTGTAAATTACCGCCTTTCTTTTTATCTTTCTTAAACTGCATCTATTATCCTCCGTACTGAGCTTTAGACATCTTGCAGTTGTGGTGATGCTTCAATAGGAGAGCCCCCGAGAAGAGGAGAAGGCCAATGTGGTAACATGAGGCTACTTTTAAGGCAGCAGCAAAGGGTGAGCAATATCAAGTTTCAGCATATCAAGTGCTCTCTCTCTCTCTGTATATATATAAATTTGTTATAGCTCTGAACTTTGTCTTCAGATTCTCTTGGCTAAATCTGATGTTGCTGGTTGGGGAGCATTTCTCAAGGTAGGTATCTCGTTAACAGTCTGTTTGGTCATTCTGGATTCGTCTCCTCCAACTTGGTTAATTAGTTTTTTTATTCTCTTAAGAACCCTGTGAACAAAAATGATTATCTTGGAGAGTACACTGGTGAATTGATATCGCACCGAGAAGCAGATAAGCGAGGGAAAATATACGATCGTGCCAATTCATCGTTCCTATTTGACTTGAATGATCAGGCAAGTATAGTTTCTGTTTTGTCTGCATTCACTATTAGATACATATTATATGAATTGTCTAAATTATAATGCTAAAAGTAAAGCTAGAACCCACTTTTAATTCTTACATACTTCTAACGAAAATCCAATCATGTCCCTAAAAGTATTTTCATGGATGATATGTGATTTATCAATTACGTTTCTCAAGTTTGTATATATTCAAAATTTGAGGGACTAGAACACACTTTCATACTTAAAAGGACCAAATCAACCACAAAACTACTTTAGAAAACATCATTTTCTGTAAAATTATGTATTTTTTTTTTTAATAATAACCCTTTGGAAAATAAGAAAACTAAAGTTGTCTAATTTAATGAATATTCCTTGTTTGCAGTTTGTGCTTGATGCTTACCGCAAGGGGGACAAATTGAAATTTGCAAACCACTCGTCAAATCCCAACTGTTATGCAAAGGTATTTTCTTTCTTCCTAAATCCAAGTTCAAAGGGATTTTTCTGTCTAAACTTGTTGGTTTGTGAAGGTAATGATGGTCGCTGGTGATCACCGGGTTGGCATATTTGCCAAAGAACGTATTGAGGCTGGTGAAGAGCTCTTCTATGATTACCGCTACGGGCCTGACCAAGCACCTGTATGGGCTCGGAAGCCTGATGGTTCTGACCGAGACGACTTTTTAGTCCCTCAAGGTCGAGCTAAGAAGCATTAATATACTGATGATAATCCATTGTCACGTCATCCATTTTCAGGAGGCGGGAACTGGGTATGTTATATAAGTTATGGACTATACGGCACATAGAATAATAGAAAGATAGCATAAAGTAATAATCCGTTCTTTGACAAAAACATGTTTCTTCTTTGGGAACCCCATTCCTGGCCTCTCCATAGTATAGTTACGAGAAATAAGAGGTTCGGTAGTGCTGTTATGGTGTGTAATATATTTACTACAGTTAAGGTAAAGTGTATTAGACACTCATTTGAAATGGTCAATAACTCAATAATACCAAGCGTGCATCGAAAAAGAGTTTTCTTATTTGCCTAGACATAATCGTAGATTACAACATAAATCAATATACGAGTAGAAAAACAAGAATCTAAGAAAATGCAGCTTCGACAAAAACATGTTTCTTCTTTGGGAACCCCATACCAAGTGCATGGTTGATATATACCTTCCCATCCTTCACCATTGCTGCAGTGGCAATCCGATGGGTAAGTATAGGTGATCTTCCAATGACTGAAGCGGATATCCAATCATCGTTGCTCTCAACTAATTTTACACCATTAGCTCCAGCCACAACAAGCTTAGTGGGCGATAAAAGCTCCAACCCATCAGCAATTTTCAGCTTACCTTCAAGTTTAACCTCTGTGATTTTGTTGTCATTGTTGATTTCAACCTTGAAGAGCTTTCCGGTGATTGTGTGAGCCACAATTATGTATCCATTTGGATGGTAGACGATCCCGTTGAGGGTGATTATGTCATTGTACCACTCTTTAGCGTGAAATAGTGGGCTCTTTATGGTCGATAGAAGTTGTCCGTCTACACTAACTTTCCATATTTGAGTACCCTTGGCATCTGTTACGTATGCATTTCCTTCTGCATCAACGGTTACATCGTCTGCAAAGCTTTTCTCACCACCTAATATAACCCAAAAGACCAAACAGGTTTGTAAGACTCCTAGTAAAAATCAACCTCGGTCAACATAAAATTATTCTATTATTTAGATTCCAAAGATTGTTTGGTATTGTTTATTTTTTTCTGCTTATCTAAGCGTACATGTGCCGCTAATTTCTCAACAAAAAGACAACGCTTAGTTTGTTTAGTGAGCCAACTAACGAAGACCTGGATTTAATACAAAATTAATTTCGGAATCTTATTAAACAACTTTTTACCTACTTTAAAATAACATGCAAAGGGGCTCCATGCTCTTTTCCATATAATGGCACTTCTACAGAAGAATTATTTATTTAAAAGTAGCATTTAATTTGTCAGATTCATTTGGCATTTGCCTCTGCTATTCACAGTTTTGTATGTAATACAATTATAGACGGGAAAACTTAAATGATCATTGAATAAGATAGAATTTCACGATAAAATTGGTAATCTTTATGACAAACATAAGGTAGTAATATAAAGAGTAACTGTCGAATTCCAATCACTCTAGAAAGAAATCATTCATTTTTTATCCACATATGCACATATACACCCTCCAACAAATTAACATCAGCGAAAAGAGACTAATATCGTGAAAATAGACATTTAAAAACTTTTAATGACACAAAAATTGTCAATCTAACCTTTTATGACACTTTTTCAAAAGTGTGGACTAAAGCTTAAAATCTTGAGACTTAATGACATTTTTTATAAACAAAATGTGTCAAGGAAAAAAACATGTACACACTTTTTTTTATCATTATAAATAAACTTTTGCCTACTGTACTTCTACCTACACTTTTTAACTATAAGGAAGCACATAAAAGTTTTAGTGACTCTTCTTTTATACCTTTGATGTTTTTTTATTTAATGACACTTTTTGACTTTTAGTGACATTTTTTTATGTGTCACCAGATGACAATATTTTTAGTGGTACCTAAACACGAATGACCCTTCAAAAAATGCACATAGTTTTTAACAATAAATCCTTACAAATTACAGTATAACTCTTATAACAATTAATCCGACATATTAACCATTTGTGTTAACATATTTATCAATTTATTGTTGGTTTTGCATAATTTGTGATACATAAAGTCGGTTCAGAGAGGTTAAATGCAGAAGGTGGTAAGTTATTATTGAAGTTAAAAACAGTTTTAATACGTGTCTCAATTCCTCAAACATAACCTTTAGAGTTACGTTTAACCATTTTCTTTATTGTTTAGCATTTAACAAATACAGTATATTAAATGATAAAAAATAAATAAATAAATAAATAAAAATAATAAAAATAATAAAAATAAATAAAAAATACATATCATACATTAAAAAGTGGATACTACACTATGTTTTCTTGCCGTGTTAAGGTACTGTTATATTGTGATGCATGCTATTGCTACATTATTTGCTAAGTCGTTCCCTTTTCACCTAAAAGTTGTAGTGGTTGGAATTTTGTTCAGAAAGATGAAGAGGGTAGTTATGTGTCGACACCAACTTTTTCATTTCACCCTCCAAATTCATAGGTGAGAGCAAATACAAATCAATGCATCATACTATTACAATTAAACTAATAAAGTAGTAATAACAACCTTACCAAACATAACTTAATTAGCATTAATTGCATATCACTTATAAAGGGTTGTATGTTTATTTCTTACTATAGTGGCGGTTCTAGTAGTGTCCTTTCCAAAAAAAATACACAGGTTGTATGTTTAGAAAAACCATAATAGCCCAAGTGAATTTTGTGTTAAGAAATTTTCTTGGTATTATATATTACTTAGAGGGTGTTTAGGACTCTTGGCCGTAACGTTAAAATTTTGTAAGGATATATATAAAATTCTCCGTAAACAAATGTACCCATATGCATACTCACATAATTGTTTTATTGAACACAACTTTTTTGTAATTGAAAGCAAACATGATTATAGTTTACTTTAAATCACCGTAAAGACTTGTTATAGAAAAAAAGGCAATAAGCATAATATTTTGTTACATACTTAATGATTTTGTTTCGACAAAAAGATATAGTTCGACGAGCAATCCTAAGCAAAGGTTAAAAATGACATTAGGTGAACGGGTTGAGCATTCTAGGCTGGTTGCTAATTTTTAATGACTTAATGCATTGCATATGCTATGAGGATCCTTTTTAAACCCGATATAACCCTTTTAAAACGGCATAGTTTAAGAACAACATAATTAAACATAAAAAAAGGAAAAAATAAAATAGAACAAACCTGGTACACTAAGCTGAGTATAAAACAAACGTTCCCATGAAGTCAAATCATAAGCAGCAACAGCACTATACTTATTCCCAAACACATCAGCAATAGCTACAACAGCCCTGTTCCTGGGCCTGTCAATAAAAACACCACATGTCCCATTCCCATAAAGATCCTTATTTCCCACAACAAGCACCTCTTCAAGGACATCTCCACTCTTATGATCCTTAGGAACATTAACAACACCTAAACCACCACTGTCAGTAAAAGATACTATGAACCTGTTGTTTACATCATCCCATTTGCTAGATTCTCTAAACCAACCTGTACTATGAAACTGGTAGTAACTTGTTGTTGGGGTGGCTGATTCTAGGGAGATTATTATGGCTATTGGGATGGCTGATATGAGAAAAAGTAGGAAGAAGAATTTTGTTGAGCAAAAGAAGGAGGCCATTTGTGAAGGAATAAGATTGGTGTGATATTATTTGGTGTCTTTATATAAAAGATGTGCTTAAAGAAATTAAGAAAGTGTGCACCATTAATAGAATAATAATTACTACACTTGAATAAATGACTGGATATTTGTTTGTATTTTATGTATATCAAGTTGTCAACACTAGGGGTGTCCATGGTACTGGAACCGTCCCGAACCGGAACCGTCCCGAAAGAACCAAGAACTGAAAATATGGAAAAAGTGGAACCAAGAACCGTCCCAAGTTCTTCGGTACGGTTCCGGTACGGTACTCGGTTCCGGTACGGGAATTTCGGGTAATTCCCACAAGAACCTAAGTGTTTAAATAATTTATTTTTTTCGTCATCGATCATTCATAAAGACATGTTAATAATGCTATAACAATACAAGTACACACGGTATTTAACTAATGTACATGATTAAATATTGTATAATTAAACAACAACATATATACTTGATTTAGTTAATTAGTATACTTAATTAAATATTGCGCATCATATTGAATCGAAAAGCATGAAGTACACCAACACCAACTGACCAACATTTTTATATAATATAACACGCATTTATACTTCCAACCCATTATATACGTTAATTACAGATTCGTCATTAGTCACATATTGCATTATATAATTCACTTGATTTTTCTATTACTATAGGTAAGTATCAAATTTACGATAATAATCTCAAGATAAACATACTTTCATGTTGATAAATGATGATGATGATGACGATATTTGAATGGATTAAAAGTTTGGGTGTTAATTTTATTATGTGTTTTTAAGTTTTAGATTTTTTATGTTACAATTTAATAATGAGTAGGTTTTATTTATTTATTTATTTTTCTCCTTAAAATGCTATACACATTACACAATGTCTCAAATAAACCCTATAAAATTTCATATTTTTAAAGTAGTCGGTTCTTTCGGGAAAGAACCGGAACCGGACGGTTCCGACCCGAACCGTCCCGAGAACCTAAAATTTAGAATTTTAGGAACCAAGAACCGTACCATGGCTCTAATATACGGTTCGGTTCTGATACGGTACCAGTACGGTTCCTCGGTTCTTTTGGTTCCTCGGTTCTTTTGGACACCCCTAGTCAACACTACGGAGTATATTCTAAATTTTAACTTTTTTACATAGGATAAGTATCTTGAGTCATATATATATATAAATACGTTTTCATTTATTTTAATACCTAATTACTACAACGTACTTCAATTATATCACAAATTCTATCTCAGTATGTATATTACGAGACTTGAACCTTGAACTTTCAATTTTTAGGTTGTTGTGCCACTCACATACCGCTGGCCCAACAAGCCTTTGGTATAATTTACTTTTTTATTTTATTTATTTATTTTGAGCAAGCTTTGGTATATACTACTCTCTCCGTCTCAAATTTATTGTACACTATTCACTTTTTTAGTCTTTCTTCTTTAACTTTGACCTTAAATATTTTTGTAGGTGTTATATAATATTTGATGCAAAACATATAAATAGATTCGGTTTTAAGTGTACTTTTCAATGGTATAATTTTTCATCAAGTATTATATAATAAAAAATATATATTTATGATCAAAGTTGAACCAGTTTGACTTTGAAAATTCAGACTAGACAATAATTTTGAAACGGAGAGAGTATGTATTTATTTTTATTTATCTATGGAAGATATAAGAGATATTTAGCTTCATATTTGGTCTCTCGTCGACTTCCTCCTACAAGAATCAAGTGACAAGTCAATTACGCTTGAGGTAAAAAGTAAATTCGTTATATAACGGGCACCTACAATGGGTAAAGTTGGCAAAAGCTTTTCCCTATTATAAAAAACTTTTTAAAAGTATTTTTTACATTGCATCAATAGTTTTTTGTAAATATTTTTACAAATAGTTGACAACATCAAGTTTTTCTAAAAAGCTTTAGCTAATAAATATGATATGCATTAAATGCTTCAAGTCACGGAAAAGATGTAAGAGCATCCACTATGATAAACCTTTTACAAATGTTTATACATTAATGTATCAATAAATTTTAGACCTTTTGATTTTTTAAACCTATATTCACTATGGTATAAACCTTTGCAAGTTCATAAAATGTCTCTTTTAACAAATGCATTAAATGTATTGAATTTATAAAGAGGTTCAAGAATTAGGACCTCTTCATGCCACATAGATATGAAATGAGTGTCCACTATGGTTGAAATAAACATAGACCTTTTCATCTTTTTTAGACCTTTTCATAAACCCACCATAGTGGATGCCCTAACAGCGCTCAAAGACAGTGTTGGTAATCTATAGAAGGAAGAGCCGAAAAATAATCGATAAATCATCTCGTTACATTATTGCCTTCAAGGACGGGTCAAAAATAGTACTCATCTGCTATAAGCAACCGAACTCCATTATTTTGGAAAACCACATTAACTACTTGTATAATTTACGGTAAATAATACTCCTTCCGTCCCATAATTATTGTTCACATTTGACTTTTTTAGTCTTTAGCTTTCAACTTTGACCGGAAATATTTTTCTTTGTGATATATATTACTTGATGCAAAATATATAAATGGATTGAGTTTTAAATGTATTTTCATTCGTATAATTTTCATCAAGTATTATATAACACAAATACAAAAATTTACGGTCAAAGTTGCAAAATAAAGACTTCAAAAGTCAAACGTGGACAATAATTATGGGACGGAGGTAGTAATAGATACCGGGCCCTGGAGTTTATCGAAAGGTGCAAGACTAGAAAATCTGAATCATGTTTTGAAACCGGGGTCGACCCGGCTGGGTTAATCGGTTTGACCAGTTCCGGTAAAAAAAACGGGTAAAAAAACCCGGGTTTTTAAAACCGGGTTAACCGATTAGACCCGCCGGATTTTGAGTGACCCGGGTCAACCCGGTTCTTGAAACCCGACAGTGTTTTGTTTTCTCAAAATTTTTTAATTTAAACCCAGGTTGACCCGATTTGACCCGGTAGTCAAACCAGTTGACCCGGCAGTTGAACTAGTCAAAAAAATAAAAAATTAATAAATTGAAAAACCGGGTTGAGAAGGCGGTTGACCCGCTGCCCGATAACTTGACCAGGTCGATTTCGAACCTGGTTTTTAAAACATTGATACGAATTCACTCTTATTTTAAGATAAAAATATAATAATAAAGTGTTTAGTCATGGTCAACATTGGCTGCTTGATTGCTGGGTCAATTTGGATTGCAAGAGTGTACTTAGACCCAAAATTTATTGGTTTTGAATTTTCCAAGAACTTACTAAGTTACTAGTATTATATTCTTATATCTTCAAATTTGTTTCTGGAAAACATGATAATGCTTATATCATCATACGCATGTATCAAAAAAAAAAAAAAAATCAATTGAATTGACCGGAACATCTTGACCCAGGTGTCTTTGGCATCATACATGGTTCAACTCATAAGTAATAGCTTCGATAATTCTTCTGACCCAGTAAAGCAACAACTGCAGTGAGGATGAGCCGAGACCCGAAACCATAACTTTTTATTCACAAAAACTCTCCAGCGGACTCATGAGTTTTTCAGAAATAAATACCAACTGAGCCAAAACCCTTTTGGTATGTCATACGCATGTATGCATTCCAACTTTCCAAGAGAAATTTTTTACATTATCAAAAAAAAAAAAAAAAAAAAAAAAAAAAAAAAAAAAAAACTTTACTGAAAAACTTTAATGGAAAATGACCTGACTGTTTGCATTGTTTCTATTTCAGATGTCTAATAAATGTTAGGTACGATTTGGAAAAATAAATGAATGAGATAACTACACTAGCACTTTTATTTTTCAAAGAAAAGGATTGATAGCTATGATAATTTAATATAAGATATGTTCCCACATTATTGATAGTTTTTGATAAATTGTTTAATTTGTTACTAGTAATATAGTGTTGAGTCATAAGGCGGGCAGTAATAATGCATGGTCATCCTTGTGGTCGACCTCCAAATAAGACGCTTCTTCCCCGTTACCCCGCCCATGTTAGACGTGTCTTACGTCAAGATAAAAAGAACTCGGTCGTAAATAAGACCGAGTCATGTGAGATGTTTGTGTGTGGGTGTTTTATTTAATTGATTTTTGTGGGGTATAATTTGATAGCGTTTTCGGTTTCCTCATAAAAGTAAAGTTGGTCATGAAGTTGATGTAGAGGAGAAGACTTATTTGTTAGTGGTGTTTTCGGTTCTGAGTTGGTTTGCATTACGGGTTGCCTAACAATTTCGAATCATAGGAAGTAACGAAAGATGCTTTTAATATGTCCTCCCATTTGACTTCTAGTGTTTTGTCGCTAAACCAAACCGTGACTGAAATTGACCTAATACATTTATCAATTGCTATGCGCCAACGCATTCTGTTTATGCTGTTTTTACTCTCTTTATGTAATAAATCCTTCCTGAACAAAAACAATCGTATTTCTAATTATAATCTGAAATAAAATGTTATATTTCAAAAAGTAAGATGCTCAAAATCTCAAACGTGTGAATGACTTCTCGAAATTATTGTCTGACTTTGAAATACAATGTTGAAAACTTTTCATTCCAAATTTGTAATGGTGGATGGGTCAAAAAGCCATTCTAAAACGACCAAACTGTTCATACAATAGTTGTCTAGTAATACCCCAAAAAAAAACATGCAAATTTAACGGAAAAATGACGATTTCGCACAAAGTACAGAATTATCATATATCGCCAAATGTATCCAGAAAAGCTTAACAATTTGCAGCCAACAGTATCATATATCGCCAAATGAATTTCATTTCTAGAAAATTATTTCAATTATTGCCATTTTCATGTCGCACGATTAGTTACCTGTATCTAATTCACATATCAAATTTCATTTTGTTTCAAGAATACAGGGATGGTACAGTAGCCTTCCCGTCATCTTTGCATTGTACAACATCGGGCCATCATGTTTCTCAGGAGCTGAGCCGTGGCATGTCTGTGGTGCAGCTAACAAGTTCCTTTATATAACAATGGACCCGATGACGCCCAACCTTTATCAATGGTTGCTTCAGGCAACAGATATCTGAAATACGTTCATATTAAAAAACGATATAACTTACCCTGGTATTGACCTACACCAGAGAGGCCATACACATGTATGAAGTGAGCAGTCAGAGCACAACCTTTCAACATTGAACAAATTTGTTCACATAGTACAACCATTTCATGCAGTAATTAAGAAACTGCTACCGAAAATTTATGGGGAAGTGGCAGACACCTTTTAAAACAAATCAGGATGGGTTGACCAGCCAAACTTCTTTTTGAAATTTAAGAAAAATGATGTTATTATGGTGACGAAAGCTAGACTATTTACATCAAATTAGGTGTATCTGAATAAAGCGATTTGAGCATCTAAATACACCATGGACGACTATGGATCCACCTTTCAACTATACGCCAATTTTCAAAAATTTTACTCAATTGACCTACTGGAGATAACAAAAAATTTGCCACAAATCGACCCATGTTTATACTGAAGAGTTGACACTGCGACCTCTAAATTTTGCTCAAGGCCAACATATAATCTGCGGTTGTTTTTCATCACGGTTTTATCTTGACATTAAATAATAAAAGTAAAAATTACCATAGTGATGATCTTGTATTAAAATGAAGACCATCAACTCCATTTCCAATGTCTTCAAGCTCGACAACTGCCCCACCACCAGAGGCTACAGTTTTGCTTTCGTCAGTTTTTGATTCTATGCTGGCTTCTGAAGAGTTGGAAACACAAAACTTCTGTAGCCACCTATCTGTCTCCCAAAGACAATGCATTATGCTCTCCCGTGCTGAATAACCATGGCTCTCAAATGGAAGAATGACTAGGCGAGACAGGGCCCCATGCCCTTTTAAAGCTTGAAAGAAACGATCCGACTGCATCCAAAGTCACATATCTTACAATGAAAAGATAAAATAATACATTGTTTGTTGCATAAATACCAACTTACTTTTTCATTTGTCTCGTATTAGCCATTGTACTTATTTTTTTTCAAAATCTGAGTTATTAAAAAGCAGCTTTGTGTCCCGTTGGATCATTTTGTAACCCGTATACTTTAACATTTTTCTATAAAACTTGGAAAGTTGACATTAACATAAAGAAATCATTTTCATACCCAAAAAAAAAAAAAATAAATAAATAAAAAAAAAAAAATCTTTTTGAAAGTGGTTTTAAGAGCTTATTTTGCTACAAAATATCTCAAATGGGAAACAATACCATCTTTGAAAGACTCAGATTTACAAAGAAAAAATATTCCATAATAATAATAGAAAATGAAAATGTATTTTCTCAAAGCAGAAAGAATGTGAAACATACCTGCATCGTCAAAGTTCCAGAATTATTGTCTTCTTCTCCATGGATAAGCAAGATGGGCTTCTTAATCTTATTGGCGGCCATGAAAGGACTCATCTTGATGTAGGTATCAGTAGCATCCCAGAGAGTTCTATCCTCATTCTGATGCAGATAATATATAAAATACCCATAAGCAATCATTAGATTGATTGCATTGCCAATAGCCAAAGAAAGTAATATCTTACCTGAAACCCGAAAGGTGTAAGCGTTCTATTATAAGCTCCTGAGCGAGCAATTCCACAACAGAAAAGATGAGGGGCATGTGCCAACAGATTTGCAGTCATGAACGCCCCATAAGAATGTCCTCCAATTGCAATTTTGTCTGGATGAGCCACCTTCATTTTTAGAAGAAGAAGCAACAATGAAATCAGACACATGAAATGATCTCAAGTAGGGTGGTACGATTGACAAATCTGTTAGTTGGGTAATGGGTCAAATTGAGTACTTCTAGTGTGGTTTAAATTGAATCGGATTGGTTTGTCTGGCAACCACTTTAGTACGTTTTAAAGATGATGTGTTAAATGTGATCAACAAAATTATATAATTACAATAATAAAATCTCTGAAAAAAAAGAGAATTAGACAGTTGCCTCCAATAGGGTAAGAAGAAAAGAGTTTACCCCACGGCGGATAACTTCCTCCACTGCAGCTTCTGCACTCCAAACAAGTTGATCAACGTAGCTGATGACAATAACATTACTCATAATGGTCAGTAAAATGCGAAAACCAGTGATATAGCTATAAATGTATATATTCGTTTACAAATAATTACCTATCATTTGCTTCTTCCTTGCCCTCGCCGATGATAGGAATTGTTGGCCCGGATAATATAGCATATCTGCAAAAATTACAGGAACGCTCAAATACCAAGGGAAAAGGATCTATTTGGTCTGCTCAAATGACAACTGACAAAGGAACGGAATAGACGAGGACACGAGGTAACGGAATCCCCTAATCAGCAAGGTAATGGAACGGATCATTACATTCCATTATCATGTCTGTAGAAATGAAACATGTTTCCATACAAATTTCTAGGTAATTTAATATTATCTTAACTTTATAATTTAACTAAAGTTAATTTTTTTCTACTTATAAATAATAGGATATGGAACATAATAAGCGCTTAACAAAACATTAACTAAGATTATAGCGTGAGCGTATATGTTCTGGTTAAATTTTAAAAACGTAAGAAAAAATATTATAAAAACATTATTCGTATTGAAGATTACTTTAATAAGGGTGATAATATGTTGCTTTTCATTCCACTCCAAGATGGAAAGGGGGAAAAGACACCCTCCCCATGGAAAGAAATCAGCAAAATGAATCACAGTCCTTTAGAAAAGGTCCATTTCACTCCAATTGACAAAAAAAAGAGACTATTTTTCGTTCCATTGATATGGACCATTATGACATACCAACCCAACTGAAGTGTCGAATATATAAGAGACATAATTTTAATAACAAGGCACGCGTACCTCCTTGCCAACCAAAGCAGTGGTGATGTTGGACCTATGCCTGCAAACGTATTAGGAGACCCACGAACTTGTCCAGCTGCTTCTTTGTTTTTAAACTCTCCAGGATACGACCAAACCAAACAAGGTAGTGGGCCATCTCGTGACGCATCATAGCCAGGTGGCAGGTATAAAGTTGCAGTGAGTTGAACTCCATCCTGTCTCTTGTACCGCACCATTTCCTTCTGTAATGTCGCCAATTGAGGGTAGGGATGTGGAAAATTAGTGATTTGACAAGATTTCTTTTCTGGCCATTTTTGCAAATAATATTGGGTGTTTTCTGTCTTGGACTCTTTAGAAGTCAACACTTTTAGATCATTCACATACAAGTCTCCCGCAGTTTGGTCAGACATTAGAGCCACAACACTCTCAAAATATTTCTCCTTGTCGCTCTGCCATATTCTTTCCTTATCCCCCGTTTCTCTGAAATAATTTATGTCAGAAAACTTCAGTGAAAGAAAGCAATGAGACGGGTCAAAAGGATTATATTAGAGGTGGCAATTGCACCCAAATATTTATCAATCGGTTAAAATCGGGTGGTGTTTAATTATAATGGGTAAAATAAGTTAAATAAAAATAATCGACTTAAAAGAAGACGGGTCAAAAAGGTAAAAAGTCACCCAAAGTGTAATTTTTATGAATAAAACCTACTAAATCATTTTTATTCAAAAAATTATATTAAACTATTAGATTGTTGTTGAATAAATATAGCTTTTACAACCATATTTGATACATCAAATATTCATAAAAATTATATTAAACTATTAGACAAAAAGTGTTTCCAAGGCAACCCAACCCGAACCACATATCTTTTGACCCTTAATCTAATATGTCGACCAGCCCTTATTGCCACTACCAGATAATATATAATTATATATAATGAAACACTTGCATGTCAAAGAGATCCAGGAAAGGTATGTTTCCTTCTGGTGTAGCACCGCTTCCATTTAGTAACAAATACGTGCCTTCTTTATTTTCCTTTTTAAACTTTGCAATAACATAAGTCCCGGCAGGAGTTCTTCTAAACATAGGAGAACCAGGGTCAGAGTATACATCTTCAGACGATCTATCAAACAACAAACGCGGAGTCTCGTTCGACCCAGGGGAGACCAACCAGGTTTTTACACGACGTGTTTTGTACCACGATTCATATACTAATGCAAGTGAATCATCGCACCAACTTATTCCTCTGCAAACATTAAAAGTGTGCCATTTTTAAACCTAACTCATATGTAGAATCATTAGTGTGTGTGTCTTGGGAGGGGGTTTGGTTATATACTTACCCATAACGAAGATCGAGCTTAAAGAAGATTTTTGGCTCCTCACCATGAGGGGCATCAGCAGATTGTGTGTACACTATGTCACGAGGTGACACTTCTACTTTGGCATCACCCCCGTCTTGTGTCTCCACCCTTTAACCAAACAATTACTTATAAAGATAGAGGGGGTTCGGCATAGTTTTTCATAACGGATTGTTTAATAACTTCGTTTCTAATAGCAGATAGTTAGACTTTTAGTATTTGGGTAAAGTGACACTAATTCTTATTATCTTATTATTTATTATTATATTCTAGATAATCAAGTTTAGAAGTAGTTGCAAGCACGTAATATTGTTTTGAGCAGAAAGAAGACATACCAGTAGAGTTCGGAAGGTTTATCTGCCCTCCAATTTAAGGAACGCATGCCTTTTCTAACACTATTAGCTGCAATTGGAATGTCTTCAGCGACGGGTAAATCACAAAGTGTCCTTAAATACTTTCCGTCAGCTGTCCACAAGTCAACCTTTTTAGGAAATCTTCCACTTGGCACAGTAAAAGAGTATGGTCTATGAGTTGAACTAAGTAAAATATATTTCTCATCAGGAGATGGATCTAGTGATGTATATAAAGCTGGCTCGCCGAATAATCTGACAGCTCCGTCTAAAGACACCAAAACAAGTTGTGATGTGGCATAATACTCGAATAAATCTTCATCATATTCATCTTTGAGTAAATCTTGGTAGGTTCGTGATTGAACGACGGTTTTTTGCTCATTGGATTGGATTTTGGGACCCGCAGGCACTAACGGTTTTTTTGGGGGGCTTCCTCGAGATTCTGGGATTGTACAAACCAAGAGAGTTGAATTGTTCACCCACACATACCTGGAAGTTAGAAGAATGTGGTTATTATTACCAAAGAAGTTGGGATGGAATTTAAATTATTTAATTTCAAACCAAGAGTATAAGTAGTAATTTCAACCCATTCAAGTAGGTTAATTTGGGTTATCTTATATCTCTGATGGGTCAAAATGTCAAATGGGTTAAGCTAGAAGAATTTACCAAGGGGGTGTTCAGGATTGCACTATAAAATAAGTACCTGCCCATGTACGTATTTAGCCAGTGCTTATTTCATCAAAATATAAGCAGATAATCAGTAAGCCATTAAAAATCCAAGCACTTCAAAAGTGCTTTTCTTCTTTTAAAAAGCAATAAGCCAACAAGCCCTAAAAATATGCAATCCAAAACACCCTCTAAAGGGTCAAATGGACAAAACCGTCGTCATCCAGGTTGACTGTCATTTTAAGTGATTTCAAGTGCGACACAACTGCTAAATTGTTACTATGATAAAAAGAGTTGGATTATTAGTGTAGCTCTTACCAGGGCAAAATAAACATTAGCACATTGATTATTTTTAATTTTGGACACGAACGTTATAATTTGTTTTCGGGTCAAACCAACCAGCACTAAAACATTACCCTTTTGACCCAAACCTGTCTTAACCCATTACCCAACCCACCCGGTTCGCTTATTTTGCAACTCTACATAAAATGGTACTTACTGGTCATAAATTGCATTGAGAAACACGTCTGGTGACTGAAATAAAGGCTTAGCTTCTCCTGTTTCCACATCTGCAACCCATAATCTTAGCTTGCTATCAACATCTTCCACCTGTTCAACTCAATTCTTCACACGGGTTAGAGTTATCAAGCAAAACTTTGACTAGCAACACACTAAGCGAAAATCAAAGATAGTTAATGCATCTATGTTTTACTACTCAATACTAATAACTGTGTTTCATTATTAGTTATATATGCCGGCCATTACCTCGTCTTGCCGAATGCTGAAGGCTAAACGCTTGCCATCAGGTGACCTTATAAAGAACAAAGAAATGAAATCAATTAACAACACTACATGAGGTAAAATAGCACAGTGCTATGGTATAAAGGAAATAATCAAACATGATGGCAGTTACCATGTAACAAAATTAAGTTTAGATCCTTCTGGAAAGCCATGCATCGACTTTTCTGGGCCTAATGTACCGTCATCCTTTAAATCATGAATCCCAATACCAGTATAGAATGACCTGTAAACAATCAGACGATTTTCTTCATTTGACTATCCATAAAAGTACAAAAAAGTGATTTGTGTCACAAAAAGCATAACGAGCATCCTCTTCACTCACATCCTACTACGTGCATTAGATTTCCCATCAATACGAATTCCAGCAAGCTTGTCCTCTGGTTTTGCCAGCTCAGACAATGGAGGTAAAGATCTACGCTTTAGGAATAATATTTTGTCCCTAAATGGTGAAAATGATAAAGCGGGAAGTGGTGGTGCATCAACAATATCCTTAATCTCTGGTGGTGGAAGACGGTATCCACTGTTTAGCTCTGATTTCACAACATTCAAAAAAATAAAATACGTTTAGTCCATTATAGACTCGGAAGATTGTGCTGAGAATATAATCCAAGCATATAAACCAGCAAATGAATGTTAAAAATATGCCGTTATTTAACTCTACAATCAAATGTCAACGTAAAGTTGTAATTTTGTGCAATTAAGATGAAAAATTTAGTGTAGAAAACACAAGGTATGAAAATTTAATAGCAAATTAGCATGAAGTGTAACAAGCTGGTTTTCAGAGGGTGCTTGGGATTGCTTCTGCTTCTGCTTCTGCTTCTAATTTGAAGCAAATAAGCACTTCAGAAAATAGTGTTAAGATTTGCTTATGTGGTAAAAGATATGAGAGTCTAACTTTCATTATAACATAATTTTATAAAAGCAATTACCCAACTGCTAAACCCCAAAATAAGCAGACGCAACTTAAGATTCCGGACTTCTTAAAAAAACAAGCAGACATCTACTACAAGCTTCTTATCAGCAATTAAGCATGAAAAAATTAGCAATTCCAAACACCCTCGTACTTTAAACGCACGAATAAAATGGATTCTATTCAATTTCTGAACTTGATACATAAATCTCTCTACTTAAGCGCAATAAGTCAATCAGGTTATCAGCTATAACTGAACACATTGCAAGAAATCCTGTATGGCAATCTATCAGTAATTATATTTTCAAAGACAATCATTCAAACACATAATATCACACTTATGTCTTAGACTCT
Source organism: Artemisia argyi (assembly GCA_030686995.1). Lineage (NCBI taxonomy): Eukaryota > Viridiplantae > Streptophyta > Magnoliopsida > Asterales > Asteraceae > Artemisia > Artemisia argyi. Next base: position 169,349,127 of record CM060679.1, on the reverse strand, counting down.
TAGTTGAGATGTGTTGTCTTTTGCGACAAGCGTTTTGGAAACACTAGTAAAAGTAGTGTTTAGCTTTTACGTCATATTTACAGTTATAATTACAAAATACAAATACAGCTACGTTAACAAACGCTTTTATAAAACAAACAACTACTGCTAACGCTACTAGTTTTGCTAAACATATACTCCATATAGGCCAACATGGTACTAATCTATTTTTAAAAGTTACTATAACTAAAAAGTAAAAAACTATTCCCTCAGGCCCATAATGACACAAAGTATCCAATAAGATATATCATTTACATTTTAGAAGTGTTTTGATTGTTTAAAATTTGGAAGTGGGCACTTATCAAGGGACAACCAAACTACAATAGTTAGGTGGACGCTTATTATGCAACGACGGTCGAGCAGGGGGGTCACGTGCCCCTAGTGTAAAAGTTTCAAAATATCAGAGTATTTTTGTAATTTGCCCCCTTAATGAATCGATTTGTAGCGTGGTTTCTAAAAAATATTTAAGTTTGCCCCTCGACCATAATTTTTTTACTCCGCCCCCACTATATTAGTTAAATACTATATGTTATAAGATGTATTTCTAAAGGCAACTAATTGCCACACAATTATATACACAATAAATAAATCCATATCAAATGTCATAAGCAGTACTTGAACACACAAACGCAATAATCCAGATAATGAATTTACCATCATCATCGTTATAACTATAATCATAGGCAGCTGCAGAGCCATTAGGTCCACCAGTAGCAGTACCAATTGCACCAACAGGTACGAGATTACGTAGCCTTGAAGATGACGTAGACATAGGTTTAATAAAACGATGGTTTGATGAAAGTGAAGATGTAATACGACAGCGTTTTGATCGGAGAAAAGGAGGAGTTGAAGGGGGAATGAGAAATGGGGGTGAAGTAGTGAGAGATAGGAGAGAGAACCGATGATAGACTTTGTGTAATCGCATTGTCATGAAATATGATTGGTAAATCGAATCTTTTGGTTATGTGTCTGTGATGTAATAGTGAATTCTATATTGGGAAAATGGTGTTGCGTATTGGTTTGTTTTTTGTGTTTTTTTTTAAGGTGGTGAAAATTATGTCGTCATTTGCTCAAATCCTTTACACAAAATATCTGATTTCAATAGTGTTTATGTGGAGATCCCAAATACAAAAAACAGACTAGAGTCATGCAAATGACATCTCTTTCGACATAAAATAAGCTCAACGAATGTAACTTAACGCGTGATGTGGAGATCGGGGCTTTAACCGATGTCATCATTTTTTTTAACTTGGTGTTACGCAATTTATCTCTTACATATTAGTTGTGAGACTAGTTTGTATAGGTCAGTATATCAGATTATCAGTAACTTATAAAATATATTGTGAAAAAAGAAGCAAAACGATCTGCCAAATGGGCAACTTTACTAACTCTAAGAAAACTAATTTTCAAACAACATTGACAAATATTGAATATCATCAAATTGGACAACAAGATTCTATAATGAAATTTGTTTAGTGAAACAGAGATATATAGTTAGTTTCAGACATTAAACATGAGTAGTCAAAGTACAAGCTTAATGTACTACCAAAATCTCACGCGATATCGTACAAAGCATAACATAGCAAGGGTGACTAAGGTGTTACTTTGGGAAGCTCGTACTAGTGATGGTTTTGTTAATGTATGTTGTGTAAACCGTGTGTTGTATTAGGATGTTGATTGATCGTATGTTCGCTTTCTTCATTAATGATTAGCAAGAACTTTGTGAGAAGATAAAAAAATATTCCCCGTCCTATATTAAGTATCCATAATGAAATCTTTGGATGTCCCAAATTAAGTGTCCACTTGTACTTTTCAACCAATAAGATGAGAGTTTAGTGGGTATAAGTAATATTTGATTGGTGGAGAGTTTAGTTAGTGGAATCTCCTAAAACTTTGTGCATTATGAAAGTGGACATTTAATATGGGACGGAGGTAGTATATAGTAACTACGTATAACTCACATAGATCAAATGTGTGTGATTGTGTTATTGTGTGGAATAATACTTCGTGAAAATAATTGTAAATTATAGTCGCTTATAAAGAAGGATTGATGGTTTGAGCTTTACGGGTGAATGGATGACAAGTGTCAACCAACTATCGAGCAAACAATAATGACAAGTGGTGTCACCTATTCATAACAATCATGCAAGTATGATCGTGCTTGCCTACTGCTCCCGTGTCCGTTATATTTACGGCAGTTGACCACTTAACATGCGTAACATACACATTCTAACCACAATATTCAGTGTGGACCGCTAACGATACATCACGTGTGTTGTCCTTGCGTACTATGTATATCCATCATAGTAGGACAGAGTCTTGGCTCAGGCCAAAGTGTTGTCGATAATATCAACATTCACCCTTAACATATAAAGGATGTTTGTGTATGCTTGTTGGGCTTTAGTTGATGTTGAGCTCAATGTATGTGTTTAGCTCATTATGATTTAGTTGGTTGATATATATTTATCCTCGTACTAGCCTAACTTACATTTATTTACACTAAAAAACAATAATAACAAAATGTGACAAGCATTTTGGTAACCATTATGGTGAACAAAGACGCAAGAATATTGCACTAATGCAATCGCAAATGTTGAAACTTTAGAAGAAAAACCGATGATGTTGTGACGTAGAGCGTCAATTCAATTTTGCATGCTCTAAGGTGATATTCAAGTGGGTTAAACTCGTACACATTATTTTCATTAAACAAAAGACTTAGATGGTAAATAATGGATTTATTGCACTACAATTTTCCTTAGATGTGAAGGGCAAGGTTAAACGAATAATCCAATACTATACTTCACAAATCTTCAAGATTGTTTTGCTTGGTGATCAAAATATCCTCGAATAGAAAATAAGCGCCACGTTGGAAAATATATATGGATTAGAGTCCCTTGGTGGTACATTTTTAATGAGATAATTAGAAGGAATCCTAAAAGAAAAAAATAGAAGGAATCTTTTGCCTTTTTTAATTCTTGATAATGAATGCATCATTAGTTTTTGAAAAGATAAGTGTCATGCGTTGATTGTTGTGTTTAGATATTATTTTATTATTATTATTATTATTATTATTATTGCTAAACCAATCAGCATATGACAAATCCTTTGTGGTCGTAGACTTGTAGCTTGAGGTGGACATTGACTGGATTTATCGAAAACCAATTCTGGTTTTTGGTCAAATGAAAAAAATCGGTTTCGATTTCTATAGGTTTTCGGGGCCAAAAAACCGGAACCTATACAACCGGTTTGGAGGGAAAAACCGGTTCAAACCGGTTTGGAAAAACCAGTGCAATTTGAAGACAATGGGCTATTTTCAGGTCGAAAACTTATATAATAACTATGTACAATGATTAAAAATATATTATTATATCAACTATGGAAATCAAAAATATAGTTTTTTTATAATCTTTTTTAAGTTTTAACAAATATTTGCAACATAAAATTGTACGACGATGATAATTTTTGTTGAATGACAAAACATGATTGACAAACATTTATGAATTTCAATGATAAATTTTCTCGATATGTTCTTTAGTTCTTGTTATAAAATTGATATTTTCTTTTCTTCTAAGAAAGATAAAAATCGATTTGGTTTTGTGCACGTCATTTGTTGCCTTTCAATATAAACACATAAGAACACGAGGAAAATCTTTGGCCACTTAATTCGTAAATTTCGGCCTCAACAACAAATATACGTGAAGAAACTAACGTTACAAAAAAATATCTCCATACTTGCAACATACGTGTAACCCCATGAGTGGCCAGTAGATGATAAGAAACCAGTGTTCCAAAATCATTAACGTACACAATTATATATCTAAGTATCTAACCACACCCCATCACACCACCATTCACAATACCCAATCCTTTTTGTAACAATGGCAACAATATCTAGTGCTAGCCTCTCAATCCCAAGAGTCTTCTCAGCCAACCCATCATCAGACTCACCAAAAATCCTAAAACCAACATGCCTAAAGATGTACAACACCACCCCCATGAGGTCTGGACGTATGTACTTGAGGCCTGTTATGGCTGCACCCGAGGGTCTATCTGAAAAGATAGCCGAAAGCATCGAGCATGCAAAGGAGGCATGTGCCGAGGACCCGGCTAGTGGCGAATGTGTGGCCTCGTGGGACGAGGTTGAGGAGCTGAGTGCAGCTTCGAGCCATGCTAGGGACAGGAAGAAGGAAGAGGACCCTTTGGAGACTTACTGCAAAGATAACCCCGAGACCGATGAGTGCCGAACATACGAGGATTGATCGGTAGATGTGTTTTATGTTTGGTTTTATGGTGGATATTGAATTATAAAAGTTTTATCTAGACTTGTTATGTATGATGAACACATGTTATAATATTTGAATCATATATATCAAAAACATATTTTGTTGGATCATATATGTATGTATTGTTTATACTTTTAGTCATAATTGTTACGAGATTTAGCTCTTAAGATCTTTTAATTTTACGATATTTCTAAGCAAAAACTAGTATATCTCTCATAGAATCTTAAAGACATAGGATTTTAAGTAAGATTTTGATCTTGTAAGATCTCAATCCATGCCATCAAACTTCTTTTTAATTAACTAACTAATAAACTATAAATGTATAAATTTTGTTAAATTAAAACACTAAAATAGGCGCCGCTCATTATAGATGTTTAAATAGTAAAATATTTAGATTAAAAGATTCAACGTCCTTAATTATATTTTAGTATTTTAAACAATTACGTGTTGTTTTTTCGCGCTATTATAACTTTGAGAACTTTTTCTTCTTCATGAATTTATTATACAATTAGCTTTGAATACGAATTACTAGACATATAAGAGATTTGAACATTTAAGTAGGATTTTTTGATCTTGATCCGATATTACGATTAAGACAAAAACGATCCATATTAAAATCTTGATCTTGAAATCCTTGCTTTTAGTGTTCTTGTATGCCTAGTTATCCAAATGCCATATTTCTTAGTTTCTTAGTTTGAGTCCTTGAGATGATTTGCAGGCAATGACTTTGATATGTACGTACATTACAAAATATAAATAAGACAAACTTGATTTCAAGAAGGTTAACAAAAGTGATGGGTACGAATGTTTTTTATTTCATCAATTGTGATCGATGGTGGTTTCTAATCTATTTGTGATTTATTTTTAAATAAAAATAAAAATCCATGTCTATGTACATCCATCAAAACACTAGGCTTATAAACGTGTCAAGCCGCTAGTTAAAAGTTTGAGACGGACTTTGAACTTGATTTGAAGAAGGTTAGCAAAATTAATGGGTAGAAATGTTTTTTATTTCATCAATTGTGATCGATAGTTGTTTCTAAATTATTTGTGATTTTTTTATTAAAAAAAAGTTAATAATAAAAAATTACATGTCCATGAACATCCATCAAAAGTCAAAACACCAGGGTTATAAATATGTCAAACAGCTAGTTAAAAGTTTGAGACGAACTTTAATACGTACGTACATCGCAAAATATAAATAAGACAAACTTGATTTCAAGAAGGTTAGCAAAACTGATGGGTGCGAATGTTTTTATTTCATCAATTGTGATCGATGGTTGTTTCTAATCTATTTGTGATTAAAAAAAAAAAAAAAAAAAAAAAAAAAAAAAAAAATCCATGTCCGTGTACGTCCATCAAAAGTTCAAAACACTAGGGTTATAAACGTGTCAAGCCGCTCGTTAAAAGTTTGAGACGGACTTTGATATGTAGGTACATTGCAAAATATAAATAAGACAAACTTGATTTCAAGAAGGTTAGCAAAACTGATGGGTACGAATGCTTTTTATTTCATCAATTGTGATCAATGGTTGTTTATAAGCTATTTGTGTTTTTTTTTTTTTTTGAAATAAAAAATAAAATAAAAATCCATGTCCATGTCCATGTCCGTGTTCATCCATCAAAACACTAGGAAACACTTGGGTTATTACGTGTCAAGCCACTAGTTAAAAGTTTGAGACGAACTCGATAAAAACTCAGACGAGTCGAGCTTTAACGAGTTCGAGCCATAACTTCATATCTGAAACTTGATTATATAAACGAGCTTCTTCGAACCTAACGTACTTAGCAATTTGAGCTTAAATTGAGATTTATTGGCAATTATTACGTTCATATATCACAAAAATAATCGAGCCTGAACGTGTAAAAACGTATCGAGCCGTGCTCGAACCTAATACACAATAAGATAAATTCAAAATAAATTGTTTATATTTTATCTTATTGTCTAATAGAACCGAGCTCGACTTTTATCACACTCGGTTCAACTCCGCTCGTTTCCACCTTTACCACTCGGTCAACTTTAGAAAATATACACTATCGTGTACAAGAGGGTTGCAAACTTAGTGTTGTTGCCTAAGAGCCAGTTCCACCGTTATCATATTCGCATGTGTAGAATTTTCACTCGATTACCTCGAATCTTGATAATCATATCAGTTTCACCTATTATGAATTTTTAAAAATGTGATTGCAAATTTATGAAACCAAAGCATACAAAACATCCAACCTTAGGCGTGATTTGTAGCATACTAGCAGGGTACCCGCGCGTTGCAACGACGGGTATCCTGAAATAAAAATTTTCAATGAAATTAATAAAAATGTCACTGGGATGTCATTCCGACACTTAAATTTGCTTGGTCACAGCTTTGTGTATCGAGTCGAGTTTTATTGAGTCGAGTCTTGGTCACAGGTTCATGTCTAGTTTAAGATGGAGGGTTGTACATTGTGTTTAAATAATTGTAATATTGGGTGTATGTGTGTTTTTAATGCTATTAATGTAGAATGAAAGTTGTACATTGTGTTTAAATGATTGTAATATTGAGTGTATGGATGTTTTTAATGCTATTAATGTAGAACTAGTTATAATGCCCGCGCACGCGCGGGTTTTTTATTTTTTTTTTAATTATATATTTTTATTTATTAAAAAACAAATAATTTAATATTTGTTTTATTTGATTTATGATGTTTAATTATAGTTTTTATTATTAAAGATAATTATTTAAAAATTTTAATCCTATTCTTAGTTGCATCTTATCTATATTTTTTGTATTTATCTTCTACTTGTGTTATGGATAAATATAAAATGTCACATAATAAGAAAATAATCTTTTTTTAAATAATATTATTACTAAATAATGTATAGTTTAGTTTTTTTTAAATGGAAAAGTCCCCACTTGGGGTTTGTTTTATTATATAAAAGATGAGGGTTGTACATTGTGTTTAAATAATTGTAATATTGGGTGTAGGGGTGTTTTTAATGCTGTTAATGTAGAATTCTAAGAAAAGTGGTCTGAATTTCGATTTATGCTAGTTTTTGTTGTACACAATGCTTTGGTTTTTGTAATTATGAAAATTGCTTGCTTTAAAGTGTTGTAAACCATGCATTATTTTGTGTATATCTGAATTTTTTTGGAGAAAGAGTCCTTCCTCAATTATAAGTAGTATAGATTTCTTATATTCATTGCATTTTTTTATGCTTGATATAGAGGCGAAACCGTGTGAGCCTTTAAGAAAAAATAATTAAAACTAGAGGAGCAAAAATGTCGAAATACCATTTTTCAAAATTATTTACAATATCCCAAACATTAATGAGAGCGGCTGCAGTCAAACTAAAGCCTCTATGGTAATTCAAGCCACAAAAACATAGGTGATTTGACGGTTTAAGAACCGAGTTTGTTTTGATTCAAAGCCGTCACGCAAAAACACTCTTGAGGAAAAAGTCTAAGTTTTATTGGACTCTTAATTCTTGCATAGGCTAAATAACTTTAAACCTTTGTGAATGGTATAGATCCGTTATCCTATTTTAACATGTAAAAAGTCTTTGTAATACCCTTCTCTAGCGTCCTACGAGTGTTAATCGATTTATTATTTATGACCACTAGTTATAATGCCCGTGCATGGGTTTTTTTTAAAAATTTTTTGAATTATATATTTTTATTTATTAAAAAACAAATAATTTAATATTTGTTTTGTTTGATTTATGATGTTTAATTGTAGTTTTTTATTATTAAAGATAATTATTTAAAAATCTTATCTATATTTTTTGTATTTATCTTCTACTTGTGTTATGGATAAATATAAAATGTTAATATTTTTTTTAAATACAATTATTATTAAATAAGGTACGAATCCATTTTTTTTAAATGAAAAATTCCAATAGGAATTTTGTTTTATTATATAAAAGATTTATGAAATATCAAATTTTAATGAGACTATCACCTTACTTAAATTGATAGTTTCACCAGGACTAAAATCATTGTAAAAAATAGAATAGAAAAAAACAAATTCTAAAATGTCATATTTACCTTATTGGGCCGGCCCAATGACGCAACTACTAGTCCAGCCTTAGAAGTTACAACCCTAAAAAAAAACGAACTACGTATAAATTACATCATCTGTTCGCTCTAATGATCACAGCCTCACAGATGAGATAGTGGCTATGTTTGGCGCGGAGCTTTTTTGGAGCTTTTTGGAGTAATGAGCTGTGAGAATGAGCTTTTTTATTTTTGATATTTGTTTGGCACGAGAGTTGTGAGCTTTGCTATTTTTTAGGAAAGCTCATTTTCTCAATGCTTCTTTATGAAGCTGTGAGCTTTTTTGGCTACTGCAGCTCACAGCTACTGCTCAATGCTACTGCTCACAGCTACTTTTGCCAAACATAGCCAGTATCTCAGGTTTTGTTATTCTAATTTTTTAATTTATGTATTCTTTTAGAGTGTGTTTAGAAATTTATACTCCACCAAGTTTGCCTAGTACTTATACAGAATTATGATTTATTGAAATTATATAAATCGAAGTTGTAACTCTTATAATAGTTTTAGGGGTTTTTGATATAGTTTTAGGGGTGTTTGGATTAGTTTATTTTGTTTATGAACTTATGTGAATATTGAAACGCGGATAACCTCAATTTTATGGTTTATTTAAGCTATTTATCATATTTTTCAAACTCTGACAAGAATGAAAAATCCATGTATGTGAGGTATAGTGTACCTGAAAACCTTGTTTTACAGGGAGAACTGGTTGACTAATGCTATATTTCACATGATATTATCGGATTGTGCTGTGGTTTTGATATTATTGGTGATGGCTAATCAAGGTGTGGTGGTTTAGTAGTGTTCGGTTTTGCCCTTCTGTCATTTGGGCTTTGATGTATCTTTCCTTCTTTGGAGGTGTTTTTCAATAAAATTTTACTTGTTCTTTTTTAATATTACAAGTTTATTTGATTTGATGAGTTTAAAGAATACTCCTTGGGCCTTCGGATAGCAATGGGCTGGCACATCAACTTGTCTAATACTAGTAAGATTGAAGTTAATAAACAATTTTACACTGGACAGGGTTTAGAGTGTGTGTTATTTTGAGTTTTTGTTATCTTTCTGGATTTATTATTTTGGTTTTTTTCTTGAACTGTATATTTAGGTTTATTTTGCTTGTTTGTATGTGTGTTATCAAACTTTAGTATTTTATTTTGCTTTCAAAACCACCATTTTTTTTTTTTTGCTGAAATCAAATCTAGCATGGTATAATCTGCCAATGTGAAATAATCTGAATGTATGAGATACAGTGGATCCGAGACCTTGTTTTACAGGGAGAACCACTTGGTGAAACTGTGTTTCACATGATATTATCAGATTTAGCTGAGGTTTTAAATAGTTTTTAAATGATTTGACATTTGATGAGTTAAGTTCAAAGGCCTCCTTGCCTCGGATTATTGTGCCAACCAGCTTGGGGTCATCAACAACTCAGAGAGTAATGTGTTGTCTCATCAACTTTTTCTCTTGTAATATTAACGAGATTGGAGTTAAACGACAGCACAACAGTGAACAGGGTTTGGTGTGTTTGTTATTTCGAGTTCTTTCTGCTCGATTTGACAATCACCCTCTCTGAATTTATTAATTTGTGTTTCCGCTGACAGCTTTACTGCTTCTGAAATTCATGAACGAATTTGTGTTTCTGCTCGATTTGAAATTGGGATTAACCATGTGTTTTACGTACAAGTTCCAGGAACGAATGGTGTATTTTACTCTTAATTAAATTGATACTTTCACCATGACTAAAATCATTGTAAGAATAGAATAAAAAAACAAGTTGACAAACTTCTAAATGATAAAATGTATTGTTACTGGTTCGGGTTTAGATGGGTCTTCTAGAAACACGAGTCTGGATGGGTTGGGTCCGGGTTTAGATTGGCATGGGTTTATACGGGTCCGAGACTAGATGGGTTTTCTAGAAACATGGGTATGAATGGATTGGGTCCGGGTCTAGATGGGTTTTGGTCCGGTCTACAAGAAATTTATTTTATTTTCTTTTCGTTAAAAATGAAAAAAGTGAAAAAAATTTAAATATTGACCACCTGTCTAGACCCGTTGATTAATTATTACATGATTCCAAATTCTATAAAATATCCATTAAACCCTGCTCTAATTTTAGACACAAATAGAAGGTACTAGATATTTATGAAACTACATCCATGTCAGTGTCAATCACATCATTTGTTCGCTCTAACGATCACAGCCGCACAATGAGTATCTCCTTATTCACAGGTTTTGTTATTCTAATTTTTTTAATCTATATATTCTTTTAATCTACGTTTTATAGTCCACCAAGTTTGCCTAGTACTTTTACAGAATTGCGATTTATTAAAATCGTATGAAGTTATATAAATCTAAGCTCTAACTGTTATAATAGTTTTAGGGGTTTGATATATAAAAATTGCAGTGATGATTAAATTTACACAGCTTTAAGCCAGTTCTGCTTTTGAAAATACTTGATTGACTGAGCTGTTATTTTACTCGAGCCTTTAGTTATTGTTATAGTTTATTGTTTAATTAGATTTATTTTGAAAATTTTATTTTCCTATTATGAAATAATCCAAATGATTTGGTATTAGGATTTTAGGGGGTGTTTGGATTAGTTTATTCTGTGTATCAACTTATGTGAATATTAAAATCCGCTTATGAGCCCATTGTTTTGAGGTAATGGCTAAGTATCAGTTATTTAGCTCAACTCATAAACTTCCAAATGCTTGTCCACTTATCCAAATTTAAATAAGCCTAAAAGTTGGGAAAGTAAAGCTAATTCACCACTCGACCCTTCGGCTTTTGGCTTAACTTTTTTGATGGTACGGTTTATTTAAGTTATTTTTCCAAACTCTCTGTTTTTGTATGTGAACTAGTTTTATCATTAGTGGGGTTATTATATAAAAATATATTCTAAGTTACCTTTTTTAGTTGTTTGTAAGAAAACCTGTTTCTTTAAATGTATTAGTCGATGTAGTTAACCATTAGTAGTGGTTTGTTTTGATGTTATTCTAAGATGCCTTCAGGTCACTGGAAAATGATAGTCGCCATTTTATAGTATTTTCTGTTTTACATTTAGTAATGCCGTATTTAGTTTACTATCTGACAATAATGAAAAATTCAGTGTTTTCTGTTTTACATCACCTATAATTTGAACTTTTGTGTATAGAGACCATAACAATTTTAGGTTATAATCTGACAATAATGAAAAAATCAATGTATATGAGGTTCATATAGTGTATCTGAGGTCTCGTTTTACAGGGAGAACTAGTTGGCTAATGTTGTATTTCACATGATATTATCGGGTTGTGCTGAGGTTTATTGTTATTATTTTCATAAATGATTTAGAGTTTTTGATTTTAATATATTATAGGTGATGGCTAATCAAGGTGTGGTGGTTTAGTAATGTTCGGTTTTGCCCTTCTGTCATTTTAGGCTTTGATGTATCTTTCCTTCTTTGGAGGTGTTTTTCAATAAAATTTTACTTGCTCTTTTTTAATATTACAAGTTTATTTGATTTGATGAGTTTAAAGAATACTCCTTGGGCCTTCGGATAGCAATGGGCTGGCACATCAACTTGTTTAATACTAGTAAGATTGAAGTTAATAAACAATTTTACACTGGACAGGGTTTAGAGTGTGTTATTTTGAGTTTTTGTTATCTTTCTGGATTTATTATTTTGGTTTTTTTCTTGAACTGTATATTGAGATTTATTTTGCTTGTTTTTATGTGTTTGCTATCAGACTTTTAGTGTTTTATTTTGCTGAAATTTAGCAGTGATGACTGATGAGTAAATACACAGCTTTAAGCTAGTTCTGCTTCTGAATATTCATGATTTGTTATGCAGTTTCAAAGCCATAGCATAATCTGCTGATGATGAAATAATCTCAATGTATGAGATACAGTGGATCCGAGACCTTGTTTTACAGGAAGAACCACTTGGTGAAACTGTGTTTCACATGATATTATCAGATTTAGCTGAGGTTTGATTGTTTGAAATAGTTTTTAAATGATTTGACATTTGATGAATTAAGTTCAAACGACTCCTTGTCTCGGATTATTGTGCCAACGAGCTTGGGGTCATCAACAACTCAGAGAGTAACGTGTTGTCTCACCAACTTCTTCTCTTGTAATATTAACGAGATTGGAGTTAAACGACAGCACAACAGTGAACAGGGTTTGGTGTGTTTGTTATTTCGAGTTCTTTCTGCTCGATTTGACAATCACCGTCTCTGAATTTATTAATTTGTGTTTCCGCTGACAGCTTTACTGCTTCTGAAATTCATGATTGATAGAGTTGTTATTTGCTCTGAGCTTTTTTTATTTGAGTTAAAATGTTAAATGTTTGATTTAATTAGATTTAGTTTGAAGCTATAATTTGCCGATGATGAAATAATCTGAATGTATGAGATACTGTGGATCCAAGACCTTGTTTTACAGGGAGAACCACTTGGTGAAGCTGTGTTTCACATGATATTATCGGATTTAACTGAGGTTTGAAATCTTTTTTAAATGATTTGACATTTGATGAGTTCAAATTATCAGACTCTTTGTCTCGGATTATTGTGCCAACCAGCTTGGGGTCACCAAGAACTCAGAGAGTAATGTGTTGTCTTATGAGCTTCTTCTCTTGTCATATTTACGAGATTGGAGCCAAGCAGCAGCACAACATTAAACAGGGGTTGGTGTGTTTGTTATTTTGAGTTCTTTCTGCTCGATTGACAATCAGTCTCTGAATTTATTAATTTGTGTTTCCACTGACAGCTTTACTGCTTCTGAAATTCATGATTGATAGAGTTGTTATTTGCTCTGAGCTTCTTTTTTTGAGTTAAACTGTTAAATGTTTTGATTTAATTAGATTTGGTTTGAAACTATAATTTGCCGATGATGAGGTAATCCTAATGTATGAAATACAGTAGATCCAAGACCTTGTTTGACATATAAAAATTGCAGTGATGATTAAATTACACAGCTTTAAGCCAGTTCTGCTTCCGAAAAAACTTGTTATTTTATCTGAGCTTATAGTTGGTACTATAGTTTATTGTTTAATTAGATTTATTTTGAAAAATTTATTTTCCTATGATGAAATAATCCAAATTCTTTGGTATTAGGACTTTAGGGGGTGTTTGGATTAGTTTATTTTGTGTATCAACTTATGTGAATATTAAAATCCGTTTATGAGCCAATTGTTTTGAGGTAGTGGCTAAGTCTATCAGCTATTCAGTTCAACTCGATAAAGCTCATAAACTTCCAAATGCTTATCCACTTATCCAAATTTGAATCAGCCTAAAAGTTGAAATGTAAGCTAATTCAGCACCCGTCCCACTGCGCTTTTGGTTTATTTTGTTTCATGGCATGGTTTGTTTAAGATATTTAACATATTTTTCCAACTCTGACAAGAATGAAAAGATCCATGTATGTGAGGTATAGTGTACCTGAAAACCTTGTTTTACAGGGAGAACTCGTTGGATAATGCTGTATTTCACATGATATTATCGGATTGTGCTGAGGTTTATTGTTATTATTTTCATAAATGATTTAGAGTTTTTGATTTTATTATATTATAGGTGATGGCTGATCAAGGTGTGGTGGTTTAGTAGTGTTCGGTTTTGCCTGCAATCATTTGGGCTTTTATGTATCTTTCCTATTTTGGAGGTGTTTTTTAATGAAAATTTCCTTGCTCTTTATAAGTTTATTTGATTTGATGAGGTTAAAGAATACTCCTTGGGCATTCGGATAGAAATGGGCTGGCACATCAACTTGTCTAATATTAATGGGCAGGGTTTAGGGTTTGTGTTATTTTTAGTTTTTGTTATCTATCTAGATTTGTTATTTTGGTTTTTTCTTGAACTATGTATTGAGCTTTATTTTGCTTGTTTGTTATCAAACTTTAGTGTTTTATTTTGTTTTCAAAACCACCATTTCTTTTGCTGAAATCTAGCAGTGATGAGTAAATATACAGCTTTAAGCCAGTTCTGCTTCTGAATATTCATGATTGAGAGAGCTGTTTCTTCTCTGAGCTTTGGATAATCAAAATATTTTTTTTGTTATGCAGTTTCAAATCATTTTATAATCTGCCAATGATGAAATAATCTGAATGTATGAGATACAGTGGATCTGAGACCTTGTTTTACAGGGAGAACCACTTAGTGAAACTGTGTTTCACATGATATTATCAGATTTAGCTGAGGTTTGAAATAGTTTTTAAATGATTTGACATTTGATGAGTTAAGTCAAAGGGACTCTTTGCCTCGGATTATTGTGCCAACCAGCTTGGGGTCATCAACAACTCAGAGAGTAATGTGTTGTCTCATCAACTTCTTCTCTTGTAATATTAACGAGATTGGAGTTAAACAACAGCACAACAGTGAACAGGGTTTGGTGTGTTTGTTATTTCGGGTTCTTTCCGCTCGATTTGACAATCACCGTCTCTGAATTTATTAATTTGTGTTTCCGCTGACAGCTTTACTGCTTTTGAAATTCATGATTGATAGAGTTGTTATTTGCTATGAGCTTTTTTTATTTGAGTTAAAATGTTAAATGTTTTGATTTAATTAGATTTAGTTTGAAACTATAATTTGCCGATGATGAAATAATCTGAATGTATGAGATACAGTGGATCTAAGACCTTTTTTTTTTTTTTTTTTTTTTTTTTTTTTTTTTTTTTTTTATTTTACCGGGTGCAGGATTACTCCCCTTTACCCAAGACCTTGTTTTACAGGGAGAACCACTTGGTGAAGCTGTGTTTCACATGATACTATCGGATTTAACTGAGGTTTGAAATCTTTTTTAAATGATTTGACATTTGATGAGTTCAAATTATCAGACTCTTTGCCTCGGATTATTGTGCCAACCAGCTTGGGGTCACCAGGAACTCAGAGAGTAATGTGTTGTCTTATGAGCTTCTTCTCTTGTCATATTTACGAGATTGGAGCCAAGCAGCATCACAACATTAAACAAACAGGGGTTGGTGTGTTTGTTATTTTGAGTTCTTTCTGCTTATTGACAGTCAGTCTCTGAATTTATTAATTTGTGTTTCCGCTGACAGCTTTAGTGCTTCCGAAATTCATGATTGATAGATTTGTTATTTGCTCCGAGCTTTTTTTATTTGAGTTAAAATGTTAAGTGTTTTGATTTAGGTAGATTTAGTTTGAAACTATAATTTGTCGATGATGAGAGAATCCTAATGTATGAAATACAGCAGATCCAAGACCTTGTTTGACAGGGAGAACCACTTGTTGAAGCTGTATTTCACATGATATATTTGTACTCAGCTGAGTAGGGTTTTTTTTTTTTTTTTTTTTTTTTTTTTTTTTTTTTTTTTCTCTAAATCTTAATACATTTTTTTGGGTTTGATGTTATGAAGCTAGTTTATTTGTTGAAATATATACAATGTGGTTAGGGTCTAAATAAACTTAGGAGATGAACTTGTTGTCTATCGAAATATGAGTTGAATAACTGCACAACAGTTTATATTTACTCCTATATATTCCTATATATATGTTTTTTTTTACTTAATGGTACTTCATACAATCTATAGATCGAAAGATTCCTTTGGTTCTTGGTTGCATCATTGCATTTTGATGACTGCCACCAAACGATTTAATACAACAGTTGATGCGTGCATTCCTAGTGTTTGGCTCTTGGTTGTAATTTGGCTTAGTTTTCTTGTTTTCTTTCTTTTCTGTATTGTCCTTTTGGGCTCCATCTTGGAGCTCTTTTTTTACGGAGTAAAATATTTTTATCAGCTTTCTGAAAAAAAAAAAGTGTGCATTGGTTCTGCTTTATGCTTAGGTGACTTACGTATTGAAATTGTTTGGAGTCATCAATGCAATGATGCATAGATGTTCAAGCGACAAAAAATTTAAGCTGAGTAGAGTCCTTCAAGTTAAGCTTGATCATGTTTTAGGAAAAAAGTGTAGTAGAATATCCCAGATAGCATTTAACATGAATGTCATGTTGTTAAAGTCATATATGTGAATATTTGTGTAGAGCCAATCTGTTGACATGCTAACAAATTCAGTATGTTCTATCATAGTTTGTAAATTATGGGCTGCTGATCTTCTTTTCTAAATACTAGTCCTTATACACCTCATGGATGCAATCTTCTCTAGCAGTCATGTTCACTGATATCTTTTTATCAATATTTGTATCCTGGATGTCTGAAATGATCTATGTTTTAGTTTAGACACTCCAAAAGTAGCCGTGTTACAATTCTGCTACAATTGGTTTCGTTCCAATAAACGGTATGATAGGAAAGATGTTACTTTTTCAGGAAAAGAGAAGGGGCAGCAGGCATTGACATTTACTGTATCATTTATCATTCAGCCATTAAATTAATCTGCTATAAATGGTGTCAATTTTTACATAATTGTGCAGGATTTGGCACTTTCTTTTTACATGCCATCATGTATGTTTGATGATTTATGTTTGAGGTAAGTTTTAAAATTTAACGTATTACAATCTTAGCGATGAGAGGCATGTTTCTCATCTTAGCTAGTACAGTAAATTCTCTATTGTATTCTAGAACTGTACATAATAGTTAAAGATAAAGCCTATTTAATTGATAAGAAACTGCGGTCTTTAAACTGGGAATTTAAATGACTTAACATAAATGTAGTTATATCCTCAGCTCGCGTAAAAACTGCACGTTGGCTTATGGTGTTGGAGATGTCACTTAAAACCATATTTAGTTCAACCATATTCGATGGATAAAACAACCTTGGGGGAGGTTGTTAGAACACAATCCGTTGATACACACATTGAAATCCTAAAGAAACTATGGTTAAAGAAAACTATTGACTACCGTCATAAAATGGTCATACCAATCTTCTGAAAAGCTTTACTTGGTTTGAGTATGTGTGACGGTAGTTTAGATTCGCGGATTAGTCGGTCAAGAGGTCGGAAACCATTGTTAAAAAGAAACAATGGACTACGGTTATAAAGCTTAATTGTAATTTTATAGATCTTACCACACCCCATCATGTCACCATTGTACCAAAATAATGGCAACAATATAAAGTGTTAGCCTCTCAATCCCAAGAGTCTTAGCCAACCCATCATCAGACTCGCCCGATATCCTAAAACCAACATGCCTAAAGATGTATGACACCACCCCATGAGATACGACGTATATACTTAATGGCGATTATGGTTGGAACTGAGGTTCTGTCTGAAAAAGATAGCCGAAACCATCGAGCATGTAAAGGAAACATGTGCCGAGGACCCGGCTAGCGACGAATGTGAGGCATCGTAGGACGAGATCAAGGAGCTGATTGCGGCTTCGAGCCATGCTGGGAACGGGAAGAAAGATAGGTTTATTAAATGCATTTTTTAGTATAAAAAAAGTTTTAATGTATGAACTAGACATTTATTAAATTGAAAATCACATTTAATTATAGTAAATTATAAATTTAATTAAGATTTATTAAATGCATTTTTTAGTGTAAAAAGAAAGTTTTAATGTATGAACTAGACATTAAATGAATTTATTTACACACTAAAAGGTGACTAGTGGGCACCCATTAGCAAATCCTTTTAACCAATTACAAAATCATTAATTTATGTATAATTAAAAAGCATTGCTAAAGCCTCCTACAATCATACTACTAATCCTCCTAGTCTCCTACAAACACAACAATATTATATGTATTTTTTTCACTCATTCTCTCTATGCATCTAAACCGTCAGTTCTGACAATCAGGATCCTGTGAGTTGAAGGTTTTGGTAGGAAGATTTATCATTTCTCATAATCAAATAATATACCAACACATATGAAAATTTGACTGGTTAACATCTAACTAATGTCATTATTTAGACACCTCTGAAAATGAAAAATGCAAATAATTAAGGTTATTATACAAAACAATATAACCCAAAATGTATTCTCGTTTTCAAAGCAAAGATTAAAAAAAAAAAAAAAAAAAAAAAAAAAAAAAAACTTTCTACTAAGGGGATGTTTGTGATTGTGATTATGTCTAGATTATGTGATTATCATGATTTGAAATGCAATTAATCTATTTGTTGTGTTTGGCAAAAGACTTTTGATAAACAATTATTAGTGTTTGTAGACTTTCAAAGCGCATGAATAAAAAGGCTACTCATGCCAAGCTTTTGTAAAACGAGGTTGTGACATCGTATCCTATTTACCAAAATACCCCGACTAAAAAAGAGCGAATGAACAAATATATAATTTAAAACACCCGCAGAAAAAACCTTACTGATGAAAACGAAGAAGAAATGAAAACAAATGAGCAAAGAGAGGTGATACAAATATTGATATCTTTTATTTATTTATTTTTAATAATGTACTATAGCTAACTAAATTGTTACGAGTCAAAGCAAAATAAACTCATGTATGTTACATTCGATTACTTCAACAATATGACAACATTTTTTGTAGTCATTTTACATTAAGCATTTAAATAATCTCATTTGACATGCAAAAAACTAATTATTTGATTATAGTGTGTTATTATACTGCAGAATTAAATCTCACTGCATTTTACTTGAATTAACTTATATATAAATTAGAAATAAGTGATGTGAACTCCTTGATATTTTTTAACAGGAGAACTCCATATATGCACAAAATAAACATATATGCACAAAATAAACATCAGTTGTCCCTTTTTAAATTAAAGTGTACCCGCCAAATTTCTTTTCCGTAAGGTTATATGTCCTCGTTGGAAGTATTAATTACATGGTACTCGTCGTCGGATCACACGAGTACCCTACTAATTATTGATGAATAAGCATTAATACTTGTGCCTCTTAAATTTTTTAAGACTTTGTTATAAATGCATTATGTACCAGTAAGATAAGATAAAATGAATGAATCTAAACATGTTAACATGTTATATTCCCTCTGTCTCGAATTAATATTCCATATTTCCTGTTTAGGTTGTCTCAAAAAGATTGTCTACTTTCCCTTTTAAGTACTAATAAAAAGGAAATTTAATGAAGGAATATTCTAAATAAGTGGTTGAAAATTGTAGTCGACCTACTTTTATTAAACTTTGTAATTTTTGTCTCCTGACAATAATTTTGAGACGGAAGGAGTAAATATTTAAACATGATATATGAGATGAAAATGTGAGTAAAGCAAACATAAATTTGATAGGTACAAATCACATAGTTTATGTTTCATCAGTTAATATTGTGATTGATTGTTGTGTTTGAGCTATTTGGGACACTCTGGTTTAAGAAAAATCCATGTCCATGTTCCTCAACTTTGGAAAATAGAAGTAATCTAGTACAAAGAGGGTTGCAAATATGAGATTGGATACCTACGAGCCAGTTCCAAATACACAATATAAATTATATGTTCGTACAAGTTACAAGTTAATTGTAACACATTCCATTGGGTTTAATTTTCACCTAATCACCTCGAATTTGACTGTCATATCAATCTTCCAATCACCGCCGTTATGAATTTCATTAATAATCGAGATGATAATTTTATTTCTGGGATCTTAGTAATTGGTTTACTATGGCAATGCTGCTATGACTTCATCAACCAATCAAGGTTATCGGCTTAGTTTACCACCTAGCCAAGTAGTTAGATGATGTCATATGATCGAATCAATAACTCAAGTAATATAGTTTAATAAACAAATTGCAGAAACAAGCGGTTAAAATAATTCTGACAATTAAATATATATATATATATATATATATATATATATATATATATATATATATATATATATATATATTTTGAATATTATTTTGTTCAAATTTATTTATAAGAAACTAAAGCCCAACCCACTAAGTAAAGTAAAAGAAACCCTACACAACTTGTGCCGTATATAAAAGGATCATTATATCAAGTGAAACATCACCCTCTACCTGAAAATTAACTGCGCGGATTGAAAAAAAACTCATGGTTACATGTATATGATTTTGGCCCATATGAGAGTGCCCAGCTAACCAAAGGTAAACCCAAGTTTAATGCAAAGCATGCGAATGTAAAGTTAAGTGATAAAATTTGGTTGTTCTTGGTTTATTTGTGCGGTAGAACGAGATGTCCCTTATAGCCATACCCTTAAACCAAACACCCTTTTATATTATTTGGAAGGATAAATACGAGCGTCTCATTCTCAAAACTCAAAAATAGCTGACAGAATGTAACCGTTAGTCTAATGGGCCGGCCCAAGATAGCAACCCTAGATAAAAAACGAAGGTAACTTGACCTATATATAATCGCATCGCATCACCTCCATAAACCCATCACAGCCTTCCTCACCTTTCTAGCCTCCGTTTTCAAGGTTTACTTCCCTTTACTTTTAGGTCTTGATTTGCTTTTATTTTTGTGTTGCTATTATTATTAGTATTATTCGGCAATGACTTGAATGATTTATCCGCGCTTCTGAGAGTAATCAGTGAAGTAAAGGATATAAAAATGGTTGAATTTCTTAATATGAGCCGATTCTTATGTTTTTATATTTTTGTTGATGCTTTTATATAAAAATTGCAGTGATGAATAAATTACACAGCTTTAAGCCAGTTCTGCTTCTGAAAATTCTTGATTGATAGAGCTGTTATTTTATCTGAGCTTTTAGTTATTTTTTATAGTTTATAACTTAGTTATGTTTCTAGTTATTATAGTTTTTAGTTCTATTTTGAAATATTATTTGCCTATGATGAAATAATCCAAATGTACGAGGTACAGTGGATCCGAGACCTTGTTTAACAGGGGAACCCCTTGGTGAAGCTGTATTTCATATGATATTTATGGATTTAAGTGAGGTTTCATTTCTCTATTGATGCCTATTGATCTTAATAATTTTATGTTTATTTGATGAGTTTAAACTATACTCTTTGCCTGAATTATGTAACGGGCTTGGAGTCTGAAATAACTCACAGACTGATGTGTTGTCTATCAGCTTCTTCTTTTGTAACATTAACGAGACTGGAGTTAAATAACAGCACAACATTTTTCACTTATACTAAATGTTTTTTGTTAGATTAAATTATATACCGTGTACAAATAAGCCGATGCTCTGGATCGATGAAGGAAGCATGGTAATGTGCACGAAAATTAAGTAACTTTAGGTCGTCATGTCTGCTCCCACTGATATTACTAATGATTTGGGGGCCTGGACTAGACCTACATTCCCCTTTTTTTATAAATAAATTTGTCTAAATAATTTATATATTTGTAACCTGATGTATAAAAGCAGGGACTCGTTGCCAAAATAAGTGAGCTAGTCTCCCGTAAACATCAGGGAAATAGAGCTGGGCATTGTTATTGGGTGAACCTCCTGATTTTATTTCTGATGGATAAGGTTCAGTAAACGAAGCTACATTTTTAAAATTTTTTTTATTTTAATCATCAAACATGGTAAGTTTTTGTTACTCATATTTAGTGAACAATTTACTTTCTTCATTTTGTATAGTGTGTATGTTATTGAATTATAAAAGAACTCAGGTAGGTTTCAAATTGGTTAAAATAGTTTTGATAGAACATTATTGTTACGATATTCCCTTTTTTTAACTTTGCGGATAATTAATTTGCGAATATAGTACTATAGAAGCATTGGTTGACTTGTTTAACAGGTAGAACCACTTGGTGAAGCTTTATTTTACTTGATGTTAATGGATTTTGATGAGGTTTCAATTCGATCAAATTTTATGTTATAAGATATTGCTATGATGATTAAATTACACAGCTTTAAGCCAGTTCTGCTTCTGAAAATTCTTGATTGATAGAGCTGTTATTTATCTGAGCTTTTACTTGTTATAATTTTTAATTTTGACTTGTTTTGGAAATTAATTTGCCTACGAAGAAATAATCCAAATGTATGAGATGCAGTGGATCCAAGACCCTGTTTTACAGGGAGAACCACTTGGTGAAACTGTTTTTCAGATGATAATTATGGATTTATCTGAGGTTTATTTTATTTGTTAATTGACTTGACATCTTATTTTCTTAATTTAACTTTGTTTGAGTTTAAACCTCTCTTTGCTTGATATACATGTAACTGGCTTTGTCAGCTTCTCTTTGTAATATTAACGATGTAGGAGTTAAAATAAATAACAGCACATCAGTTTATTAAGCACATTTTTTACAAGTTAATCATGTCACATTTTTTTATAAACATTAGTTATTTTTATCTTATTTGAGGGGGTGGGGAATGGGAATGGGAATGGGAATGGGAAAGGGATTGATTGAAGGTGATTGTTTGGAAGGGGTAATATAAGAGACATGGGAGGGTAAGGCTAGTGACAGTAACGATCGACGATCGATTGGTTGAGTTGATCGATTATCGATCCCCTTAGGGTCTTTTTCTCAATTGATCGCTGTACGATTTTTTTGGATATAGGTTGCAAGCAAGACCGAGTTTTAATTTGTGTTGTGTGTGTCTTATTTAATTAAAAAAAAATATTTGTGAGGTATGTTTTTTGTAGTGTAGGTCGAGCAGGCGTGGTAAGGAAAAAGAGAGTTGATTCCTCACAATCATTCATTCTTTTGCATTCCTTTTCTCAACTACTAGTCAGGCACTCTAATATAAGGATGAGAATTTCGACCCGAATCTCGAAACCGAACTGAAACTGTACCAGAATATATCAATTCTCAATATATGGTACGGTACCTGGACTATGAAATAAGGTGAAAAAAAATCAGGACCACTAATTCGGTACGGGACCGGTGAAAAAAAAAAGGAAAATCCGATTTCCCGTACCTGTACTGGTGTTCGAATCCTGTTTGGTACGATACCAGTACCACTAATTTATGCTCAGAAAAAGATCGGTACCATTAATTTAGTATGGGATCGATACGGGACTAGTACCGTGCTCATCCCTAGTTCTACCTGTTAAACAAGTCAATAATAAAATCTCATACCACTCAATTTGATGGGGAATAAAGTATTACCGAGTATTGGATAATATATTCATAGGATGTCTGGGTGAAATGGGTTCAAGACGAGAAAAAGTTAATGGTACACTTTTTGTGTTTTGATTGCTTTGCTTGTGACCAACTCTTTTTTTGATGATTAGAGAAATTAGTTTTATACCTTCTATTATTTTGCTAATATATTTTGGATGTTTTGATGAATGACATTTATGAAACAATATCAGGACCGCGACCTTTTTGATACTTCTGTAACGATAGTTGGCTTGCTTAAGCTTCCAAGTCAAACATAAAAAATTTCCAAGCTACATGAGATTTTAAAATCACAAAAAATAGGTTTATATGAATGGATGGATCTCTTGGAACTTTCTAATGCAATTCAGCCTTTCCAAAAAAAAAAAAAAAAAATGGATGGATGGATGGATCTCATTGATATGTTTGGATGTGGGAGATGGTTTCAGCCTTTCAGGACCTATTTGGTTGATGGGGTGTTAAGGGAATTGAATTATTAGAAAACAAATTTTAAATGTTTGGTTGTTATGCGGCATCACAAATTAAGAATCTATCAATCAAAATGTGATAGATCTTAGGGCCTGATTGGTTAGTGACTTTTGGTTGGTGGAATGGATTAAATGTTGTAGTAAAATGTTTGATTTATGGGTTGATGTCTTGTCAAGACTATGAGACCCATAAAACTCAAGCCTCCCAAAACTACTACGATTCAAGTGATAGACACTATTATTGTGGGTACACTTTTTTTTCACTTTCTATATCTTTTTTATTTTCAAAATAAAATAACATGTTATATTTTATACAAAAGAATAAAATATATTATTTTTATAAAATATAATATATTCTCTCTCTACATTAAATCAAAATCCAAACTTAAATTCAATTTTAAAT
Organism: Artemisia argyi; assembly: GCA_030686995.1. Lineage (NCBI taxonomy): Eukaryota > Viridiplantae > Streptophyta > Magnoliopsida > Asterales > Asteraceae > Artemisia > Artemisia argyi. The sequence goes on along the minus strand of CM060679.1, from coordinate 169,325,032 downwards.
CCGAATCCATATACAAACCAAACGGGCCCTTATGTATATTAGTTGATATAAAATAAAAAAATTAAAAAAAATAATCGGGATTTAATTTTTTGCACACTTTTTCATGTGCGCCACCCCACTAATGTCTCTATCTCTTCTTCTATATTACAATTTAAATATAAAATTATTATTAAATAAATAAAAAACATTACTTTATATTAAATTATAATATTCTTTTATATAAATAATTATTTTCTCTCTTCTTTTCTTTCAAACATTTCTCAAATCCAAATCTAATTCTAATCCCAGTTACAAAATCATACGCACCCTCAAATTTTGATCTAGAACCCGACTCCGGGTTTTGAAGTCTACCTGAAATGAAATTTTAATTTAGGAATGAGACTAGTGCATCAATTATGCAATCTCTCTAGTTTTTAATTTTGATTTTGATTTTGATGAGCTTGTAAAAGATGATAATTTGAAAATATCGTTTGTAGAACATCAAACTTAAACCCGAGAACAATGGGATACATTTTTAGTCAAGAGTTATTCATTTTAAATATTAGCAACAAAGATGACTCGAGAAATTTTATGATGTAGTGTTCCCTAAAAGGGTCATGAAAAGTTTAGAAGTCTCATCTATTAGAAATTTGTAGAAATATTCTGAAAGACCCATATTGAAAAATATATATAGTTGCTCTAGTTTGAGTAGTATAAATAGAGGAGGCTTCATTTGGCCATATTGTCTTTCAAATCCTTGTATCTTCTCTTGTAAAGTTATCTTTAGCAATACAAAGTATATTCTCATTTCACTTGTTAATTTTTTTAAAGCTTTCCTTGGTTGTCTAGTTCGGTGAGGTGTTCGAGAAATGCCTTAGGACTAAATGTCGCACGGAAGGCCCTTGTCAAGGCAAGTCCGTAGCAAGTGATGTCAGAGCTAGTTGATTCGAGGAGATGGCGAATGAAGATGAAAATAATGTGGGTGGTGCAAGTTGTGGTTGATGAGAACCATGGTCGGAAAGAGTCTCATAAAGGAGACAAAAGAAGTAGAGGTGCGTCGAGAGCCACGGTGGCAAGATTGGCCACGAATTTGGTAGTTGTCGAGACATTCATTTTGGAGTTGAAGGAACGAGTAGCTTGGAAGGGTTGGGTTCTAACATTGCGGAATTAAGGGAAGACTTCAAGAGTGCCCTCAATGCTCTTGGTGCCAACTTGGGCCTTGAGATCAATGATTTAAGACTTGAGGTTTCTTGGTGGAAACTTTGCTGTGAGATCACGGGTGAAATTATGAGGATGCATGGTGATGTCAAGAAGAGCGGAGATCTCTTCGAAGAAAAAAAAAAAAAAAAAAAAAAAAACACGAAACGAGAAAAATTGCAACAAGAACACCAAAAAAGTCGAAACTCTATGTAAATCGAACCCCATATAGTTATCTTATACCTAAAATCAAACCTCAATCAAGACCCCATAATAACATACACAACTAAAAAGCGCACATTCAAACCCAAGAATCAAAATCGAGCCGACTAAAATAAAATGTTTTCTATGAACCTAATAATCAAAGCCAGAGTAGATTCACGAAATACGGGTCGGGTGGGGAAAACTATTTAAACTTCCATTTGTCAAAAAGTCCCTAAAATTTTCGTAAATCACCATGGCACATAGTTGTATCCCTAGAATCAGAAAAAAAGAAATAAAAAACACGAAATGGGTCATATACCTAAAAATAGCAACAAAAACACCAAATAAATTAAAGAGCAAATTCCCCAAATACCCCAGAAGTACACCTCTACCTACCTACAATATATTCCTTTTTTTTCTATTTTTTTTTCATTTCTCAAAATGCCTACGGCAAATATCGCCTCGGGAGAGTTTGGGCGACTTTCTTGGGCGACTGGGCCCCACTATACCTGGGGCGACTTGTTTTTTTTTTGTCTTTTTGTGAAAAAATCAAACCTAATAAAATATTATAATACTACATATTTTTGGACGATGGGGTCCCACTCATGATGTTTCTTGGGTGACTGATTAAGGCAGAATGCGTTGGAGTGGCTGCAAACCCCGTTGACACTAATCTTTTCTGCGTGTGATTACTTTTTCTATAGATAATATATCATTTAAGATAATAATCGTATAGTTTATAATGAATGGTAAACTTTTTTTAGTGTTGATGTAGAACAACTTAGGCTACTGGACGTGCGATATAAAGATGAACAAATTGTTGTCTTTGGATGGAAAAAGCATGGTGATGTAGCAAACTCAGACCTGGTTGCCCCAGCATGGTCCCCTAGTGGGCTTCTCTTAACAGCGGGATCCGGTGGAAGAGAGGTGAAGGTCTTTAACATTAGGTACCATGAGAAACAAGAACCACTAAGTTGTGAAAACGGACCTTGAAGGAAAAGTCAACAAAGTGGCTTGGGCTCCAACCCCCCAGGTCCTAGTCTCAACTGGAGACACTAAAACAGGCTGGATCGTGACATCGATATTGTGTTTTGGTTATTATTAGTCTATATCATATACCAGTTTATGCCATGCCAATAATACCCCAATTGTTTATTTTGACATGTGGATTTTGCTATGATTAATGTTGTAAGCACATTCATATACCTAACAAATTTCATGCAGTAGACTCGGTTGACTTGTGTTATGTTTAATTAAAAAAAGATACTGATAAATCTTACTATAATAGAAGTCACAGAAACAGCAGGCCATGTATATACCTAGAAATTGGATGGTGATTTTTTTATATTTTTTTTGAACGGCGAGTTAGTAGTTAGTGATTTGATCCCACAGTGACATCCAGTTGGGCAGTATGCAAGCATCAAACCTTTCTCCTTAGGGGATAAACCCCACTCCTGATTCTATTTTTTTCAGGCCCCTGAAGGTCCATGGAGAGACTCAAACCTGAGACTCTTCAAAAATACCTCTCCAAGGTTACCCTTGGTGGCCAACTGAGCTAGCTCAGTTGGTTAAATCTGGTGGTGTTTTGGGGTAGGGAGGGTGAAGTAGATGAATATATATTTGTGGTAGGTGTGTTTGATTTTTGTGTTTGTTTTTATATGTGTTATTTTTTAAGTGTTTCCGTTTAATAGTGAAAAAATGGCACACAAAACGAGAATGATTATGAGGGTAACGAGGTATAAAATATATAAAAGTTGCACTTCTTACTTAATCGGTTGCCCATGAAACATCATGAGTGGGACCCAGTCACCCAAGAAATATGTACTATTATAATATTTTATTAGGTTTGACTTTTTCACAAAAAGATAAGAAACAAATCGCCCCAAATATAGTGTGGCCCAGTCGCCTAAGAAATTGTATAGACTACTAGCTTACACACTAATACTTGCAATGTACTAGTAAAGTACTAGTGTATCGACACGTGTCCCAATATTATAGAAGACAAAAGTCACCCAAACTCTACCGAGGCGACCTTCGCCCTGGGGCATTTTGAGAAATGGGGAAAAAATGGGGCATATATGGTAGGTAGATTTGTACTTGTGGGGTATTTGAAAATTTTGCTGAAAATCAAAACCCCTATCCTAAACCCCGTATAGTTTCTTATCCCTAAAATCGCAACAAAACACCTTAATCAAGATAAAAACGCACATTCAAGAAATCACATTGATCACAACAACATTATAGCCTTCAAAATCAAACCTATACATACTTGAGAAATCATAAAAACCCTAACCTTCAATTGAGATTGATTAAGGAGTTACGTATATGAATAAATTAACAAACAAGAATGAACGTAAATAAGTTTCATTATTTTTTGAAAAGAATAATACGTGATATGTCAATATTACGATAAACAATTTGACTTTTAATTATTAAAATAGTAAACGAACATGATAGTCATAAAGAGCAAAGGTATGTACTTGAGTAGTCCATATTCATTCCATGAACATTTAAATAATTATAAAAAAATGTCAAATTAAAAGGAAGTTGTTGATAAAAGTATACGTAGAGTTAAAAAAAATGGTATGAAACATGTCATTTGATCAAGTTGAATAGAAATGAAGAGCAACATCAATTCTAAGTCGATTCTTAGAACCACCAACAGAAAAAACAATTGGATTCTTGTCTTCAATAGCAGCAAAACAGTTGGATTCTTGTCTTCATGAGCTGATTCTTATTTTTCTCTTCACCAGTAGCAGAAACTTGATCACCAGCAGCAGTAAAAACTTGATTTCTTTTCATTTGATTTCATTTTATCTTTCATAACATGCTTTTAATTACCGGTTAAATTTGTTCCATAGATTGTGTAAGCAAAATATTATTTTCCATTTCCAATATTGTTGTATCGTATACACCCGTGAGATGTGATTTTCCATTTTCGTGTTTCAAAAGTTTGTCAAATGAGTTTTGCCATGATCTATTTTTACACTAATGTTAAATGCCCCATATTGTATGTTTGTCTAAGTTAAAAGCTTATTTGCTTGCGGACAAGCAAATCCCAAGTGTACTTAATAAAGTGCCAAATCGTACCGTTTTTTAGGGTCATTTAACCTTTATCATTTACTACCTAAAATCCTTTATATTTGACTTTTAGGTCTTTGGGATCAGAGGCGCAGCTATGTAGGGGCGGGGAGGGGCGCCCGACCCCCCGAATTTTTTTTTTTGTGATGTAGGGGGTTTATAGTTTTCGTGTAGAAAAATTTCGGTATATTTGGTTTCGACCCCCCATTTTAATTGTGAAATTTGTTGTATACATTAAGCAATAAAATTTTGATCCATTACATTTTACATAAGCCCATCTACCCAAACTAAAATTAATTAATAAACCAAATCCCAAACTAAAATCCATTACTTATTTACTTAGCCCATTAAAAAAAAAAAAAAAAAAAAAAAAAAAAAAAAAAAAACCCTCCCCCAATCGACCCTCATCTCCTCCCACAGTCTCTCCTTCCTGCCTCCTGGCTCCTCACTCCTGCAGTCTCGCCGGCCACCACTGACCACCGTCGACGGCCGACCACCACCTCAGCGGCCCTTCTGGTCAGGTTTGTTGTCTTTAAATCTATTATCTACTTGTCTTTTATTTAGGGATTTAGTATAATTGTAGAAATTAGGAGTGTATCAACCTAAGCTTGAAGAGTATAAGCCTAGAGGTCCAAAGAATAATCTTCGTCGATTTAAATTTGCTTAGTTTGGTATGTTCCCTAATTGGTTAGAGTATTCTCCAACAACACACAAGGCTTATTGTTTTCTATGTTTAAGTTCGAAAGGCTGAACTCTAATTTTTTCAATGAATCGAACCAGGTACCAACCGTTTGTCTCCTTTTTAATGTTTAGTCTTGGACAAATGTTTAGTTTTTTAGTGATTGAAACTTTTTTTTATATAATAATAGTATTTAATTTTTGACTCGACCCGAATCGAATCACCGACCCGAACATATTACCCGAAAAATAGCGTTAGGAAAAAAAAATAGATCCCGACCCCCCACTCAAAATTTTCTAGCTTCGCCACTGTTTGGGATTGGATTTTCTGAAACGTACATGATTTGGGCTCATTTGGAAGAAGAACGAATGAAAAAGACAGTTTCAAGTTTGTGACCGACATCTCTGAAGCCGTAACATATTCAACGTGACGCCGTTACACCCACAATCTGACGTGTCACAACCAAGTCGGTGAAAAAACCAAAATCGAAGATGGCGAGCTATCGACGTCACACCCAAAGACGTGGTCACAACCCAAACTTTATATATAGTTTTTTTTTTTTTTTTTTTTTTTTTTTTTTTTTTTTTTTTTTTTTTTTTGTGCAACGTTTGAGAGCTGAACCAAAACGATTTTCATGAGTTTTTCATTTTTGGAACCAAAACGATTTTCTTCTTGATTGCTATGCTAGGTTAGATCACTTTAGTATTTGTCTAGAATTGCGTGATACTTGTTTAGTTCATTATTTTTGTTTCATATTGATTTTTAATTAAGAGAAAAGTCCAAAATACATCATTGTTTTTTTTGCCTTTGCTCGCTTTACAACCTCCTCTTTTTTTTGACACAAAAATCATCTCTGTGGTAGTAAAGTTGGCACAAAATCATCCCTCCTTTACTAATATCAGTTAATGAGGACTAACGATGCAAATTATTTTCTGTTATCTCCTAACAAGAGTTAAACATCGTTAGTCCTTATTGAGTTAAAATATTTGCATCGTTAGTCCTCATTGACTATAGAGTTAAAATATTTGCATCGTTAGTCCTTATTGAGTTAAAATATTTGCATCGTTAGTCCTCATTGAGTTAAAATATTTGCATCGTTAGTCCTCTTACGTTTTCATCCGTTTTTCTCATGTTTTTATCAGTTTTCGTCCGTCTTTATACGTTTTCATCCATTTTTCTCATGTTTTTATCTGTTTCTTCCGTTTTCTCACGTTTTTATCCGTGCTCATACACTTTTATTCGTTTTCGTCTATTATTTTACATTTTCATCCATTTTTCTTATATTTTATCCGGTTTCATCTATTTTTATAGATATAAAAATGTATGAAAACTTGATATTTGATAAAAATGTTTCTGAATTGATTTTAATTCACTATTTTGACCTGTTTCAGGTCCGAATCATCAAAATTGTGAAACACAAAAGTTGTCTGGAATAACGTTTTACATCAAGACACACGAGATTTTAACCTGAAATTGTATCTCCACCACCACCACCCACCACCTCCACCCATCACCACCAACCACCGCCTCCACCACCACCGCCGACACCACCACCCATCGCCACCACCACCGTTACCACCACCACCGCTGCCGCCACCACCACCGCCGCCGCCACCACCACCACCGTCGTCGCCGCCACCACCACCACCACTTATAATATTCGTTCAGTGTATGGTGGTGGTGGTGGCGGCGGCGGGTGGTCGTGGGTGCTGGTAGCTCTGGTGGGTGGAGGTGGTGGGCGGCGGCTGTGGTGGGTGGTGATGGTTGGAGGTGGGTGGTGGTGGCGATGGGTGGTTGTGGCGATTGATAATGCGAAAAGTGTATCGCTTTTAAGGGGTCATTTAAGCTAGAATTCGTGATTATTTGATCAATCATTGCCCTAAATCGTTCCTTTTATCATTTTAGGTACTTTTGAGAAGAAATCTTGAAAGGGAGCATTTTAGACATTTTTGGAGCATAAAAGTGAAAAAAACGACAAAGTCACAAAATCCTTGCTGGGAACAGTACCTGACGACGTCAAGACTTCACACATGACAACGTCAAGCTTGGCAAAAGAGGTGGAAGTGGAAAATACAGATGACGGCCCAGAACATTTTTAGTGCAATTGACCTGACGGCATCACCAAGGCCGTCAGGGTCAAAATGTATGTGACGGCCCAGAGCTTTATTCCTTCTTGACAACGTCAAGATTGGATCTAGGCAATACGATCCTTAATTTGGTGGCGAGTTGACAGCGTCAGACACTACAACGTGACGCCGTCAGGATGTATTATCTATATATATTTTTCCAATTTTTCATTGTAAAGTGTGGACATTAGGAGAACTTTGGAGAGCTTAAACCCTAGACGAATTTTCTGTAAAAATAAGGTTTTCAACCCTTGTTCCATCCATGCTTAATTGAAGATAAGTTTTCCAATAATCATACGATATGTCTATGTGTTGTGTGATTCTATCTTATGCTTGTCTTTCTTTTAACATGCTAGGCTAGGTTTTTATTGTGTTTGCTTAGATGTAGTGAAACCTAGATGTTGATTATTGGTTGATGGTTTGTTTATAATTGTTGTGGATGATTGTATTCGATGTTAGGCTTAAGAAAACTGGCAGACTTCCATTGGTAACCTGCTTGAACGTCTTAAGAAACATGATCGGAGGTGTACTATGATTTTTGGTTGTATTTAATGCATAAGCGAATTCTAGTGATCCTATGTTAGGAGCTTTTAGTTGGCTCGACATAGGAGTGAAGTAGGACCTTATAGAGTTAGGGAATATTATACTCGGCCCTACGACTAGTATTAAGGAATATAACCCGTCATCCATGCAATTGTAACAAGCTAATTAACTGATGAGGCGAAAAATGAACCACTTTTAGGGGGTCGTTTAAGCCCGGAATTGAATTTATTTGATCAAATATTGCCCTAAATCGTTCCTTTTGTGATTTTAGGTACTTTGGGAGTGAATTCTGGAAAAGGAAGTGTGGAAAACTAGAAGGGGGGTTGAATAGTTTCCCGCTTTTTCGATTTTTTTAGCTTGAATATCCTTTTAAAAACTTTACGTTTGCTTAAAGATACAAACACAACTTTATATGTTTGATTCTTTGAAAAGCTTTTTATGTGAATAACAATTCTAACTTTACTTGTTTCATACATTGAAAAGCTTTACTTGTGATGATCCTAACTTTGCTTGTTTTAGTTCTTTGAAAAGCTTTATATTTGTTTCAAGATATAAACACAACTTTACTTGTTTTAATTCTTTTGGAAAGCTTTATATGTGATTAGCAATTCTAACTAAAAGACAACATGTAATAAGCAAAGATAAAGAAATAAACGATCAAACCACAACACGATTATTTATCGTGGTTCGGCTACAAGGACTCTTTTTCCTTGCCCTACATCCACGCCCCGAGTTTCCAACTCGAGAGTTATAAGCACTAATCAACAAGCTCCTTTCACCGGCGGAGAAAACCTTTACAACGTCGCTTACACTTTTACCGACACTAAGCTAGATGTCGAGTTCTTTTACAAGGGTACAACCACTCCCATTCGTCGCTTACACTTTTACCGACACTAAGCTAGATGTCGAGTTCTTTTACATGGGTTCAACCACTCCCGTTCGTCGCTTACACTTTTACCGACACAAAGCTAGATGTCGAGTTCTTTTCCAAGGGTACAACCACTCCCGTTAGTTCTTTTACAAGGGTACAACAACTCCCGACACACTATGTATTTTGAGGCCTAAAATACTAACCGATCACTTCTACATACATGATACAAATGAAGTATAAACTACCAAAGCTTATACATGACAAAGCTAACAAGTCTTGCAACTTAGAGTTGAAACTTGTAACTTCTTAAATGAACATGTGAACTCCTTTGCTACATAAGAGAATCACACAAGTTAGTAGCTACTGAGTATAATGAGAGAATATGTGTAAAATATGACTCTAAGTGATGAGGGATTTCTTGCAAGTCCTTTGGTATTTATACCAAAGAAAGTCAGTAGTCTGACGGACACGGCGGTACCCTCAGAAGGGGTCCGCCAGAACTGTTCAACCAAACTTACAATAAATCACTCCAAAACAAACAATGTCACATCTACTAAATACTAGTCAACATGCATTGCACCAAACATGGAATACTTCCAAAGTGTGTAAGAACTTCATGGATAGTCAAACACATAAACAAGCAATGTCACATCTACTAATTACTAGTCAACATGCATTGTACCAAACATGGAATACTTCCAAAGTGTGTAAAAACTTCATGGATAGTCAAACACATAAACAAGCAATGTCACATCTACTGAATACTAGTCAACATGCATTGTATCAAACATGGAATACTTCCAAAGTGTGTAAGAACTTCATGGATAGTCAAACACATAAACTTACCATAAATGCACATTGATGAGATGTGACACTTTCTTATTAAAGAAATACTTTCTTATTAAGGAAACAAAAACCATGTTAAGTTTAAAAAGAAATGTAAAGACTAGTTATACAAGACTTAAACTAAAATGATGTTTTACTACAATCTAAAGTTTGTATTTTGTCATTAATAAAACAAAGCAAAGATCTTTAAAATATAAATAACGTTTTTAGGCGATATTTGTATTAACAGGAAGCATTTTGGACGTTTTTGGAGCATAAAAGTGAAGAAAACGGCAAAGACTTAATTTTCCATGCTGAGAACAGTACCTGACGGCGTCAAGAGGAAAAATGTGACGGCGTCAGGAGTAAAATCCGTGACGACCCAGTGAAAACCTGAAGGCGTCAAGAGAAGGGCATCAAGAGTATTTTTGGTGACGGCCTGCATAAGGAGTACACATGACGGCGTCAAACTCAGATCTAGGCAGTCTGAGAAATTATTTGGCGGCGAGATGACGGCGTCAGAAATTTGTTCTTGACGCCGTCACCTCTCAGAATCTATATATACTTTTCTATTTTTCATTCATTAGGAGAGAAACTTGTGTGGAGAATTCTAGGGCCGAACCCTAATAACCCTAGGTCGTTTTTACTGTATTTTCAAGGGTTTTCACCCCTTGAAACCTTTCATGTTCAATTGAGATAAGTCCTCTTTCAATTCATTCAATATGTCTATGTGTTGTTTGAATATATCTTATACTTGTCTTGATTTCAACATGCTAGGCTAGATCTTTCATGTGTTTGCTTAGATATAATGAAACCTAGATGTTAATTATATGTTGATTACTTGTTTATAGTTGTAATGGATGAATGATTTCAATGTTAGGCTTAAGAAAACTGGCAGATCTCCACTGTGTAACGTGCTTGAACGTCTTAAGAAACATGAACCGATGTGTACTAGGTTTTATTGGTTGTATTTAATGCACGAGCAAATTCTAGTGATCCCATGTTAGGAGCTTCTTAGCCGGCTCGACATAGGAGTGAAGTAGGCGCTTATAGGATTGGGGAAGTAAGTACGCCACCCTATGAATGGTATTAAGGAATACAATCCGTCATCCACGCAACTGTAAAAAGTAATTAACCTGTAAAAGATATCTAGGGAGTAGTGAAACCTAAGTAAACACAATTCTCCCATATATTGCTCACACCTTTAGTTTAATTTAGTTTATTTTCATTTTTAATATTTTATTTTGATTGCATCTTTAGTAATTGGGTTAGTTGACTAGCAACTAATTCCGCCCAACTTCTTCAAAACCGAGATTTTTACTTGCTTTTATAAAAATATAAAAATACAAAAAGAATCATCCCTCATCTCTAGACCTAGTCTTTAGGTTTTCTAATCCTAGCGACACTATTTCTAGCTGAACGATCAATCCCCCGGTACTTGTCATTATTCTATACTACATCGATCAGGTACACTGCCTGGTGGGGGTTGTAAGCTTCTCGAGATCCCTCGAGAGGTAAAGCCTGGTGCAATCCCTACGCATCAAGTTTTTGGCGCCGCAGCCCGGGGAATAGTTATTGCCTAGGTTAGAGTCTCTTTTTATTAGGTCTACTTGCTAGATTCCTTTCTAGTAAGATTTTATTTTTATTTTTAGGTTTTCTTTAGTCTATCTTATTTCTTCGTGTTTTTGTTCGTAACTCTTTGCCATCCGACATCATGGACGATGGTAACATCACCTCAATGGCTTGATGTTACAACTAGAGAGTCAACCCGATTACGCCTATTCCAATTCTCTCTACGTGATCAAGCTAGTCAATGGCTTGAACGTTTACCCGCGGGATCCATCACCTCATGGCATGATCTCACCACTCGTTTCCTTGCTCAATTTTTCCCACCGGGGAGAACTACCAAGCTTAGAAATGACATCTTGATGTTTCAACAACGTCAAGGTGAAACCTTTTACGAAGCATGGACTCGATACAAAGACCTACTCCGAAAAGTCCCTCATCATGGCATCGAACCATGGCTCCAGATTCAAATCTTTTACGATAAAGTTAATTATCAAACAAGAAGGGCTATAGATTACGCAGCCAAGGGCAGGCTAAACAGACTTAGCATTGACGAATGCTGGAAAGTTCTTGAGGGGTTGGCACAGTACGAAGAAGAAGGATGGGAGGACCCGATGTTTTCAAGTAAGGGGAAACTTGATTACGCACACGCCTCCCAAGAACAATTATTAGGAAGTATTGAGAAGCAGGTAAAAGAATTAATGAGAGCTGAAATACCTGCTGCTGAAACCACAAGGAATCCTAATATACGTAGGAAAGTGGTTATCAACCATAATTTTCCTGAACGTTCACGACAAGAGGAGTTCGAAGGGATAATGGTAACTTTCATGAATAATCAGGAAAAACAAATCCGACACTTAGAAGTACACATGGAAAGCACTCGCAATGCTTTTATGGATTTAGCAGATAAATTCATATCAAGGATTAAAGAGAATATTAAGGAAAAATCCGCACCAAGAAAAATCGAAAAAATCTTTGAAGTTCCAACCCCTTTGGTGTTTGACCAAGAGGATAACGAGAAATCCTTTTCAAGTGCTTCGCCGTCAATCACCTCCTACTTTTGTGAGAATCCTCAGGAAGAGAAGTTTGCAATTTCATAACATTTTTGTTGGATGCTTTCAAACCACGCTCCCAAATTTGTGCAAGAGACGTTCCTTTGGTTTTAAACCCGGTGTGAAGAGGTTGCAACTCAACAACACCACAGCTTTAAGACCCTCTATGGAACAATACCTCTTTGTACCCACCGTTGACCAATGCAAAGGTTACAACTTAACTAAAACCTCACCCACCCCTTTCTACAACCACACCTCTTTCCGTGACAGTAATGAAACGTTCGACCCTGGTGGACTTCACTAATGGGATAGCTACTCATAGTTTTTACTTGTGTTTAGCTATTCACACTAGTGCAGGGACTGAATGTGGAATTACCACTTTTTATTCCTGATGTGGGCATCTGACGGCGTCAGATGTTAACTCTTGACGCCGTCACCTCGCTATCTCAACAATAATAACCCAAACTCCATCACTTTCAACTCATACCCCACAAATCACACCCAAATTGCTGCTCCACCACCGAGTCTCCATCACCCAATCTGACATCTTCTGTGACAAATCTCCACTTGGTAAGTAGTTTTTCTTCACTCTTTTTCGTTCAATTATCCTTAGGTTCAACCAATTTTGAAAACCCCCATCACCCGAAACCCCATTTTTGACCCATCTTTGATAAATCGTAATGCCTTCCCTTTGGTGATTTGTAATCATGAGGTTACCATTAGATGATGTTGTTCTACTTGAATCATGCGTTAATTAAGGAAAAATATTTCATGCCATGGATTTTTTGACCCCCCACCCATGTTTTCTGCATAAAGGAGTGTTTGGGTAATGGGTTTAGAGTTTGAAAATTGATTTTTCCCTCGTAATTGCATGGTTCGATTTCTGCTGGGTCTGACGGCGTCAAGATTCCCTTCCTGACGGCGTCAGATGTGTCTGACAGCATAAGCCAATAAAGTTCTCATTCTAATCGTTTTCGTCCACTCTATCTTTTTCCAGGAAAATGAGCAAGCGATCACGACAACACCGTGGCAGCTCATGTAGGTCCCAACAAGCTAACTATGGGGAATTGGTCCACAGTTGGGGTGAGTTCGACAATGATGCCGCTACAACTAAGTACGCGGAACTTGTTAATCACCAAATTGATGCTGGTGATGTGATTGATTGGGAGTTTCTGAGATCCCAAGGTCTGGAGGCTGAGTTTTTGGGGAGGATCCAAACCGATGGGTTCACGGGTCCTCAATGGTAGATATTGTTCAGGATGAGGGAGACTGTGTATAGTGAGTTGGTTAGGGAGTTCTTTGCGACTTTTCACTTTGATTTGGCGGAGGCCAGGACGGATATGGGGGGTACCACTATTTACTTTAGGTTAGGGGGGGGGGGAGGTTCGATCATGTTCGGTTACTGAGTTTGGGTGGAAGATTGGTTTGTACACTAGGGAGGAGGCTGTTGAGGGAGGTTTTATGCAGAGGTTATTACATGGGGAGACTGTGAGGAACGAGATGAGGTGCGCCACTTTTTGGCTGAGTATTGGGAACGGGGTGTACACCTCGACTACTGGGGCAGCCTCGATAAGGGACCCCATGATCAGGTTAGCCCACAGGTGCATCACATACAGCTTGTCGGGGCGTCATGATACCACTCACCGGGTCACTGCTTCAGATTGTTTCTACCTATATACCATCTTTTCAGCGGGTGTTTACTGCAACATCCCATTTTGGGTAGCCAGCTATTTGAAGACCAGTGTGGGGGATAGGGATATTGACAAGGTGTATGGGGGGATGTTCGTAACCCGGTTGGCTCGATCTTATAAGCTACTTGTTCCCCAGATCATGGGATACTTGAGCGACTGCGGGACTTGTAGGGTGGTGAGGGCTAAATCCCTCAGGCAGATGAGCATCGTGATGCAGCTGGTGGATGGGTCCTATACCTGGTACATGGTAGGAGGACCTGATGGTGCTGAGGATGATGATGATGATGAGGGAGCGCCCCAGCAGCATCAGTTCAGGGATTATGGGGTTGGGTCTGCTGATTACTACCGACACATGAGTCGGGGAGACTGGCAGGCACACCAGGGGGCCTGGATGGGTCAGGTGAACGCATGGCGGACCACCACTGACCAACGCTTTGATTGGATGTATGATCATACCATCTGCCAGATACAACACCTCTCCACCCGTGATCAGATCGAGCCCCTGCTGCAGATTGACCCATTCCCCGGTCGTGAGATGGACTACCCTCCCTACGGGTACACTGGGCACCTCCCTCCTGGTTATGACTACCGTTATGGTCCCCCTCCCCAATGATCTGTCTTGATGTCTGTTATGTTTGAACAATTTATTGATGGTGATGTATTTTGAAACAATTTGAATTGTACTAGTTTAGGTTATGGCTTTTGTTGGCCTTGGATAATTTTTATTTTTATTTTTATGTTGACGTTAATTAGTAATGATATAATGTGCTTATGGTTTCATCCTTTGTATTGTGTGATTTTTATTTTATTTGTTTGTTATTTGTTTTCATATGCATGCTTTATTTTTATTGTTGGTAAATCATGTTTCAAAACTAAAATGGTGAAAATACTTTATTTTGTTGTTTGGCTTAGTCTTAACTTCATCCAAAGGTATTTCGCAAAAGATAAGTGTAAGGGGAAACCCCAAATATGTTTTTAAGAAACAAAAGCCGATCATGATTCTCCACAATATTAAGTGAACATGTATATTCGTATTTGTTAGAGTTAAATGCTTGTATCGAGTCATAATGATGTTTTGCAGGATTTTCCAGGAAGTAGGACGAAGTTTTTCCAGAAATTTTATAAGAATTTTTGCAGGTCAAATCTGACAGCGTCATGAGTTTTACTCTTGACGGCGTCACGTTCAAAAATCTGGAAATTTTACCAGTTTTGTTTTTCTAACGGAGTCTTAAAGTTTTTGTTGAATCATTAGTTTTATAATCTCCAGGAAATCTGCAAACATCATTCCACAAGCATTATATCTTATTTTGTTTTCTTTGTTTGCATATGTAGATTGCCGCCGATTTTACGCGAGGTTGCCTTGTCTGTTTTCTCAGGTTTTTACAGGTTATGTATGACAAGAAGATGATTTATACTCTGGAAGGAAAGCTTTGATTGTTCATTTTCTTGGAGGAAGATCTAACCTGGCCACCTTATTATCCATACCGAGCGAATCAGGGGAGTATTTGATTTCATTCGTTTTACTTATTTCACTTTTACATTCTTTACTTGAATATTGGGGACAATGTTCATCCTAAGTGTAAGGGGAGGGTAAAATGATGATACCTTACAGATACACTTTCGCTTGAGTTTGTTTGTTTGATAGTAGATGTGTAATAAAACTATGAGAAATACTTGTTAGTGCAATTTTAGCGTCAAATTTAAATTTTTTTTACAACATTTAGGAGTGAAACTTTAGCCATAGCAAGCGTCTCATGGATAGGAGATTGTATGACTAGCACAAAACCGTACTATTCAGAAAAATTTTCCACCCAAATATGTAAGGTTCGCCTTTAGATTTGATAGGAGAAGCATTTACTATTAGTGCTTATGAGTGTACTGGTAGCATTTAGATTCTAGAACTTGCGTTAGTGATGCATCCCGAGACCGCTAGTGAGACTACATTCGTGTAGTAGGATTTACTACATGATAAGAGGCATTAGGATCACCCTTGTGCTAAACCCGTATCATAATTACTTGACCATTTAAGTCATATTACTTGGCTAGTTAAGTCAATTAATTTTCCCACACCCTTAGCGTTGTACTCATTTTTAGTACACGAAACCCCTAGTACACCCCTCCGAGCCTATCTTTTCGTTTCTAACTTTAAACATTTTACTTCAAGGAAGAATTTTTTACACTCCACTTAAATGTACACCCAAATCGCCTTAGCCTTCCGTGTATGCACTCATCTTTAGTGCATTATTGTTAAACCCTAAGTTAATTATCTAATTGATTACATGGTTGCTAAGTCGAGTCATATCCTTGTACATATTGTTTTGGGACGATTGAGACTCATGGGTAAAGTACTTATTTTATGGAGTAATGCGGAAGAACATCATATATTACCCCCATATGTCGTTAATCTTAAAAGTACTCCAAGTGTTTTGATTTTCTTAATTCGAGTCATTAGATTAGTTTATTGTAAAGTATGTAAAAATTCAAGTGTAAGGGGAATGTTCATTCCCTATGATGTATTATTTTAGATGGTAGGGTAAGAGTGTATGCAAAAAAAAAAAAAAAAAAAAAAAAAAAAAAAAAAACGGACTACCATCCTTTTTATTAGCTTAAGTCGAGTCTAGTCTTGGCTTAGCAATGCCATATTGTACATGTAATTAAACAAGATTGTTAACTCGCCACCAGTAAAGACTGCCTATATCCAACAAAACCGTGTATTCCATATCCCTACACCTAACGTTACAACCCTTTAAAAGACCTCTTTGATAGTTTATCCTAGGTGCTTACGTCATGTGGTGGAGGTTTGATCCTTTCCCAAGCCTATGGTAACCTATTTTTCTATGACAGGTAGTGAGAGATGTTTTCCATTTCCATAATGTGATATATACTTTATTACACCCGAGAGATGTGAGTATCTAAACACTATTTGTGAGGTGCTAGTGTGTGACCTCCGTGCTTGTCTTTGGTCTTTAGTGGAACGATTATTTGTTGTAATTACTTTTATATTAGTGTTAAATGACCCCTAACTTGTATTTTGATTAGAATAAAAGCGCATTTGCTTGAGGACAAGAAATTCCCAAGTGTAAGGGTATATGATAAGGCAAAAAATGAACCACTTTTAGGGGGTCGTTTAAGCCTAGAATTGAATTTATTTGATCAAATATTGCCCTAAATCGTTCCTTTTGTGATTTTAGGTACTTTGGGAGTGAATTCTGGAAAAGAAAGCATTTTGGATGTTTTTGGAGCATAGAAGTGAAGAAAACGGAAAAGACTTAATTTTCCATGCTGAGAACAGTACCTGACGGCGTCAAGAGGAAAAATGTGACGGCGTCAGGAGTAAAATCCGTGACGACCCAGTGAAAACCTGAAGGCATCAAGAGAAGGGCGTCAAGAGTATTTTTGGTGACGGCCTGCATAAGGAGTACACATGACGGCGTCAAACCCAAATCTAGGCAGTCCGAGAAATTATTTGGCGGCGAGATGACGGCGTCAGAAATTTGTTCTTGATGCCGTCACCTCTCAGAATCTATATATACTTGTCTATTTTTCATTCATTTGGAGAGGAACTTGTGTGGAGAATTCTAGGGCCGAACCCTAATAACCCTAGGTCATTTTTTACTGTATTTTCAAGGGTTTTCACCCCTTGAAACCTTTCATGTTCAATTGAGATAAGTCCTCTTTCAATTCATTCAATATGTCTATGTGTTGTTTCAATATATCTTGTACTTGTCTTGATTTCAACATGCTAGGCTAGATCTTTCATGTGTTTGCTTAGATGTAATGAAACATAGATGTTAATTATATGTTGATTACTTGTTTATAGTTGTAATGGATGAATGATTTCAATGTTAGGCTTAAGAAAACTGGCAGATCTCCATTGTGTAACGTGCTTAAACGTCTTAAGAAACATGAACCGATGTGTACTAGGTTTTATTGGTTGTATTTAATGCATGAGCAAATTCTAGTGATCCCATGTTAAGAGCTTCTTAGCCGGCTCGACATAGGAGTGAAGTAGGCGCTTATAGGATTGGGGAAGTAAGTACGCCACCCCATGAATGGTATTAAGGAATACAATCCGTCATCCACGCAACTGTAACAAGTAATTAACCTGTAAAAGATATCTAGGGAGTAGAGAAACCTAAGTAAACACAATTCTCCCATATATTGCTCACACCTTTAGTTTAATTTAGTTTATTTTCATTTTTAGTATTTTATTTTGATTGCATTTTTAGTAATTGTGTTAGTTGACTAGCAACTAATTCCGCCCAACTCCTTCAAAACCGAGATTTTTACTTGCTTTTATAAAAATATAAAAATACAAAAAGAATCATCCCTCATCTCTAGACCTAGTCTTTAGGTTTTCTAATCATAGCGACACTATTCCTAGCTGAACGATCAATCCCCCGGTACTTGTCATTATTCTATACTACATCGATCTGGTACACTGCCTGGTAAGGGTTGTAAGCTTCTCGAGATCCCTCGAAAGGTAAAGCCTGGTGCAATCCCTACGCATCATTAACCGGTAAAAGATATCTAGGGAGTAATGAAATCTAAGTAAACACATATTTTCTCATTATTATTTCCACTACATTATCACATTAGTTTATTTTCATTTCTTTTTATTTTATTTTGATTTCATCTTTAGTTAATTGGGTTAGTTGACTAGCAACTAATTCCGCCAACTCTTTCAAAATCCGAGATTTTACTTGCTTTTATAAAATATAAAAATACAAAAAGAATCATCTCTCACCTCTAGACCTAGTTTAGTAGGCTTTCTAATCCTAGCGAACACTATTCCTGAGTTGAACGATCAGTTCGCCGGTACTTGTCACTATACTATACTACAATGATCAGGTACACTGCCTGGCGGGGATTGCAAGCTTCTCAAGATCCCTTGAGAGGTAAAACCTGTTGCGAGGGCGCAATCCCGCGTATCAAGTTTTTGGCGCCGCAGCCCGGGGAATAGTCATTGTCTAGGTTAGAATTTATTTTTATTAGCTCTACTTGCTAGATTCCTTTCTAGTAAGATTTTTATTTTTATTTTTAGGTTTCTATAGATATCTCATTTCTTTGTTCCTTTGTTCGTAAACTATCTCGATGGATAACAATAGCATTGATCGTTTGATTCCTGTTGTTCGTGTTTTTAGTCGTAGGATTTTTCAACTACCTGCCCCAATCCCTTTAGTGGAAAATGAGAACCCACCTAGCCTCTCGCCTAACAATCACTTTGACAATAATTATGAGATGGAGGAGTCTGACCATGATAATGACCATAAGGCTAGTCCTTTTTACTATTCGGACTCCGATGAGGACCTAGATGATAGTGATGTAATTAATGAGGATAGGATGGAAGATGAGATGAACCCTCTTAGGTATATCGAACCTAGAACAAGGATTGAGAATGATAACTCATTTAATATGCAGTTTCCTTGTAAGTTCGGATTTAGGAGCTTTGATGCCTATCTTAACTCATCTCTACCAATGAACATAATCTCGCATAGTGAATACAATAAAATTATGGTAGATGAGTTAGAATACAAAGGAGATAATATTAATGCTAGGGCAATGACATTGCATGTGTTTGTAGGAAGATTTGTTTATCTGGTTGAGTTTATGGTTATGGAGAATCTAGGAGAATTTATCGATAGTAACTTAACCCAAGCTGTGTTTGGAAAACCCTTCAAAAGGTTAACCAACCTAGATGAAAAACTTATGGAAGGGTTAATTACATTCTCGGATGGGGATGAAGATTTTGTTTACCAAATGCCACGTGCACACCTTAGGTTCAAGGATTTTTCTATTGAGAAATGTAATAGGTATCCACCCTTTGATATGCTAAGTGAGAGTGATAAAAGGAAATGGCTTAAATATCCTCATGAAAAGAATAAAAGGTATTATCATGGGTGTTTAGAGCTAAGTGATAACTATAAAAAAGATGAGGCAACTATTAGGTGGCTCACACTTGGATATGTGAGCATAAGCGACACACGGTAGCCCATGACCTTGAGTCTACCTACAAGACTCGTAAATAAAGAAAAGCGCTTCTTGGGAGGCAACCCATGTTTTGTGTGTTTTTATTTGCTTGATTTTATTTGTTTTCGTATGCGTGTTTTATTTTTATTGTTGGTAAATCATGTTTCAAATTAAATTGTGAAAATGCTTTATTTTGTTTTTAACTTCGTCTTAATTACATATAAAGGTATTTTGCAAAAGCTAAGTGTAAGAGAAATCCAAATTTGTTTATAAGAACGAAAATGAGCATGATTCACTACAATATTAAATGAGCATGTATATTAGTATTTGTTAGAGTCAAATGCTTGTATCGAGTCATAATAATGTTTTGCAAGATTTTCCAGGAAATAAGGCATAAGTTTTTCCAGAAATTTTCCAGAAACTTAACATAAGATTTTTCTAGGAACATTCTGACGGCGTCAGGAGTTACAAAGTGACGGCGTCAGGTACTAAAATTCTGAAAAATTTTGCGAGTTTTGTTTAAACCGGAGTCTTAAAGTTTTTGTTGATTCTTTAGTTTTATAAACTCCAGGAAATCTGCAAACATTCATTCCACAAGTATTATATCTTAATTTATTTTCTAGTATATATAGATTGCCGCCGATTTTACGCGAGGTTTGCCTTGATTGTTTTCTCAGGTTTAACAGGTTATATATGACAAGAAGATGATTTATATTTTTGGAGGGAAGCTTTCAAAGTTCATTTTCTTGGAGGAAGATCTAACCTTGTTGACACACTATCCACACCGAATGAATCAGGGGAGTATTTGTTTTCATTCTTTTACCTGCTTTACTTTTACATCCTTTAATTGAAAATTGGGGACAATGTTCATCCTAAGTGTAAGGGGAGGGTAAATAATGATACCTTATAGGATACAATTGCACTTGAGTTTGTTTGTGCGATAGTAGGTGTGTAATAAAACTAATAGAAATACTTGCTAGGGCAATTTTAGCGCCAAATTTAAATTTTTTTACAACATTTAGGAGTGAAACTTTAGCCTTAACAAGCGTCTCATGGAACAGAGTTGTATGACTAGCACAAAACCGTACCACTAAGAAAAATTTTCCACCCAAATATGTGAGG
This sequence comes from Artemisia argyi, assembly GCA_030686995.1. Lineage (NCBI taxonomy): Eukaryota > Viridiplantae > Streptophyta > Magnoliopsida > Asterales > Asteraceae > Artemisia > Artemisia argyi. Next base: position 169,304,126 of record CM060679.1, on the reverse strand, counting down.
TTCGCCTTTAGATTTGATAGGAAAAGCATTCATTATTAGTGCTTATGAGTGTACCGATGGTATTTACATTCTAGAACTTGCGTTAGTGATGCATCCCGAGACTACATTCGTGTAGTTAGGATTTACTACATGATAAGAGGTATTAAGATCACCCTTGTGTTTAAACCCGTATCATAATTACTTGACCATTTAAGTCATATTACTTGACTACCGAAGTCAATTAATTTTCCCACGGCTTAGTGTTGTACTCATTTTTAGCACATGAAACCCCTAATACACCCCTCCGAACCTATCTTTTCGTTTCTAACTTTAAGCATCTTACTTAAAGGAATAATTTGTTTACAATCCACCCAAATGTGCAACCAAATTGCTTTAGCCTTCCTTGTATGCACTCATCTTTAGTGCATTATTGTTACATGTTTAAACACTTAGTTAATTATCTAATTGATTACATGGTTGCTAAGTCGAGTCATATCTTGTACATATTGTTTTGGGACGATTGAGACTCATGGGTAAAGTACTAGTGTTATGGAGTAATGGGGAAGACATCAATTTATTACCCCCTTATGTACGTTAATATTTAAAAAGTACTCCAAGTGTTTTGATTATCTTGATTCGAGTCAGAGTAGTTTATTGTAAAGTATGTAAAAATTCAAGTGTAAGGGGAATGTAAATCCCCTATGATGTATTATTTTGGATGATAGGGTAAGAGTGTATGAAAAAAATCAAGAAAAAGAAGAAAAAAATAGAAAAAGAAAGAGAAAAACATACGGACTACCATCCCGTTTCATTTTATGTTTGTTTTATGTTTTTTATTAGTTCATGATTAGCTTAAGTCGAGTCGAGTCTTGGCTTAGCAACGCCATATTGTACATGTAATTAACCAAGATGATTAACTCGCCACCAGTAAACATTGCCTTTATCCAACAAAACCGTGTTTTCCATATCCCTACACCTAATATTATAACCCTTTAAAGACCTCTTTGATAGTTTATCCTAGGTGCTTACGCCAAGTGGTGGAGGTTTGATCCTTTCCCAAGCCTATGGTAATCTATTTGCTATGACAGGTAGTGAGAGATGCTTTCCATTTCCATATTGTGATATATACTTTATTACACTCGAGAGATGTGAGTATCTAGACACTATTTGTGAGGTGCTAGTGTATGAGCTCCGTGTTTGTTTTTGGTTTTTAGTGGAACGATTATTTGTTGTAATTACTTTTATAGTGTTAAATGACCCATAACTTGTATTTTGGTTAGAATAAAAGCGCATTTGCTTGAGGACAAGCAAATCTCAAGTGTAAGGGTATTTGATAAGGCAAAAAGTGTACCGCTTTTAAGGGGTCATTTAAGCCCGAATTCGTGATTATTTGATCAATTATTGCCCTGAATCGTTCCTTTTGTCATTTTAGGTACTTTTGAGAAGAAATCTGAAAAAGGAAGCATTTTAAACGTTTTTGGAGCATAAAAGTGAAGAAAACGACAAAGTTTCAAAATCCTTGCTGGGAACAGTACCTGACGACTTCAAGACTTCACAAATGACAGCGTCAAGCTTGGCAAAAGAGGTGGAAGTGGAAAATACACATGACGGCCCAGAACATCTTTAGTGTAGTTGACCTGACGGCGTCACCAAGGTCGTCAGGGTCAAAATGTATGTGACGGCCCAGAGCTTTATTCCTTCTTGACAGCGTCAAGATTGGATCTAGGCAATACGATCCTTAATTTGGCGGCGAGTTGACGGCGTCAGACACTACAACGTGACGCCGTCAGGAAGTATTATCTATATATATTTTTTTTTTCCAATTTTTCATAGTAATGTGTGGAACATTAGGAGAACTTTGGAGAGCTTAAACCCTAGACGAATTTTCTGTGAAAATAAGGGTTTCAACCCTTGTTCCATCCATGCTTAATTGAAGATAAGTTTTCCAATAATCATACGATATGTCTATGTGTTGTGTGATTATATCTTATTCTTGTCTTTCTTTTAACATGCTAGGCTAGGTTTTTATTGTGTTTGCTTAGATGTAGTGAAACCTAGATTTTGATTATTGGTTGATGGTTTGTTTATAATTGTTGTGGATGATTGTATTCGATGTTAGGCTTAAGAAAACTGGCAGACTTCCGTTGGTAACTTGCTTGAATGTCTTAAGAAACATGATCGGAGGTGTACTACGATTTTTGGTTATATTTAATGCATAAGCGAATTCAAGTGATCCCATGTTAGGAGCTTTTAGTCGGCTCGACATAGGAGTGAAGTAGGAGCTTATAGAGTTAGGGAATATTGTACACAGCCCTACGACTAGTATTAAGGAATATAACCCGTCATCCATGCAATTGTAACAAGCTAATTAACCGGTAAAAGATATCTAGGGAGTATTGAAATCTAAGTAAGCACATATTTTCTCATTATTGTTTTCACTGCATTATCACATTAGTTTATTTTCATTTCTTTTTATTTTATTTTGATTGCATCTTTAGTTAATTGGGTTAGTTGACTAGCAACTAATTCCGCCCACTCTTTCAAAACCTGAGATTTTACTTGCTTTTATAAAATATAAAAATACAAAAAGAATAATCTCTCACCTCTAGACCTAGTTTAGTAGGCTTTCTAATCCTGGCGAACACTATTCCTGAGTTGAACGATCAATCCCCTGGTACTTGTCACTATACTATACTACAACGATCAGGTACACTGCCTGGCGCGGATTGCAAGCTTCTCAAGATCCCTTGAGAGGTAAAACCTGTTGCGAGGGCGCAATCCCGCGTATCAGCGATGGGTGATGGCGGCGGCAGTGTTGGTGGCGACGGTGGTTGGTGGTGGTTGGAGGCAATGGGTGGTGGTGGTGGTGGGTGGTGGTGGCGTTGGTGGGTGGCAGTAGTGGGTAGTGGTGGTGGTGGCGGTGGTGGTGGGTGGTGGTGGGCGGTGGCGGTGGTAACGATGCAAATATTTTAACTCAATGAGGACTAACGATGCAAATATTTTAACTCTGTAGTCAATGAGGACTAACGATGCAAATATTTTAACTCAATGAGGACTAACGATGCAAATATTTTAACTGAATAAGGACTAAAGATGCAAATATTTTAACTCTATAGTCAATGAGGACTAACGATTCAAATATTTTAACTCTTGTTAGGAGATAGCGGGAAATAGTTTGCATCGTTAGTCCTCGTTAACTGATATTACTAACGGAGGGATGGTTTTGTGCTAACTTTACTACCACAGGGATGATTTTTGTGCCAAAAAAAGAAAAAGGATGTAAAGCGAGCAAAGGCCAAACCATAGGAATGTATTTTGAACTTTTCTCTTTAATTAACTTAGTTAGGGTCTTTCCTAGCTTGGATGTTAACTAAATTAACTAGCTAAATAATCAACCTCCGCATCTGTACTATAAGGGTAGATAGTAAAAGTTTAGGTAGCAATAAGATACTTCATGCGTGCTATAGGTTCGGAACCGAACCGAACTGACCCGAACCGGAAAACCGAGAAACGAATTTCACGAAAAACCGGAACCGAAACCGAACCGATGGGCCGTTGGTTCGGTTCGGTTTTGTCGGTCTAGGTGTATTTTAGTATGTTCTTGTCGGTTTTGGGCCGAACCTGACCGACCCGACCCGAAACAGAAATCATGTGAAACAGGAAACCAAAACCGAACCGACGGGCAGTACTATTCCAATGAGAATGACCAGCCCCAGGTCTTCTATACAGTATAATCAATGTATCACGAAAACTTTCATATTGAGTAGATAGAAAAATACCAAAAACAATCTTCTTCCTTCTTTAGATCAAATTGTCATACTCTACGAACATACCTTACTATTCCAATGAGAATGACCAGCCCCAGGTCTTGCTTATACTACACTACAACAATTAAGTACACTGTATAGGAGGTTGTAAAACTTTAGAGTTGCAACCACCACATCAAGTTTTCATTAACTCTTATCATTGGGTTTCTATACAGTATAATCAATGTATCACGAAAACTTTCATATTGAGTAGATAGAAAAATACATTTCTGAGTCGAGTCTTTGAAAAAAACAAGATATCTGATATTTGTTTGTGTGAGTTTGCCTAAAAAAAATAAAAAAATAAAAATCATAAACGAATGACAATATCAATCAACTATAACAATAAGGGAACCGAACCGAACTGACCCGAACCAGAAAAACCGAGAACCGAATTTCATGAAAAACCGGAACTGAAACCGGACCGATGGGCCGTCGGTTCGGTTCGGTTTTGTCGGTCTAGGTGTATTTTGGTATGTTTTTGTCGGTTTTGGGCCGAACCTGACCGACCCGACCGGAAACAAAAATCATGTGAAACACGAAACCGAAACCGAACCGACGGGCCGTACTATTCCAATGAGAATGACCAGCCCGAGGTCTTCTATACAGTATAATCAATGTATCACAAAAACTTTCATATTGAGTAGATAGAAAAATACCAAAAACAATCTTCTTCCTTCTTTAGATCAAATTGTCATACTCTACGAACATACCTTACTATTCCAATGAGAATGACCAGCCCCACGTCTTGCTTATACTACACTACAACAATTAAGTACACTGTATAGGAGGTTGTAAAACTTCAGAGTTGCAACCACCACATCAAGTTTTCATTAACTCTTATCATTGGGTTTCTATACAGTATAATCAATGTATCACGAAAACTTTCATATTGAGTAGATAGAAAAATACATTTCTGAGTCGAGTCTTTGAAAAAAACAAGATATCTGATATTTGTTTGTGCGAGTTTGCCTAAAAAAATAAAAAAAATAAAAATCATAAACGAATGACAATATCAATCAACTATAACAATAAGGGAAGTGATTTGCACACTCCCAAAAATGATTGGCACACTCAAATTTTGAGTGTGTTGACATTTATACCCTCACATTGTTTGGACTTATTCATATCCTGTAAGGGTATAAATGTCAACACACTCATATTTTAAGTGTGCCAATCATTTTTGGAAGTGTGCAAATCACCTCCCTAACAATAATTTGTCAGCTATATTATTCTGATTTGTAAAAGCTTTTGGTAACAAGCTATAACGATAACTATACATTATAAACGAACCTATAATCCTAAAAGCTAAAATTGTAGCTAAAGATACCTTCAATATTTATCCTAAGACTAGGCACTATGGTCACTAACTTAACACCTTTACATCATTATTTAACACACCGCCAAACCCACCACCTTTTACTCACTATGCTCACCACCCAATCCACCGCCAAACTCATCTTTTAAACAAATTAATTAAAAAACTAAATTAAACTTTTATTCATAACTAATAAAATTACATTAAAAATTAAAAACAAAATACATATTAAAAACTTAAATTAAACTCCACGAGAAAGGTGTTAGACTATATCGACACAGAGGTTTTGATGTGCGTCTGTCGATTTGATTTGTCTGATAACTTGTATCGTTTGTTCATGAGTTCATACGAGGTCGTCCTCATGATGTGCTCCCTCCTGATGCCAGTTGGGAGATATCACATTTACTTTGTGTTTTCGAATCATATTATGTAATATGCTGCGTGTATACATCATATTCCTTATTTTATCAACAAACAACGTTCTTGTGGGATTGGCTAATGTAGTTCATTCTTTCTTGAGAACACCAAAGGCTCATTTCACATCTTTTCTTGTCGCTTCATGCATTCTCTTATACAATATTCACTTGTGGTCATCGTTGCTTGAATGTGAAATTGACTTAACAAGTGCCACCCATTCTGAATATATCCCACAACAAGATAATATCCCCATTTGTAACTTATGCCGTTAGCCACAGACAGAACGTCTGGTGCTTTTTCGTCTTTGAGATTGTTGAATAAAAGCGATTGATGTATAACATTGATGTCGTTATTCGACCCAGAAACACCAAAGAAAGCATGCCATACCCATAAGTCTTGTGACGTAACAACTTTCAGCAAAATGAATGGATTCGAACCATGATCACGTCAATATTGCCTTTTATATGCATTTGACAACCAAACTACTCCCAATCTACAAGCAAGGCTTCCTAACATTCCTGGAAACCTATGTTTTTCTTCATGAAACCGATAAATTTATTCCACATCAGTGTAAGCAGGTTTTCACAAATACTCTGCTTCAAATATTTTCTTATCACTTACAAAAATAGTCAATAGAATCACAAGAAGTTGTTGCACCAATTTGCAGATATTCATCAAGAGCGTCAAGAACAGTGTCGTATGCTAGTTGACAAATTGCGAAGGTGCACTTCATCAATGCCAAAATGCCTTCTCTTTAAGCACAATCAATATTATAATGAAATAGTTCAAAATGATTAGTAACATCTTCAACTATGTTTGTGAATAGTTCTCGACTCATTTGGAATCTCTTTTGGAATGTATATGTATCGTCCATCGGATGCTCAATAAAATAGGTGTCGACTAAACGATCATGAGCACCATAACGATCTCTATTCACGATGTTTTTTTATACCTCATGAATTTTCACATTTTCATTTAATCTTAATAAACAATGTCGTTTGTTTTTAAAAAGACAAGTTCTTATTAGTAAGTTCTTCTTCTTTCAATGAGTCTGTAAACATGAATATTTTGGATTATGAAAAATGATAAATATTTTGTTTTAAGTTTGTGTAGATATCGAGAAACATGATGTTTGATGTTGTGTATGAAGATGATGGGGTATGAGGGATGGAGGGTACTTATAAGTAAATAAAATTTTAAAGTTTATATCTAATGGTGTTTTTTTTTTTTTTTTTTTTTTTTTTTTTTTTTTTTTTTAAGATATGTTTGGCGCGGAGCTTTTTAGAGTTTTTTGAGACAATGAGCGGTGAGCAATGAACTTTTTAATTTTAATGTTCGTTTATCAAAAGAGCGACGAGCTTTGCTATTTTTTAAGAATGCTCATTTTTTTCAATACTTTTTAACAAACACACCCGTTTAAGTTAGAGTATGGCCCCCATTTTGGACCTTTTCTTTCTTGAACTCTTGTCATCACTAACCAAAAATTTGCAAAAAAAAAACCCACCACCATATACTCAAACACAACTCCTATGAAATATATTTGCAGGGTTCAAGAGCCAATTAAGACCCAAAACAGTAAACCAATAACCACAACCCAAAACCCATATCACTAATCCAACCAATAATCATGAACTCACTACGACGGCTTCCCCTCGCCGGAAAACACTTGTTTAACCCATTAACCCAAATCTTAAACCCATTATTTCCCGCCAAAAACACATGTTATTATAGTCATGCAAGTTGGTTAGCCGGGGGGTTAAGGAAAAAGACAAGGGAGTTGCCGGGTATAGTGCAAGCGGGTGAGCCGGTTTTGCATGATGCAGCTAAGGAAGTATTGACTGAGGAGATTGGTTCGGGTCGGGTTCAAAAGATAATAGATGATATGGTGATGGTTATGAGGACAAGACCTGGTGTTGGTCTTGCTGCTCCTCAGATTGGTATTCCACTCAAAGTTAGTCCTTATTTTTGCTTTATAAGTTTTAAGTAAATTTAGTGACCATCACTAGATATACATTTGGTGGTGGGCAAGGCCGGTTCGAGTTTTCGGATGCCCGGACTGAAAAATGGCCCTTGTAAACAAATAACACGTACAGTCGTACACTATCTTCTACTAAGTTTTACCAAGTGTTCTAGACCCGATTCTATGATTAATGATGAAACATTGCAACATAAACCTAAGAAGCATATTTGATATTATGTTATAAGTTTCTGTGACAGTAAACGTATCCTGTTGGGCCAACGGCAACCTTGGTCATCTACATGTATTTACACCGGAACACATAAGTATATGTATAAAAAACAAAGCAACAAAAATTAGAATATAACATGGCTCAATAATCACACAAAACAGATAACTCAAAGGACAACATGTTAAGATAAAATTGACAACATCTGTAGTAATGGGGTTGCTATTTTTCCCCAAGTTGTAGGCTGTTTGTTTTGTCTTTGGCATTGCTTTGTTTCTTTTTTTAAGAGATTGAGATATAATCCAAGGGACTAGATATGTTTAAGTAATGTTGTAATCCTTTTCTAAAACTGAAACAAATATACCATATGATAAAAAGAGGATCAAATATGCTTATAAAACAATTAAACAATAAGTGCAATAAATAAAAAAGAGTGGATACGTATATGATGAATCAATCAGACGGGGCACATAAGCAACAAAAACGAAACTGAATAATAAGTGAAAAATTTTCTTTGGGTAAAAAACGTAATTAACATAAAAGGAAGAACAACAAGGGGACAAGATGTGTTGATCTCACCGTAGATGAGATCAACAGACAAGAAGAAGACGAGGAGTAGCGACCCATAACCTTGGAGACATAATTTTCCCAATTGCCAAATTGTAGTTCTGGACATCTGGCTGTGGTCAGAAATTGGGGTTGAAAATGTGTGTAGCATGTGCCTTTTAATTATATACTAACATAATGTGGGCCTAAAATATGCCCTCTTCTTTCTGCTGCCTTGGGCCATCGCCTACCTGGCGCAATACCAGGGCCGAGCCTGGGGAAAGGGTGGGAAACAGTCACGGGATGCCTTGGTTACATTTGAGTCAAAGACTTGCCCTCGGTTAACCTCAACAGAGAAAACCTCATCCGTTTACCCGTTTACCAAAACAACTCGTTATTAAAACGTCACAACCTAAAACAACAAAACACACCTAATCACTAAATTGCGCAGACCTTTTCATCAAAGGTGGTTATATACTTATATGCATCTGTTTATACTTCTCAATTAATCATTTTCAAACCAAACAGCCCCTAATTTGGCCCTTTACTGATTCACGAACAGATAATAGTTTTGGAGGATACTAAAGAGTACATAGCACATGCACCAGAGGATGAGAACATAGCACAGGACAGGCGCCCTTTTGATCTTTTGGTTTGTCTATTCCACCTTCAATATTAACTAATCCTGCCTCTTTGTAAAAGTGAGTTTTCTTATAAAAATCTTGAAAAATGTAGGTTATTTTGAACCCAAAACTTGAAAGGAAGGGCAACAAGTCGGCATTATTTTTCGAAGGCTGCTTAAGGTGTGTTCACTGGACACCTTTATCAATCTTTAATGTGTCAATAAGGCTTGAAGCGCTTGTGTAACAGACGTTCAAACAAATGGATGGAAATGGTGATGGTTTTTTGCTGGAATGTTTTTGCAGTGTTGATGGATATAGAGCAATCGTGGAAAGGTACCTAGAAGTTGAGGTAACAGGGTTGGATCGAGATGGGAAGCCCATAAAGGTGGATGCTTGTGGGTGGCAGGCTCGCATTTTACAACACGAGTGTGATCATCTAGAGGGTACATTGTATGTTGACAAAATGGTGAAACGAACATTCAGAACCATAGATAACTTGGATTTGCCTCTTGCCAAGGGTTGTCCTAAGCAGGGCGTTCGGTAGCATTGTGGTTTCAAGATGACTTTGTACTAGTTGAGAGTCTTTGGCCAGGATTTTGGTCCCCCGATTGGGACTTTGAAATGTTAAAGAGTTTGGATGTTAAAGATCACAGACGAACTAGACCATATGTGGAGTCTGGAGGTGTCGCCTATTGATGTAGGATTTTTTTTTGTGTTTATTGATGAAAGAATAAAGCACTCAAGTCATGCAATTCATTGAGATTAATATAGCATTCAAAGTTGAAGTCTTCAAGCCTTTATGTTTCGTCCGAGCCTAAATGAATGGAGACGAAGCAAGATTCTGGTGAAGAAATAGTCAGGTTATTTTTTAGCTGTTTTCCGCTCACGCTATTACAACATTTAATAGAACACCACCCCCATTTATTCTCGGTGTCTTTAACTCTTCTCCGTGCCATTATTCCTGAAGCAATATCCTTGTACACACACTCCCCCTGCTGTCCCCACACACTTGGTACTACTACCAACAAATGTTTTCGTCAATTCTAGTGGCATTCTTTCTATCAAAATCCATTCATCACCCTCTCCTAGCTCACAAACCAATACATCCCTGTCATGGGTCCCGCCAACAACTGCAACCTTTCCGTCTCGTGGGACCAATGCAGTAAATTCGAGTGTGTCACCCATTGGCAGACTGTGTTCCTTCCTCGTAGCCATTTCAAAGCTCATTATGCTATATGCACGGGCTAGACCCCGTTTGAATAGACACTCTCTTTTTGGGTCCATACAGCAAGCCTCACGGCGAACTCGACTGGCATGGACCCCATGACTGTCCACTTATTACTTTTAGATCAAACATTTCTAATGTCGGCTCGTATGAGGCAGCGCTGCCACTTGCAGCCTCAGACATCCCACCAGCCACATACAACTTGAACTGGTTAGTACAAGTGTACAACCCTCTATGACTCCCACTGCTGGATTAGTCCTTGCTTTTTGCAGATGTGGAAGGTGATCAAATTGACCAGTAAATGGATTATAAACTGACAACCGCATAGGTCCCCCACCAGCCTACTTAAACACTACTAAACCTTGTTCCTCAATAGTCCACACAGGTCAGTCATACTAGGAACATGTTCCTAATTGACCAAGTGCCATGTTCTCTCAACTGGGTCATGAACAAAACACAATTGCCTGCTGGTGCGACGAGTGGGCAAGGCAATGAGCCATGTCAGGTGATGGTGGCGGTTTTGCCTCGTCTCTCTTCCAGAGTCATGCCAGTGATGGCAGGCCGCCATGGCACGTGCCAAGGAGCATGGAGGGAGGTAAGAAAACACATTGGCTAACACATCAGAAAGAAGATTATCCCACATCTCTGAATTATGGATCAAAACTCGAAAGGGTGCAACAAAGATAAGAATACATGCAGTCATAAACACACACTGCAATAATTGAAAGATCTGAGAAGATTAATGCATAGAGGTGTGTGCCCAGTGATCGAATCTGCAGCACATGGGGACATGTACTAAATACATTACAATTTGTTTTGTTCGTTTGTATATTTTAAGGTTTGGTTCTTAGGAGAGGTAAAAGGCCGTAACAGCACAAAAGCTTCCAAATTTCATTTCTGCAAGTTTTTGTTTGGGGTCTTGTTGGTTCACCTATCGTTACGGTTCTGCTGATTTTTTCTATGGGTACTTAATGTACACCAAACGATAATGATGTGCAAAATGAAGCACACCATACTTACATGACACGACATTGTGGATTCTTTATGAACTTTGTGCTTATTAAAATTGTACTAATCACCTTAGCAGATATTGATAATTCGTATTAGATAGTAGAACTCAAGTATTTAACCTCTTACATTAAGATTACAAGTAACCAAGTCATAGACCAGCTAAGTATGGCATCGTTTCACTTATATTAGCTGCTGATATGTGTGCTGTTTGGCTGCTGTGTGGGTGCATTTTGGCTGCTATTTAGGTGTTTTTGTTGTTGGATGAATGCTAAAAACCTAAAATGGTTTTTACTTTTTAATATGTTTGGTGCTGATTTTTTTTCTAAGATGTTTTAAACTTAGTTTTTAATATGTTTGGAGCTGGTTTTTACAATAGGTGAAGTTAGAGAGACATGTATTCACTTGTGATTAAGGCAGTAAAAAATACCCGTACCCGCAAGGCAGAAAGGACAACAAACAAAGAAGTTTATAAAATTCTTTAATGTATTGTAACTTCATATTCATACCATATAAAGTTTAAACCATTATTTACCCTTTTATGTATTGTAACTTCTAACCATATAAAGCTTCTAATAATAATAAAAAAAATAAAAAATCCTTGATACACATCATGAAATTATCTGTATTACACACAAGCCTAGTTACAAAGAAAAAATATGAAAGAAAATGTAATCCTACTCTTCAAACAAAAGAAAGATGATTTAGATGACAAAAAATATCCATTAATGAGGAAGAAACAACCAACTTGCCAACATCCGGGGGAAAATGGCTCTTCAAGTCTTTTTCCCCGGGTGAACCACCTCGGTTGTTTGTGCCACATTTTAAAGGACATATAACTAGGCCTCTATATTCATGCTTATAAACACATCTAAATTTTGCCCATTGTATCAATGTGGGATAAACTTAACTTACATTTCTTTCATCAAGTTTCATCTTCGAACACCTTGTGTTGTATACACAAAATATTTTTACCTCTTTCAACAAGTTTCTTTTTCTATTGGAATAAAAGATACGCATATAAAAATAACATAAATACACTTACAAATACTTGTAAATAAGCTTTAAGAACATGTTTATATAACATGAAATATCTGTCACATGTAGTAAAGATACAAACTCTTGGTGACAACTTACAGATAACAGCAGAGGCCATGAACTTCGTTGTGCATTGTGTGTTTTATTAGCTTAGAAAAAACACATGAAATAAAAAATCAACTAATCAACTAATCTATATTTTGGCATACCATAAAGCTTAAACGGTAGTTAAACCACTATATCCTACAATATAAACATTTGAGTATGGTACACTTGTTCTGTTTTAGAACAATTTTTCTTAATAAAAAAGTACACAATTTTAGAAAAACATAATCATTTTTTTTTTAATAAAAATTTATCATTAACTAATACATTATTTAAATTGTGTAATACTAATCTCAAGTATGTAGTTGATAATTAAACTGAGACAATTTAACAAAAGAAAATTTTTTGGACTAGACATAGAAAGTACGAGTATGTTTTAACAAAGTTGAATATGAGACGAACTCGAGTCTTGTGTTATAGCTCTACAAATTTACACCCATTGTCTAAACCTCATTGTTTTTTTTAGAGGGAAGAAGTGTGAGAATTCAAGATCATCTATACTATATTATAATGCATTTGGAACTATTTCATAATTAGAAAGTTTTAAAATTTAGATTTTTTTCTTGCTTATTATAAAATTTTTTTAAAATTAATTTGTTAAGAAGCGGTTGGTTGTTCAAACTAAAATTGTTTGACTTAACTATCTCTAATATCTCTACTTATAAAGCATGAAGACAACTAAATGTGTAACCAAATAACGCAAAATATAATCACACGGTACCCGCCGCCGCATTGCCCGGGGTACCATTCTAGTATTATATTATTAATATGAGTTTTGCTAACAAGTGATCACTGGGCACAAATTAGTTTGTAGTTAATAAACACAAAATTTCTTAATTTACCAAAAAAATGCATTAAATGCAAATTAAATAAAGTGATATATTACTACGTTTTGACATAATTTTCTCTTAAATGAATCATAACATACATTTTATAAACACGTTAACACGTGCCCAGTGAGCACATGTTAACAAAACCCTTTTAATATTATGTTCTCGAGTATCACTTTAAAAGGAAAAAAAAAAAAAAAAAAAAGGTTGTGTTCTTGACTATAAAGTAAAAAAAGTAGTGCGATTGAAGAAAAGTAGTGTGATTGAGTTGATTATCTTTACTACTTATAAAGAGTGTGTATCTTTTTTATTAAAACTTCAAACTTAAATTAGTGTAGTTTGACTAAATTACCTTAAATACACTTTAAATTTGACAACTTTTTAAAAATTTAACAATTTTTTTTTTTTTTTTTTTTTTTTTAATTCTAAACTTAATAACTCTTGGAATACACGCTATATCAATTTTATAGCTTTCTTCTAAAATTAGAGTGAAAATCTTTCATTTTTATTTACTTTTGAGAGGCGAGCAGTAAAACGTAGAGGGGTCAAACTAGCTTTACACCTATACTCGGTCGATCAAACTCTCAACCGTCGGACGCAGATCTCCGATCAGATTCCGGTGTATGTCTTCCTTTCATCCATTCATTATATGTTTTTATAGTTTCATTAATCAATAGTTAAGACTACAATTGAATTTATTTATCTTCAATTGATTAATAGCGGTATGTTTGGATTAGCTTATTTCATTTCGGAAAAAGTCAATAAGCTCCGAATTATTTGTTTAAGCCAATAATCTGATGTTTATAAGGTGGGCTTTTCCAAAATAAAAAAAAACTTATAAGCCGAGCTAATTTAAACTCCCCCTAAGGATTGATTATGTTTGGCATTGTGTTTTACAAACAACCATTTATCTGATGTGACATAATTATTGCAGCCCGCTTTGTTACAATAGATTATATATTTCTAGAGTATCAAATAGAGAGTCTCAATGTGCAATGCTAAACACCTATTTTGCGTAAACTACTCTTACTATGGATTTGACTGCGGAGTCTTTATCTAAAAGGTAACACTTGTTGCAGATATCCTTAGCATCTAGTCGACTGGCAATTGTGTAGTGGATCAAAATGGCTAGCACGGCATGTTTTATGATCATTAGCAAAAATGACATTCCTATTTATGAGGCCGAAGTAGGGACTGCGCCTAAGGTATCATAAAACACTTCTCTCGATTTCAACTGTTAGTTACTCTTTGTTGTACTAGAACCGTGTTTCATTTATAGATTTTTAGTCTATTCAACCGTGTTGGACTTGGAACTAGGAAAATTTTTGCATCATCAATTGAATATGTATGTTATTATGCTAAGTAATGGTTCATCGCCTCATAGTTATTTTGATTTCGTTTTATCTTTCATGGCATGCTTTTAACTAAAGTAATCACTATTGTCTTATCTTTTATCAAGAGTAGTTAGACGAGATTACTCCTGTGTAATTGCTCACCATTTCAAGTTTATGCTTGTTCTAATGAATAATAGTATATCAGATAGGTTTGGGTACTATGTACAGAACCCAACAACTTATCATCTTCATGTTTACCTATTTTTATCATATAACAAGTTTCTAAAGCACTCCTATTGCTTACAATCTCGTACCTTGCAATGACATTTTAGAAAGAAGAAGCTGCACATCAGCATCAATTTATTCTCCATGCGGCTTTGGATATTGTTCAGGATCTTGCATGGACAACAAGTGCTATGTAAGACTCATAATCACTCTCACCGACAATCAGAATCCTGGGAAAGTTTCTTTTTATTTATCTGATCTTCCGTGGTTATGTACTTATGGTTTACCTTTTCTGGTTCAAGGTTTTTGAAAGGAATTGACAGGTTCAACGATTTGGTGGTGTCAGTATACGTGACAGCTGGTCATATCCTTCTTTTTCTAATTAACTTTTTTTTTTTTTTGAAAAGCTCTTTTTCTAATTTACTTGTTAGTTAGCCCAACATTGCATTACACGGAGAACACACTACTTACATTTTGGCATGAGTTTTCGGTTTTTTGCAATGCCAGTTAGCTAGTAAAGTTTCGTAGTTGGTATAATCAGTGAATTTGTATCGGCATCTTTTCATTTATTTTCCTTAACTCAAGCTTACATACGCGATTGATGCTGCTTCATGACTCTCGTAATGATGATGGAATCAAGAGCTTTTTCCAGGAGGTCCACGAGCTCTATATAAAGGCAAGTTTTTACTTTAGTGATTGTTTTTGTGATTGTGAGTGCTCTCCTAAGTCCTAATATATGTTCCTAGTTGGCAAACCATTGTTTTAATTTGTTTCACCTTACCAAGTGTTTTAATATTACTTTCAACTTTTTACAGATTCTTCTAAATCCTCTCTACCTGCCAGGATCTCGTGTTACATCTTCACATTTTGATACAAAGGTCCGAGCCCTTGCTAGAAGGTACCTATAAGGCTGTCATCTGAAATCGTAGTGTAAACTTCAATTTCCATCCATTTTATTGTAATCACAACCCTGTGTCAACTTTGGGTGTCTGTTGTTAGTGACTATTGAATTCATGGTAGTGTAGAAGTGAGTGATGTTCTTGGATTCTAGCCGATTATACATGACCTTTTGTTTGCTTTCAGTTTTGACTATAATATGGGGTTGAAACTCTTGTATCTTAAATCATGTAATGCCATGACTTCATGATGAAAACTATCTCCATGTTGTTAACTCTGAATTATGAGAAATTATATCAAGTATGACAGCGGAATATATGCTATCCTGTTAAGATTAGGATATATACCTATTGTTCAAAAGTCATAACTATTACAGTATTGTATGTAGTTTCGTACATTTTATTGTGAGATTACAAAATGAAGATTGTAACAAGAGGCTGAGTACAAAGTCCATTACTTCAGTTCCTTAAGAAAAACCTTCCGAACCTAACAGTGTCAAGAACTCAGAAATATGGACTAATTTAAGCCAAATTGAAAGTTAAGGATGATGCCCAGTTGGTCTGTTGTTGCTGTATCAGTTTGACACATCACTTGCTTATCAGATGAACTGTAATGGAAGTTGTCTGTAATATGATTGCTATTATTGTCTTCATTTTATGTTTATACATGATCAATTAATCTGTCAAATGTGGGATGGCATCATCTAATTTTTTAAGAAAATTCTGTTCTTGATCTTAAGATGCTTATGGTTGTGGAACTAGCAGTTTAGTCTAAGCCGGTGGTATTATAGGGATCGTTTTTGTAAAAGGTACTAGTTATTGACATATATGTGCTTCATCGCTATGTACATGCAAATAACCTAAACACGTGCATGCTATGTAGGAATTACTCACCCACATACCTCTGAATAGGATTAAAGAAAACTAATCTTGACACTAACATATTCAAATTTTGAAAATCCAAGATTAGTTTTTCACGCATAACTGTATTTGGTCTGGCGATAATCAATTTATGTGAGTCAATTGACAAGTTGTCACAAAATAATTATAACACACATGTACAGAACTCGAGGGAACCCAGAGAACAATGGCAAATAAGCAACACAAGATATTTCACAGCCATGTTACACATGTGACACTCCAACTAACAAAAAATTGATAGATTACCAAATACCACCTGTTTGATGGCTTCTTGAAATAAGCAACCTCAATATTCTCATTTCATTCACAAATGGTATATATTCTCAAGTTGTACAATTCTCGTCTAAAAATACTAAAAACAAATAAGCTGTACAATAAGCAACCACAGTCCCCTTCTAAATCCCAATAACAATAGTTAATTGACCGATACATCAGCAAAAACATGAAAACATTATAAATAATAATAATCCATATAAACCCTAAGGGGCAATTCTTATAATCCTAGTAGTTGGATACCTGCGCACAGCAGCGGCAATAAATATACTTACATTATAAATATAGTAAATGAATTGCTAGCCCAACTCTCCACGCAATTCCCTACTCGCTTAGTAAATTCGTTTCACAACACTCCGAATGTGTATGTGTTAGTTGTATGTGTTTGCTTGGGTTTCCCGTAGCTTTCCCGTGACATCATTATTCCCACATATAGAAAGACTCTCGCAATCTCTTACCCGTCAAACACTCCTCCAAAAGTATATGATATTTTTTTTTGGAGAAGCGAAAAATTACATTAACTATGAAGAACAATTACAAACTTGGGCATAAACCCACAATCAAAATAAACTAATGTTTTGACCACATATACATACCCATTATGCATGAAAACCAAACAAACATCAATTAAAGGAAACTACGCCTAAAAAATAAATGAACTAAATTAGAACTAGACATCCTATAAAACAACTATGACTTTGCTGCAATGCCTCTCAACTTCTGCTACTCGAACTTTAAAAATAGAAAACTTCAGCTGCCTAGAAAAACCATTCTACTTGTTCACTAAAAAAAACACGCTTGGGCAAGAATGTAGATGACCATTAACTCAAAAGAGATTTAACTTTCATTTTCACTGTTATCGGTATCATCATCTAAATCGTCAATTATTCCAAACTCGGGAAAAAAGAGAAGGTCTCCACTGGACAAACACTCTCCCAAAAGATGAAAGGTATTTTTGTAATATATTGCTATTGAATTTTTCAACATATTGACAAAAGGACAAGGACGTATAACATCCTTTAAAATAATCGAAGTAAGTAGTACCTTCACCAAATAAATTCAAACTATTGCTAAATATTGGTTCTGTAGTTTCAGATCATCAACACTTAACCTAATTGAAATTTCAAACTAGTTCGGATATTGTTAAGTCAAAGTCTACTCCAATATTTCTCGATAGATCACAAAGACACAAAATATGTTGATTTCTTAGCAACTTCCTTCAAATCATCACCCGCCCATTTATAAACATAAGCACCTGCATACAATTTCTCCATCCTAACAAAAATGAAAGTTTTGCAAGCTTGCCATATTTTACTAGTTAGCTTCCTTTCATTTACAGCAACATCAACAGCAAAGTTAAACTACGCTAAGCCAGGGTGCAATGATACATGTGGGAACGTGAGGATTCCGTATCCTTTTGGAATTGGAGCAAACTGTTCTCTCAACGAATGGTACAATGTCGATTGCAACTCCTCGACGCCATATTTATCTGCACTCAACCACCTGGAAGTTGTGGGTGTTGACTTGGAAAATCAGACAATCGGTGTTAATATGCAAAAGCTCTCTGCATGCACTCAGACGACCAAGCACAGCGTGGATCTTGGTAACAGCCCCTTTTTGTATTCCAAATCGCACAATAAATTTGTTGTGGAGGGGTGTGGTAATGGTGTCATCTTGGGTGATGATGGTAGTGTGCTTACAGGGTGTTCCACCACTTGTAGCAATCATACTACTACTACTACTGGCGTTACCATTGATACAAACAACACATGTTTTGGCATCAATTGCTGCGAAACGACAATTCCTCATTATCTAAATTCGTACAGCATGATTCTCACGGGTTTGGAAAGGCTGGATGGAGATAGAGCTTGTGGATCTGCCTTTTTGGTGGATAAAAATTCGTATGATGAAGTAAGGTTTTCTGGTAAGTCCTTTATCCCGACATCACTTCTCTGGACTCTAGGATACCTTGACCTCGAACAAGTAAATTGCTGCAATACCACTAGGATGGATAACCGCACAGTGGATCTAAGTAATGGTACTTCTGTAGAAACTTTAAAATGCTCGTATTATCAGCCATCCAACGGAAACCCGTATTTATATGATGGATGCTACGGTATGTAGTATTTATTTGTTTATTGGGCTAATGGCCTCTAAATGTATCATAATTGTCATGATTTCCTTGTATGTATATCGAACATTTTTTTTTTTTTTTTTTTTTTTTTTTTTTTTTTGCTATTCTATGTACTAAACTTGCATTTTTCGTATTTTTTTGTGTATTTTATGACCATTTTGCCCCTCCCGAGTTAATAAAATGAAGGGCTAACTGGTCATAAAATACAAAAAAAAATACTAAAAAATAAAGTTTAAAACATAGAATAGCAAAAAAAATTGTTCGATACATATAGAAGGAAATCATGACAACTATGATACATTATAGAGCCATTAACCCTTGTTTATTTTACGTGTTTTCCAGCATATGTTCTTGTGAGTGTGCTTTTTTAACATGGAACCTTCCATCTCTTAAACATCGTATTTTTAATTTAGATATGGAGGAGTGTGCAAGGTGCAAGGGTAGTGGACACCATATGGAATGTAGTTACAGTCAGATTTATGACATTGATGGCTTATTTAACAAATGGGACTTCGATTGTTACTATGGTGATATAGATGTACCACCATTCTGGGTTACTATTGTTGGTAACGCCTATTATCCATCTATAGACTCATATTCTTGGTTATTTGTTTAAATTTGTTGTATGTAAACCATTTCTTTTTGCCATACACCATTAAGAAATCTGGTTTTGCCAAATTTACCCTTCACTTTATTGAGCTATGTAATTTTTTATTTTATTTATTTATTTATTATTATTATTATTATTATTATTATTATTATTATTATTATTATTATTATTATTATTATTATTATTTTACCTTTTGAACTATGTAATTTGATGAAGAATTAAATAGTTAAAGCCATTAATTTAAAAGAAGGGATGTTAAGCATTTAATTAAATTATATGTTTTGTATTCTTAATTCAGGTTTTACTAGTGGGATAAGCTTGGGGTCAGTTCTTGTTACTGCAATTATCTATGCATTGTACAAACTAATCAAGAAAACAAGAATCAAAAGACGGAGAGAAAGTGTTTTTAAACGCATTAACGGTGGTTTGCTTTTAAAGCTACAAGAAGAGGCTGACCCGTCTTTAGTTGATAAAACCATACTTTATACTTCAAGTGAGTTAAAAAAGGCCACTGATAACTTCAACGACAACAGAGTTCTCGGTCGGGGTGGCCAAGGTACAGTTTACAAAGGAATGTTAGCCAATGGAAGAATTGTGGCAGTCAAGAAATCAAAAATAGCTGATGAAAGCCAATTAGAGCAGTTCATTAATGAAGTGGTCATTCTTTCGCAAGTTAATCACAGAAACGTGGTCAAGCTATTGGGATGTTGCTTAGAGACAGAAGTTCCTCTCCTTGTTTCTGAATTTATACCAAATGGGACATTATACGACCATATTCATGATGAGACTCATGAGTTCCCATTGTCTTTAAATATGAGATTACAAATTGCTACAGAAGTTGCAGGAGCACTTGCTTATTTGCATTCAGCTACTTCAATTCCAATATATCATAGAGACATGAAAACCACCAATATACTTTTGGATGATAAATACAGGGCCAAAGTTTCTGACTTTGGAACTTCAAGGTTCGTATCAATGGATCAAACTCATTTGACTACTTTAGTCAAAGGTACATTTGGCTACCTTGACCCCGAATATTTCCAATCTAGCCAATTCACTGAGAAGAGTGACGTCTATAGTTTTGGTGTTGTTTTGGTGGAATTGTTAACCGGAGAAAAGCCAATTTCTTTAACTAGATTTGGTGAACATAGATGCTTGGCTACATACTTTATGTTGGCTATGGAAGAAGGGCGTGTTATGTCTATTTTTGATGCAGTTGTAATTAAAGATGGTAAAAGGGATGAGCTTATGGTATTAGCTGGCCTTGCAATGCGATGCTTGAATCCCATTGGAAAGAATAGGCCCACAATGAAAGAAGTAGCTACAGAGTTAGAAACAATACGAACATCACACATTCCCTCTATGGTTGAAACTGATATCAAATCAGTTATGTATGGTGAGGAATTACACATGCAAACTTATGCTGAATCAACATCGACATACTTTAGTTTCACTGATACCATTACTCAATGATGCCTAAAGGCCAAGTTTGTTTTTAATATGTAATAAATTTATATATTGTCATATAGTTGCTAAGCATGTCATAGAACTTTAGGTAATCATAAATCCATCCAAATTACCAAAAAATTGGATGGACAGTGTATTCTATCATAACGAGTTATGTAACCATTTTGTATTCAATATGTGTCTAAAGCTTTATACTAATTTGTCATTTCAAGCAATAACTTTACTTTTGCTATCCAATGGATCACTGTACTACGAAGACATGCTAATAAAGAACAACAATGACATATAAGTTGCAAAAATTGTCTACAAGGAAAATCGAGCGACTCTGAGAGGAAATGGCATAAGAAGTAATAAAAATTAAGATTAATTACTTGAAAATGTATCATACATGCCACTTTTTGTTATTGTATGTACGGAACTTTTTTCTTATTGCGTGTATTGAACTTTCAAATTTCGATTATTGTGTGTATTTTGTGACTATTTAGCCATGTAAAATGACCATTTTACCCTTCAAAATTTGAAAAAAGTAACGGTAAAATGGTCACAATACACACAGTAATCAAAATTTGAAAGTTCAGTACACAGTAAGAAGAAGAAAAAGTTCAGTACACACATTAACAAAAAATGGCAAGTATGATATATTTTCAAGCAATTAACCCTAAAGATTAAGTTAATAAACTCACCAATTAATGAACTACATTGGCCAAATTTATTAAAGTTTCCACCAAATATATTTTCCTCAATCAAATTTTCCACCAAATTTATTAAAGTTTGACCAAAATCAATTCAATTTTGACTTTTTATTGGCCAATCATATTGCTCAATTTCGCCTATATGTCAAAATCGAGTATTCTTATTGGTCCAATTATTTTTCCACTAAGATTGTTTTGTCAAAAAAACTCTAAAATGATGTAATTCTTTTATTAGATATAAGATGAGGTTATTGATTGTAGTGTAGACTTCTGTTCTCAAGTCTAATTTTTAAAGAATGGAAGGGGATGAGATGGGAAGAGCAAAGTAAGGAATTGGACTGTGAAGAATGGAAGGGTTTTTATTTATGGGAAGCTACCCAAATTACCAATATACCCTCAAAATACTAATATTTCAAAAAATATTTGGATGAGATGAAAACTTTTGGCCTTGAAATACTAACCACGACAATAAGATATTTCGCTCGACATATATGAAGACTTTTGGCCTTGGAATACTGACCACGACAAAACACTAATATTTTCGAACTTGACATATATGAAGATTGTTGAATAATGTTATGGGCTAAATTTGAGACTAGCCCAGTCGCTCAAGGTGGTGGACGCTTGTGTACCTAAGTAGGTTGGTTTTCTGAAATGGCCCGAGCGACTTGCGAATTTAACATAAGTTCGACATGTGGCACCACAAAAGTAGTGCCTAATCATAATGTGTAAGGCACACTTTTGTGCTACTTATCACATGCGACTTATCAAAAGTTCGAGCGACCTTCTATTTTGTCACTTTCCTCCAAAATAGTCAAACTTCCACAAATAATATTTTATTCGTCTTGAACCTTCCCAAAGCCCAGCGACCTAGCGAAAAGTTTTAAGCGACTGACAAAATGTCACTTTTTTGTACATTACACATCAACCCTTTTTGTACCTTTTCAACAACTTTTTTTTAATAATAATTCGTTTTAAAGTATTTTTAACACAATTTTTTAATCCTAATTATCCAGCGAAATTAATTAGTATAGCTGAGCGATATTATAAAATCCGAGCGACTTTTTTATATCCCCAACAACAAGAACCGTTTTGTATATTATAAATTTTATATCCCAAAAACACAAAAAACACTACTATACTCTCACAAACCAAGACCCAT
Organism: Artemisia argyi; assembly: GCA_030686995.1. Taxonomy (NCBI): domain Eukaryota; kingdom Viridiplantae; phylum Streptophyta; class Magnoliopsida; order Asterales; family Asteraceae; genus Artemisia; species Artemisia argyi. The sequence continues at coordinate 169,281,331 of CM060679.1, read as the reverse complement.
CTTCTTCAATTGCAAACTTGTAACCTTAAAAGAATCTTAATGTTGTTTCATATCAGGGTATGTTTACTATTTTTCGACCATTATTCTATACCTTTTGTAAATCATATTCGTATTCGTATAACCAAAATGCTTTACACTTGCATATATTGTTATACATGACATGTCTGCATATTTATTTGATTTAAATTGGTTTAATTATGTTTACCTTTGCATTCAATTTCATAGTCTAGTTTGCAACCAAAAATTGTTTCACCAGATCCAGTATATTCATGTGGTGGTTACTATGTTTTGGTGTTTGATTATTTTTTTTTTTTTTTTTTTTTTTATTTATTTATTTTTTTTTTGTAGGAATATCAAGCCAAACCCATTATTAGAAGTAAACCCAATTACTTTTCTCTGATAAAATCAAAATTGGATCAAAACCGTAGGAAGTTGTTTCGGGCTACTTGTTTTGGTAAATGGTTGGACCTTTCTTATTTTGATCACGGACCACATATGATAGATTATATCTTACAAAAACAATGTTGTCCGAGTAATGCTCATTATGATATGCCAATTGTATATTATGTTGAAGAGCGTCCTATACATTTCGGCAGACCAGAATTTTGTCTTATCACAGGTTTTAGTTTTGGAAATGTAGATTTAAACTCATATAAGTCAGGACATCTCAATTTTAGGAACAGGGTTTTCCCAAACCATGTAGGTAAAAAGGTCACTAGTTTAGATATCTTTGGTCTCATTGAAGATGAACATTCATTTGGTATTATATACGATGAAGATGCCGTACGTCTTTGTCTATTGTTAGCCTTGGAGGTTATCTTTATGGGCAGATTATTGGTTGAAGAAGTTGATGATACACTATTTCGATTGATTGAAAACCTTGATGAGTGGGATGCTTTTCCATGGGGGGAGTATATTTGGAGACGATTATATGATCAAATTTTGGACGTGGCTTCTAAACACAAGTATAAATTCCTTGAAGGTATTAACAAAGACCGAAAGTTTGTTCCAACATATACGCTTTCAGGCTTCGTTTGGGCTTTCAAGGTTTGTATTTTTTTAATCAATATACTCTTTCCCACTTACCTATGGTATTTTTTTTTCAACGAATCTGAATTATTTCGTGCCATTTTATAGATATGGATACTGGAATCATTTGAAAGAAGCATTATTTGGTGGAATAAATTGCCAGAAATGGTACCCAGAGGAATATCATGGTCAAAGAACACAACATTTAAGATATCAGATTATAAATACCTATTTGGAAAGGTAGATATCTTCATCCAAATTGGGGTATTAATGATTTATTTTATTGTTAATTAATTAAATTTTATTTTTTATTTTTTGTGTAAGGAATCAAATGTTGTTCAAGATCTTAGGCCTACATTAGCTGAGAGGAAATGTGATTGGTATATACAGTTTATGGATTTTTTCAATGATTACATACCTAGAACTCCCCCAGTGAAAACCACACATATCGGTGATGAGTATTTAAACAAGTTGGCCACGGCACGCAAACGTGGCAAAGTAGAGCGGAAACATTTACCTATTATACGCAATAGTGAAAGCAGTTTATTAGAGATTAGCATAATTCAGGATGGTGTTATTACAGAGCTTAATGCCCGTTTGTTCAAATTAGAGGGAATTATTCAGGTTCTTGCTCGAGAAAGAAATGGGGTATTATAACCTGTTTCTTTTTTTACTTACATTTACATGCCAAGGTTAAAAATATAATTTATCTTTTAACCAGTATATCTTCATTCGCAGGAGAAATTGGTTTTTGATGATGATTTCCGGAATCTGAGTGGAGAGTTTTGTGAGGAGCTCAATGATTGTTTTCTTGAGTTGTTTCATTCAAGCATGGATACTGCCTTCTCACAATCTGTAGAATTTTACGAATATGATGATGTTTCAAAGGTGAATTACAATTTCACTGTATATATATGTACAGTAATTTTGTCCGATAATATATGATAATAATTATAAAAAGTAAATTTACTTTCACAGGAAGTTATTATTCAAGAAGAATTGAGATCACGACGTGAAACATTAGAAAAATTGAGGGAAGAGCAGAAGAGGTTGATGAGGGAGGAGGATAAGATGATAAGAATGCAAGAGGAAAAGATGTTACACGCTGAAAGTGAACGAAAGAAATGGTCAGTAACGCTTAAGGGAACAAATCACTGGAAAAATAGTTTAGCTCGCATCGTCCCTACAAAGAAGAGTAAATGTTCCGGTGAAGCTAATGTGTATTACTGGACTAAAGCATATTCAGAAAAGGCGGTAAGGAAAGCACAATGCTTTGGCTTACTGAATCCAGATTTGACGGAACAGCTTAAGCATGTTAAGCCGTGGGTTGAGGTACTAAAACTTGTTATTTGATTGTATGAATTATTTTGTAATTTTCATTTATGATCATAAGAGTAATTGTGTCTTATAACAGGATCTCAAACGCCGACACAAAGATGTCAACAAGGTTTATTTTTCAGATCAGTACCGCCAATATCTTTGTGAAACTGGTCCGCTAAATTGTAAGTTCCCATGGTGTCAAGATGTGACTGTTGATAGAAGGTTCTGGGAAAGTTTAGTTTGCTTAGACCCCAAAAGGCAAGGTTGGCTACTAGATGAGGCAAGTAATATAACATGATCAACAATATGATCTTTTGAACTAGCAACATGATCACCCCATTGAAATATTTTATTTAAAGTTTGTTCACACTCGTTTATGTTTCCCAATTTACAGCATATAGAGTTGTGGGTAAACTACATGTGGCATGTGAGACCCCAAACGGCTGATTGGGCTATTGTTAGTGGCTACTTTGTACAGCTTATACTTCAAAACTCGATGCCTTTGTGGTATGCTAATGGGGAGAGGTACTCCATTCCATGGTCCGATGTTAAGCAGGTAATTCCTTTTGTTTTGCTCCCGTATTTTCTTGGCTTGTCATATTATTTTGATGATTTTTGCCACACATCCACTGTAGGTTTTTATGCCTATTAATGAAACAGAAAGTCACTGGTTTCTTGCATGTTTCGAGATAGAGACGGGACTAGTTACATTTTACGACAGTGGCCAAGTTTTTGTCAATGCATTGACAGAATTTTATTTCCAAGTGATGGAATGTTTAAAGGTTCGTTTAAATATCCGTTTAATTAAGGTTTATACATTACACTGTTTGAATCCTTATTACACTTTGCCACAGACTCAAGTACCTGAGGTGCTAAGTCAAGCGCAAGTATTTCAGAAGAAAGGCATAGATCCTTCAACATACACCATTACCTTTTATCACCCTGACAAAATACCTAAACAGAGCGGGATATTTGGTGATTGTGGTATTTGGGTATGCATCTTTTTATATCACTTGGCTTATGGTATGTCGTTAGATGTTGAGGATCCTGTTCAGGCTGCACTTGCATACCGTGAACAAATGACTGAGTTTTTTTTTACACACAGGGTTTGTGTTTAAACATCTATCCATTATGTTGTACCATTTTTAGACAATGACTGACCCAAATACCTTTAATGGGTTAAATTTTTTGTATTTGTACTCTAGTTCTTTGTATCGAGCGCATCCTTTTGAGTCAATATTAGCCTTTAAATTTTTTAGCAACTTCACTGTTAGGAAGATGTTTATAGGTTGGTCATATTAGCATCATTTAGTTTATGTTGTACTAATATTTTCCTTGGTCATTTAGTGTATATTGTATTGGCTCTCTAATGTCGTCGAATCTACTTAATTAATAAGTATGTGCATGACATTTTACTTGAGCGATAAAAATGATAGTAAGAACATGTTTTCTAAGGACTTAAAGCTCAATTATAGTGGAAGTCTATGTAACCATTTTTGGTTTTGAGCTTTAATGCTTTATTTTTAGGATACCTTTTTATACAGGTTGGTGTTTGATCAAACACCAATCTGTATAAAAAGGTATCCTGAAAATAAAGCATTAAAGCTCAAAACCAAAAATGGTTACACAGATCTTCCACTATAATTGAGACGTCTTCAATGCGAGAATGATATAGTGTGGACTGTTCATGACATGTCACACTCCTTCATTATCGCATTCAAGATGAGTGATGTTTCTTAGACTATTTTCTTTACTAAACATCTGTAACGTTTCATCTCAATCTGTTAAAAAAGATAAATTTAGTGTGTAAGGGAGTAAATGTTAATGCTAGTATAATGTTGTACTGATGTTGCTTCTAATTTACATGTTTTTGGTGTCGTCAAGTTGGGGATTATAACATTTTAACAAAACTAATATTTTATTAGCTCTCTAATGTCGTCGAATCTACTTAATTAGTAAGTATGTTCATGACATTTTATTTGAGCGATACAAATCATAGTAAGAACATGTTTTCTAAGGACTTAAAGCTCAATTATAGCGGAAGATCTATCTAACGTTTTTGGTTTTTAGCTTTAATGTTTTATTTTCAGGATACCGTTTTATACAGGTTGGTGTTTGATGAAACTACTCACCTGTATAAAACGGTATCCTGAAAATAAAACATTAAAGCTCAAAACCAAAAACGTTAGATAGATCTGCTGTTATAATTGAGACGTCTTCAATGCGAGAATGATATAGTGTGGACTGTTTATGACATGTCACACTCCTTCATTATCGCATTCAAGATGAGTGATGTTTCTTAGACTATTTTCTTTACTAAACATATGTAACGTTTCATCTCAATTTGTTAAAAAATATAAAGTTATTGTGTAAGGGACTAAATGTTAATGCTAGTATAATGTTGTACTGATCTTGTGTTGATCTAAGTATATTATTGTTACAACATTTTTAAATGTAGTGTTTTCGGCCCATGGATTGATATTAGAACTGAAGGTCACAACCATGTTCTGAATTTCCTTCTTTGGCATCAAAGGAATGTTACAGATTCAACTTATGACACCCCCTTTATTTTTTACTTTGGCCAACATTAGTAGATACACCGTGTGCCAATGGAGTAAACATGTAACTGATATCATGCAAACTCATATTTCGACATTGATAAAGTGAAGTGTAGATATAAGGTTCCTACCAATACAAACAAAAAGAAGAAATTGATCACTGAGACTGATAAACTTTTGTACATTAACACATTGATAAATTATTGTACATTACATAAAATAAGTTATCATTATATGATATACAAAACAACAACTAAACATTGTTCATAAGAAACCCAAAAATGATGTGGTTTATCATTATAGTGTTGCCATGCATATTGTACTAAGACCATCATCTTTTTTCAATAAAACTAAAAAATAATTGTCCTTTTTTTGGGAATTTGCTCTTCTATCTATTGTCCAAAATAAAAATAGCATTAGGTCTATTATCCAACATGTATGAGATATAAAAAGCCCCACATATCTAGGGAACCATCACCTTAACAACCTAATAACCACACAATTTTCTTTGTCTTTTAAGTTTTTACCATAGGGATGGGATCTTTGGGATCTTTAAAATCGTCACCAACAAGATCTGGTGACATGGTGTTTGACAATTGGATGTAAGTTTGTGTATTATTATTTATATTCTAGTTAAATGATTTGTTTACTAATATATGTTTCTTATAATTATTTAAACTGTTACACAGGGACTCCCATAATCTTGATGAGTTCGTCTTCGAGGTGTGGCATGGTAGTATTTTTATGGTTCTTCCCTTAAGGTACGCCGGTGGGGAAATTATAAACTTGAAGTTACCCAAGTCATTTAGGTTATCTTATTTTGAAATGTGTGACATTTTGTTGAAAAACATAAAAGAAGATATATGGGCATGGTTCTATTGTAAACCTGGATGTAGTTTAGAAGAAGGTTTGACCATTGTCGAAACTGATAGTGATGTTAACAAAATGTTTGAGTTGGCTAACATTCATGGCGTCATTGAGGTCTTTGTCAGTGCAATTCCCCAGTCAGTATTAGTTGACAGTTATTATAAGAACTTGCTTTTTGATGACCCTGACGTTGAGGTAACATCTCGAGTTAGATTTCATGAAAAAAGAAGAAATGATCTGGATAATATGAATTTGGAAGAAATACGTGCATGGGAACAATCAGAAGAAAATTCATCTGATATCCTGAGGACACCTTATGTTAAGGTTTGGACTGAAGCAAGTGAAGCTAGTCTTTTTAGAGGGATGGGAGAGCTTCCATATAATGATGATTTTAATGATTGCCCGTCATTTTTAAGGTCTGTTAACAAACCGTACATTCCAAAGGACTGCAAGTGTGGCTGTAGGTCTCCAACTTTTTTAAGGTCCCTTGCTGAAATTGAGAGTGGGTATGGTTCTAGTCCTATAAAATGTTGCAAGGTTGTTAATGATGTTGAGCATGGTCTTACAGTTGGATCGTCTACTGTTATCCAAAATGAGTCAAAGAAAATTGGTTTCAAAACTACTCCATTCAAAAGTAGGAATCTTTTTCATGAATTTGAAGATGCTGTTGATGATGACATTCATGATGTTGCGGCTTTGTCAAGTGTGGGAGGGTCTACTGTTATCCAACATGTTTCTAAGGAAGCTTGTTTTAAAGTTAGTCCATTTAGATGTAAGAATCTTTTTAATGACTTTGAAGAAGCTTTAGATGATGACACTCATGATGTTCCAGCTTTGTCAGTCGTGGGAGGGTCTAATGCCATCCCGTCTGTGTCGACCAACAATAAAGTTTGTGAATCTAGTCCTTTAAATGGGAAAAGGCTTTTTAACAACCTAGATGAAGTTCCTGCATTTGGAGGCGCAACTGTTATCCAGTATGTGTCAAAGAAAAGACATTTTCAAGGTAGAACTTTAAAAGGTAGGAATCTTATTGATGAATTTGAATCTGTTGGAAGCCATGTTTCTGTTGAGTTTGAGCGTGTTACTAAGGATGAAGAAGTTGCTAAGGAGGAAGAAGTTGCTTGTCAAGATGTTGGACGTACAATGGTCAAGAAAATGTGAAACAACAATGGTTCCCTTTGTTGATGCTATAATATTCAATAACTCGAAAAGTATTTTGTTTGTTTGCACTTACTAAATAGTTGTTGTTTAACCGTTGTTGTAGTAGGTTAATCTATGTCGAACTTTTTAAGTAATGTGACTTGATGTAGTTTGCTAAGCTTTTGTTTAAATTTTTCAATGTTGTAACAAAATGCTTTGCAATATTACATATATTATGTTATAAAGTTATGCATTTTGGTTATGTTTAATTATGTATGAAATTGATAAGCATAAAATGTAACACTACAAGTTGATAAACATTGACAATTCATGTAACACGGCTAACGATACAAAGAAGTATAAATTTGATACACTTAGGTCATTTGAGCGACTTTAATACTTTCAATTCCTAACCTTTTAGCAATCAAACGACTAAATTTAAGCGACTTATCAACATGTCACCCTTTTTACTTTACACACCAACCTTTTCAACACTTTTTTCCTTTTTGTACTTTCACATCATCTCTTTTCGTACTTTTACACAAAGGTACCAACTTCATTAAATACTCTTAAAAGTACTTGTTTAGCGACTTTATTAAAAAAACGAGCTTCATACTATTATTCAAGCGAAATTTAATATTTCCCCAAGTAAGTGGTCCCCTTTGAATTTCAAAGATTTTGTTAATTTTTTTAATCACAAACCATGATCTTTTTCGAATAGGCTTTCTAAATAATCAACTAAATTTGAGCGACTTAGCAACATGTCAACTTTTTACGTACTTTTCACAACAACATGCTCTATATCTTATATTGTTAATTTTTTATTTTATTAAATATCGCAGTCATTTTTTTTAATATCGCAGTAGCTTTTCAGTATTTTATTCTATACGTTTTACTTATTTATATTAATAATATTAAATAAACTAGTATTTCTTAATAGAAACCTGTCAACCTGACAAGAACCTTATCCTTAGGTGGGTATAAATTTTTTAATATCGGAATAAGTTTATTAATATTTCAGTATCTGAATAATTTTATTAATTTATCAGAATGTTTATCAAGGAATATTAATTAAGTATCACAATAAGTTTACAACAATAATAAAATTAACATTTCAAATTAACAATAAGATAATAATATTAACATTAAAATATATAAAATAACATATTAGTTTAAAATATATAGATGGTAACCACTTAACTTCATTTCAATACGAGTCCATTACATATTTTATAATTCAAAATTTGGACATACATAAACTGAGAAAATTAAGATAAGACAAAACTATTAAAAGCCTAAAGGGACAAGTCCTGATCCTTCATCTCCTGCTTAATATAGGCGACCTCTCGTTTCTTATCAAACATATCATTACGCGCCTTAATCAAAAGTTTTCCTAAATCGTCAAGCCTAGAACGCTCCTTCTTCAAAGTATCATTGATTATTTTTATAATCAAGGTAGCATCTTCATCGGAGATCTCCAATTCACCAAGATACTCTTCTTGCTTTTCAATCTGCCTTGTCAATTGTCCACAATCTTCCTCAAGCTTTTTAATGAAACCCTGTAACTCCAACATCTGTTGCTTAAAAAAAAACTTAAAAGCCTTTAGCAGCTCGTCAGAACAAGCGGAGTCTTTCAACCTCTCTAGATTAGGGGTTCTAAAATAATTTTCCATTTTCTTTGTTGTTTGGATGTGAGAAAAATAGAAAAGAAGTGAAAGAAAATAAGAATTATGATGAAAGTGGATTTACATAGACATATATATAGACAAAAAAAAAAGAAAAACTGGCAATAAATAAACTTTTGGTTACACTTCCCATACAATTAATTCGAGCGTCGTACTATTAACAAAACACGTACAGTTAATTTGAGCGACTTAGTAGCATGTTAACCCTTGGTACTTTACACTATTACCTTTTTGTACTTTTCACATCAACTATTTACGTACTTTTGCATAAAGGTACCAACTTCATTAAATACTCTTAGAAATACGTGTTTAGCGACTTTATAATAAATTCGAGCGCCTAATAGTATTTAAGCGAAATTTTATATTTCCCCAGGTATGAATGCCATTTGATATATTTGCATGGAAAAATAAACCATCTGTGCAAATTAATTGCTCACTTAAATTTAGTAATCATGAATCACGACTATTTGTATCAATCTTTAGCCCTATATAATTACCATTCATCTAAACTTTTTTTATACTTAACTTTCCACCCAAATAAAAAATTTCTACCCTAATCATTAGTTCAATGGCTGCTGATGATCAAACTCCCCTTCTTACCGAACTTAAAAATGTTTCTGGATCTCAAGAACTACACAAAGCTTTCAAGTTTGTGTATGGTCATGAGCATGTTGAAGACGAAGTTTTCATAAGGTTTCTTGGAGAAAGACGCGATGAACTACAATCAACAATCCAAAAAAAAAACAGCTTGGTTGGCAGAGTTATGGTCCTTGAATCATGATGAAGAAGAGTCTGCTGGGGATGTGTATCATTGTGAACATAAGTCTTTGGTCAGGCTGCGTAACAGGTTGGAGATGGTCACTGCTATGTTGATGGAACTTCGTCAAGGGTTGACTGAGAAAGAGGAGCACATCTCTATTCTCGAAGTTTATGATTAGTTCTTTGTTGGAACTTTGTCAAGGGTTTCTTTTGGTAATCTTTTGCTTTTAAGTTGTTTTAAATGGTAATGCTTTAATGAAAATGATGTAATCCTTTAAGCCCTTTATGTTAACGAAAATGGTTATTTAAGTTTATTTTTATTTGTGTATTTAATTTTTTTTACTTTAATTACTTTATACAAAAAATGTGTATCTGTATGAATTGGGTTGATGGATGCTTGGAGATCCACATTTGTTAGATTACTTTTACTTTTTACATTTGTACTTTTGTTTTGAATCGTTGTAATTATAAACTCATTTAATTTTGTTTTAGCGACTTTATAAAAGATTTGAGCGTCATAATATTATTTAAGCGACATTTTCTATTTCCCAAGTAAGGGGTCCTCTTTTTTATGTACTTTGTATAGTTGGTTTATGTTTGTGTTTTTATTGGTTTGCTGGCAAAAATGGGTACACAGCCAAGTAAGGGGTCCTCTTTTTTATGTACTTTGTATAGTTGGTTTGGTGGCAAAATTTTCCATTGGGAATAGGAACTAAGCGACCTTTTAGTTGAACAAAAAGCGACTTTTAGTTGAACAAAAAAGCTAGTTTTAGTTTTTAAAATACAACTTTTTTTCTTTGCACCTGGCCTGCACCTTTTTGGTCAATGCCATTAAGTGACTTGACATGTTAGGTTGCACGTGGCCTGCACCTATGTGACTTGTAATTATTATGATTATGCATTTTTTTTTCAGCGACTTTTTTTTTTTTTTTTTTTTTAAAGTTTAACTATTGAAACCAAACTACTGTTGATATTGGACATTGGTTATGAGAATCATGTGAGATGTGTAGTTGATATATTGGTTTTGTGATCCAATTTTGTTTTTCCATGCCACAGCTCTTTAGCTTATTTTAGCCCTTGATATTAAGCAAAAATACTTACGGCTAAAAAGATTAAGCGACTAATTTGTGTTTCCCAAAATAAAAAACATTTAAACAAAAAGATAGGCTTGTTACTCGCATTAAATAATGTCATAAGCATAAGATGATTTTTCCGACTTATGCTACCCCCCTTGACGGTTGGCTCCGGCAATATGATGATGATACCACCTGAAAATAGGGAGAGAAATATATAACGATTTGGTCATTATTTTACAAGCCAGTATTTACAGCATGTACAAATTTTACCTGATATGTTTTTGGGCCCTTTTTAAGTAAATAGCCAGCAATGTTTAGATTTTCCACAAATGTATCAATATCTGGAACTCTTAACCCGATCTTATCAGCCAAACTGTAGATTTCCTGAAAATATTATAAGGAGGTTAGTTCCCCATTATAACGGATAGTAATCACCATGCATAAATGCTTATGATAACAATACGAAATTGGTGTTTACCGATATAGAAAAGCAGTCTTTCTGTGTCAACTCTGATTCCTTGTTTAGAGTACTTAAGAATCGCTTTGTTTCCTTCTGATGACTCATCCCACTACTCCGAGAAAAATCCACAAGTCCATGCTCGTCAACATACTTGTCAAACAAGGATTCCTTCATTATCTCAACAACATCCTTTTGGATACATATATTGAGCCAACAAACCATTAAGATATTGTGGAATATAAACATTTATTAGTATATAAGAATGTGGCATTGCAGTTGTACTAAATGAACTTACCATAGCATCTTGAACGGTTATTTCTTCTCTCAACTCAATCCTAGCCCGTGCTTCTGCCAACCTTACTAGACTTTCTAACTGCCTTGCTGTTATCGGTGTGCCATCAGCAGACATGTTGCGGTCTCTGAGTTTTAGGTAGAACTCCTGCAGGATTTTTGCTGCTTGTCTTGTCATCCTTCATAGAAAAATAAAAATAATGTAACGAAAAAGGCTGAAGAATGGATGTTGCATCAGGAATGGTTTTTTATTTCACCTTGGAAATATAAATTTTTTTGCATATGCGATATATTTACGAAGAAGAGGACCAGGCAATGGAACAAAATCACGGTCGTGCCTCGGATCAATTCTCAACCTTTTAACTAATGAACCATTCTTTCCATTCAAGTATGTGAAGTTATCACTTGGAGATTCTGCAGCATACATATAAAGAGCCCTCTCATTCAAACACCCAATGGGATAAATAAATCTACTGAGATAAGTACACACCTTTTAGTCTTTTCAAATCTTGTGATGTATCCACATGCCCAGCATGCAGCTGCAAGAAAAAGAAACCGTTACACTGTGATTGTCACTCGCGGCACAAGCTATAAGATAAAATGACCAAATAGGTGACATAATGTATCCTCAAAAGAGGTAATCCACTACAACGGAAGGACTTGGCATATAGTGACTTACTGACATAATGTGTTCCGAAACTCGTTTGTCAAGTAGCTCATCATGCTTGTCAAGTAATATGAAAACCAAATCAAACCGTGATAGGAGAGGAGCATTCATTTTCAAATTTTCATTAACAGTTTTCGCCCGGCTACAACCAAAATATGCAATTAGTAAAATGAAAGCAATTTTAATAAAATGTTTATTGATAATTAATAAATAAAATCGAAAACAATATGTACTTGTAATGACCACCAACAGGGTTTGCTGCTGCTAATACAGTTGTTTGAGCCGATAAACTTGCTACTAGTCCTGCCTTGGCAACTGATACACGTTGTTGCTCCATAGCTTCCAGTAGAGACTGGTGCTTATAAATGTCAACAGATACTTCTATATATAGCATTTGTTTAATAAACTTTTTTAAACTATGTGAGATATTAATTGAAGACTAACCTGGTGTTGTGCAGACATTTTATCAAATTCATCAATACAGCACAATCCCTTGTCTGCCAGTACCATGGCACCTGTTGAAAAACACAACATACCCGATCAATGTAGAAGATTTCAAAAAAAAATATATTAATAAAAAAAAGTACCAGCCTCAAAGGCATAGTCACCGGTCATTGAATCCTTCACCACAGCAACCGTGAGTCCAGCATTTGTTGTGGCATTCCCGCAAACATATATACCTCGTGGTGAAACTGAAGCAGCTGCTTTCAGTAGCTGACTCTTTCCTAGACCAGGATCGCCTAATATGTGACATATGGTTGTCACAGGTCAGTCTACAAATACTGATTGGCGAATACACACAAATACAAAAATAAAAGGCATGATTTAAATTATTTCGTACCAACAATGATTACGTGAATGTCTCCTCTGACAGGAACTTTATTCTGATCCATTGAATGCTTTCTTACTCCTCCAAATAGTGCCAATGTGATTCCAGCTGTTTAACGAAAACATACATACTTTCTTATACATTAATATTTTACCAAGGGTACACGTGAAAAAAACTTGTTTCTGTGTTTATCTAAAAAGTTGAAAAATATAACGAACGGTTAATCAGCAACAATTAGTGGAAAAATAATTTCGTATATCATTTTACGGACCTTTAACAAGTTCATGCCCATAGATAGAGGGGCAAACTGATTGCAGTATTTGACGAAAGACGTCTGAACCATGCTCTGAAGAAAATCTGGCAACAAATTCTAAATCCCGTTCACTGAAAGAATCCTGATCCAGCAACTCCGTAGCTACAGCCACATGCTCTGTATCTTGTAAAGTCTCTGACACATATTGAGACTTGGAATTTTTGACTGAAATTCCTTCTATATACAAGTAATACAATCCTCGATTCTTGCCCTTAACTAAAACACGCATAAACAATTTATAGGAATATAATAATTTGATGTAACTATAATATGAAATAATTCGTCAGAAATTATGGAATGATAACGTGATGGAAAATACCTCCTCCTATATCCATGTAATTGTTAATCACCCTTGGTATACCGGTAATGGTCACAACATCTCCAGGGATGCACAAATCTACAAGATCTTCAACCAACTCACATTCAACAGTTCGTGGTACACGGCCTTCTTCGTGATGTTCAGCTTTCAACATCTCTTGAATTCTAAAGTGTAAATACATAGTTAAAGATTATAATATAAATTCATAAAAAAATATGAAGCATTTTATGTAAGTGCACCTTATTTTCTGAAAGTCTATTGGTCGTGCACTTGATCTAATTGGGTTAAAAGATCTGCTTTTGCATCCGTTAATTACACAAGCAGAAGGAGGTGAAAACTTCCCATCAGGGAAGTCACGGTGAATTTCCGTTCCACATTTGGTACACGTAAAACTCATTTGTACCACCAAAGGCTTTACAGTGCTAACCTTTACCACACTACCACGCACAGAAACTAGCCTTTCTGTACAATTACATATATATAGTGAACTCGTAAACGATACTAATCCGTCATAACATAGATTATAAATTAAAATTTAAAATTCAGAAATAAATATACCAATGTAAGGTGCCTTCAAGTTCTTCAAGGCAATCATAGATTCAGGGTAGTTGTGCAAACGAATGTTTACCTTTGCACTATCATGCCATTTTTCGTCATTTGAATTGGAGCAAAGGACCTATTTAAATTAAAACTTTATAGTCAAACACCATAGGAATCGAGTAAACAAACATCTCTTACTCACATATTCTTACATAGTGTACTGCAGCGCTCATGCATAGAAGTGCTTCTTTGGGTTTTCTTTCGAACGCATCATAAAATTCTTGGATCACACACACTTCCTGAAAATGTTGGAAATCAAGTGGCAAAATGTACAAGATGTCTTCTTTCTGTACCTATTAATAAAATATTGTAAAAAACAACTATATTCTCATAAACTCTTAAATATGATAATTATAATGATAAGTAAGATGAAGAGATGTGTATATATACGTTTGACAGGAAGACTAATCTGTAATCAGTTGCGAAAAGCTCATCGTGGAGCTTGGAAGTTATGTGGAGGAGTTTTTTCACGTCGCTGTTAGTGTAGTCGATTTGGGGGAAATATTTGGGTAATATTTGTGTCATTTGATTTTTTTGACCTGATCTAGTCATCGTTTGCTTGTTGGCACCACCGCTGCTGATGGTTTGTTACTTTTAATTTTTAAGCGACTAAAATACGTACGGCTAAAAATTTTAAGCTACTAATATGTGTTACTCAAAGTCTCAAATACACCTTTGTTGTACCTAAATTCAAATTGACAAATATGGGCGGGATATTTTGTTGGTTTGAAATTCTAATCTTTTAAAGTAGCCTATAAAAACACATTCATGGGATACACTCATCTAATTCAATCAACACATACACAAATCATACACTCAACTCTCAAGCTGATTTTCATAAAATGTCAAAAAAAGATTATTCTCAGCAATTCCCAAGTCCACCACAAAATGAACAGGTTTATTACACTTCACCGGAACATACCTTCCCTGTATTCCCACATGAAAATGAGACGCTAAACGAAGATGAACCGGCAAACATTATACCTGAAGATCTTTTGCATATGCTCCCACTTGAGAATGATCCACCTCTGGAATACGAACCCAATCCCCTTGGTTTAAGTGACGAACAACTCCGGCAACTTGAACAAGATGAAGAAGTATTAAGGGAGTTTGAAGAAGCCGAAGCACGTGCTGCAGCCGCTCGGAGGGAGCAGGAACAAGAGGATTTACTTCACCAATGGGAAATGGGGCTTTTCAATGAGCAACTAGAAACTTCAAGTGATGAGGAGGGCTAGGTATCGGATGATTCGTTTTACTAATGTGTTGTTTTATTTAGATACCATTGGTGAATGTCATTATCTAAAGTGAATTAGTCCTATATGTAAAACTTGATTTGAACGTATCCTAATAATATTATTTACTCCAGCGACTTTGTTTCAGAAAAGTACATCAATAGTTTTAAAGGTTTAGTTACGGATTTAAAAAACACACACAACAAAGAAAGGTAAGTATACATAGTTGCGGAGTTAAAAAAGCACAAACCAGACCCACTAAAAAAGGGCATTATGTCAACAACATCCAACATATCCCAAATAAGTTACAATCCATGAAATTTTTAGTTCAGAAATTAAAAAAACACAACTTAGTCATGCGCATATCATACGACAATAGCTAAAATAAACTATAAATCGTCCAAATGAATACATTGGCGTTGACCGGATGACCCTGGTTGTGATTGAGAAATAGATGATTCACAGTTCCATATGAAAGGGGTGCTTGACTCTCTCCGGTTGACAGCTGAACGTGTTCTTTGACTGACCCTTCTGTTCTGCCCTTGTTGTTCATGTGTTTGAGATGTAGGGGAGCTCGATTATGATGTTCCTTTACGTTTCTGAGATGTAACGTAATTTTCAAAAACAATGCTACTAAAAAATAAACAAAAATATGTAATTTAAACTAAATATAAAGAAATACCTTTGTTGTTACCAATGGTACATAACATGACTCTCTTGTGTGTCCTGTTTTTTCACACCTTGTACATTTTGTGCTTTTCGGTTCCTCCCCTAGTGAACGGATACGGTCTCTCTCTTTTGGTCTACCTGCTTGTCGCTTAACAAGAACCGGTGGTTTTACAATTTGGAGGTCAGCAGGAGTACGCCACTGTTTACTGTCTTTTAAAGGATACACCTTTTCTTGGTAAGTATTTTTTAGTTCTGTTTTCTTAAACCATTTTAACGCCCAACTGCTATTGTTATTCAAAGATTCAGCTCTAGATACTGCACACACATGGCCACAGGGTAAACCTGATAATTGCCATTTACAGCAAGTGCATTCTCGTTTTTTAAAGTCAACAACATGAACCAGTCGTGAATCAGTAACTTGGTACAATTTGAACATCTCAATCCCTTTAACAACCCAAGTGGCGCTCTTGACCATTCTATCATTTACTTTTGCGGCTGCCCAATCAGTAAGTTCATCGCTTGGTGCATCTAAAATTAAAAAATTACAATATGCTTAAATATATGAAACGGTCAACAAAACAAAATATACATTATTATGAATTACCTTTATATCTTTCTCGGCGGTCACAATACCATTGTTGTAGAAGCCCTCTGTAGTACTCCATTAGCATGGTTATTGGAACTTTCCGAACTCTTGCTGTCAAGGAATTTACTGATTCTGCAGAATTTGATGTCAAATAGTTGTACCTGTTTGCAGGGCAATATGCTCGTGACCACCTTCCCCATCCAGCATCCTCTAACTTTTTATAAACCAGTGGTTTTGAGGCTCGAATCTCAGAAATTGAATCATTAAACTCACGCTCTGTGTAAAGTTTGCAAGTCCTCCAATATATAGCCCTCCACTTTTTACTCTTCAGATTGCAATTCATCATTAAATGACGACAACAATACCCATGAAAAGCATTAGGAAAAACGGTACTACATGCATGTGCAATTGCCAGATGCCGGTCAGATATGATGGACAAACCTTTAACCTCACCAATGCATTCTTTCAATTTACTCATAAACCAAGACCATGTTTCGTTGCTCTCACCTTGACAAACACCAGTGGCAATTGGTAGGATCTGGTTGTTTCCGTCCATTCCAACAGCAACCATATTCGTTCCAAGGTATCTCCCTTTAAGATGTGCGGCATCAATTATTATCAATGGCCGCAAATGACGCAAGAAGCTCCGAATCTATTTAAATAAAGCACATCTTCAATATTCAATACAATGTAACTAATAATATATGTAAAATTTAAGAAAATATAATTTAATAGACACTTACAGCAACACCGAACCCTATGAAGCACATCTTAAATCGATCATCATCATCTGTCTCAATGTGTGTTACCGTCCCCTCGTTCTCCAACTTTAAGTTGTAGCAATAATACGGTAACTGCTCAAAAGATTCCTTAGGGCAACCGTTTATCAACTGTAATGCGCTGTTTTTCCCACCCCAAGCTCTTTTATAAGAAACATCAATTTTCCACTCAACATTCAAATCCTTTTGTATGTCCTTACCTGTATAGATCCTTCTGCTATCTTTTAGTTTCTCCATAAGTATGCGAGCAAGTATTTGTTGAGTAGCGTTTCGATGATTAGGATTTATTTTAGTTCTCGAACATGTATGCACGTCGTTAATGCCGGAAACATAGAATTTACGAGTAACAATACTTTTTCTTGTGTGAACGCTCCAGTTGCAACCCATTTGCATACAATTTACATCGTACCTAGTCGGACTAGACTTGATTACTTTATACTCAAACCGTTCAACTATAGCTTTTATTCCTATTGAAAAAATGCACAAATCCTTATCATCAAACCTATTACCCAACTTTACTTTAGATATTATATTTTGTTTCAGGTTATTAACTACCTTAATTATAGGATCAGGTGAATGGGGTGGACTAGGCATATTTTTAAATGAACATTTGTCCCAACGAGGCTGAACATCCTCAATCACTCGTTCAGTATTATCAGGTTCAGATGTTGGTGCTGGGAGATCAAACTCATCGGGGAACAAAGAAACATTTAGATCTATATCAAGATGCTTAAAAGAAGAAGACGGGGTTACCTCCGAAGTGTGCTCAATAACATCGATAAAAAGTGTCTGAACAATGTCTTGCTTACAACAAATTTCTTTAACAAAGAATGATACATCACCATCGTCACGTAGAGTAACATTCTTGGATCCGGATATGTAGTGTAAATTGACGCTCTTGTCTGTAATATCGTATTTCTTCTTGACATACTTTACCAAGTTGCGGTAATTAACGTCAAGTGGAAGCAAAACTCCACGAATTTTTTTTTGATAATCCAATAAAAGTTTTAATTTTAAGGAATTTGATGAACTCATTTTTTATAAATTTATGTTTTATTTTTTTTTTTCTCTGGACTGTGAAGAAACCCAGTACCAATCAATTAAGATTGGTCTATGTGGTCGCTCAATTAAGATGTCGCTTAAAAATATACCTCCAAAATTTCATTTTCCCTCGGTCTATGTGGTCGCTCAATTAACATGTCGCTTAAAAATATACCTCCAAAATTTCATTTTCCCTCTCATTTCCACTCTACATTTCGCTCCAAAAATTCATTTCCCTCCCTAGGTATGTGTGATTTTACTATTCACTTTCTACCTATATAATCTTGTCAAAGAATAGGCCAAATAACACAAACAATGACTTCCTCTTCTTCCAATTCTAGGTCAAATATAAAGTCCATTGAATACTACATAAATGCGAGTCAGTGCGAATGTCCAATACCATTGCCGGTCGAAGTTCAAACTTCTTGGACACGAAAACATCCTGGTAGAAGGTTTAAGGCTTGTCCAATATGGGTAAGATTATTATAACTACAAAAAGGTACTTAACTATATTGTTACTTTTAATCAATAATTGTTAACAGCCTGACTTGTTTAGGACAAGGAGACGAAATGCGGATTTTTTGGGTTCATAGACCCGGAGCTACCAAGTGAGTACTACAAAGATTTGCTTTACAAAGAACATGAGAAAAATATGTTAAACAAGAAGAAGGGGGAAAAAATTGTTTCTAGTCAAGCTGTTGGTGTCTCACAAGATGAAATGCTGATGAACATGAATAATGAGTTGGCTACCATCAAGTCAAAAGTTAAAGTTCATGACAAATGTTTATTTGTTTTCGGTTTGCTGGTTGTACTCTTCGTTGCTCTTGTTTTAGTTCCAAGTATTAATTAGTAGGTTGTAATAAACTCGTTTATGGTTGTTGTTAGTAGTAATGAATGTTTCAAATGTAATTCAAAAGCATTCACATATGAAGGCACTATATATTTAAAATCAAACAACATAAACCTACAATATCCTTCAACACACATTGTACAATGACTAAACCAGTACACAAAAGGTGGTGGCAACATTAGCATAACAAACACAAAATAAAATAAACAAAACCCACCTAACAAATAACTAGAAATCATATAAACATAGTCTATTCAGTGTTTTTACCACAAGCCACCTTATACTTCCAAAAATATCTAACCATGTGCTCTCGATAGGCTAACGCAACATGAAGAGGATCATCAACCTTCATACTTAGATTCTTAGACAACCGGTACAAAAAAATGCATACCCATACTCCACAGTCTCCATATAGATTAGCTTGTACAGGGACATTATCAGCCACTCGAAAAGATATCTTATAATTGGAAACAGATATGGATTTGGTTTCAAAAACTTTACATTTCTCTAGATACTTTGGAAGAATTACCTCAAAACTGGCCCTCATTTTTAAATGATCCGGTCTCGTTTCTGGATTTGGCGTAGGAAGTGAATCGTAAAAAGTTACAACGCCGGTACTAAAAACTAATTCTGCGAGCAACCAGTGGTCCGATGTTACGTTCAAAGGAAAGTAGACCTACATTTTAACAAAATAATATTACATGTTAACATAACCATTATGATTAAGAAAACTAATAATAATAATAATAATAATAATAATAATAATAATAATAATAATAATAATAATAATAATAATAATAATAATAATAATAATAATAATAATAATAATAATAATAATAATAATAATAATAATAATAATAATAATAATAATAATAAAGAAGTGGCGTTGAATTGTACCAACCTTGTCAACACTAGACCATGGCACTGGATACCTTTCTCCGTTTCCATAATAAAAAGGCAATGATCCCTTAAGAAGGGTAGATGCTAAAAAAGAGCTGGCCATCGCCCAATCTGCATTGGCGGGTCTAAAGTGCCACATTAAGTCTATCCAAACATCCAAATGCTGAAAAGTATTTATAAAAATGGGATTGTTAAACTATCAACATACAAATGTAATGTTTTCTATTTAAAACGAATACACCAACTGGTATATTAAGTACCTTATCGTTGAGCCATCCTCTTCTGTTACCCCGGCCAACTCCCAGCAAAGCTAGCCAAAATTGCCGATTAACAACAACGTCGGAACCCCAAGGAAACTTATGCGACGACTTTTTACCTTTTGTCATGAAACAATTCATACTTTCTGGCTTACTTATTTTGTTACCTAACTTCTTGTTCTTAAGGAAACCAACCGGACGCTTCAGATTCTGTAATTTATTTTTTTTAAGAGAAAAAATGTTAAGGCATCATCTATTAATATGTATGGAGATATATACAAGGGGTGTTTAAAAATAAATAGTCACAAACCTCTACCCAAGGTTCCAGTGGAAATTGTTCAACATTGTTTCCGAGGGCACAGGGTACACCAATCACTTCACTAAGTCTCTTGGACCGCCTTTTGGGCAATTGTGGAGTTGTAGCCGGTAGCTCCACAAAGGGGTCCTTCAGAGACTTGCCAACCTGTTTTGTCCTCTTTGGTTGAACATGAGGAGTCTTCTCTCTTGTGACACTCTTCTCTTTTGGTACATATTTCTTGCGACGTTTCTTCTTAAGTGGTTGACTTGGTTTGGGTTGTTGTGGAGACTTACCCGGTTTCCTCTTCCTTTGAAGACGCATGAAAATGTCCTGTAAGCACGATTCATTATTGATATTAGTATCGCTATTACAAATGGTATTTAAAGTAAGTTAACAGCGTACTCATATGGTAAAGTACCTCGGAAGCGTCATTCGAAGGATTATTTACTTGTCCTTCTTTAGGAAGGTCCAGTTCAGTATTTTTGTCGTAATTACAAAAAGTGACCTTTCTTGCTTTTTCAGCTTCCTTGTCGATCTTGTCCAAAATCGACTTGGTATTTCCATTATCAACTTCATGACCATCAACACCTTTTCCTTCAATGGTCAAATGCGCATCAACTAATTTCACACAATCTTTTTCACTTGTCCTAACAGAATCTTCATCACGATCTTTTAATAACTCACCACCCAAATTATCAATTGTAACACAAACATGGCCATGACAACCTTCAACATCCATATCAACATTCTCATCAGAAACACACTCCATTACTTCATCAACGTCCACACATTTGTCTTTGGTGGCCAACTCCGCATCGACTAATTTGACACAATCTTCATCACCCTTGTAGTCATCAGCCCTCTTATCTTCCACATGTAAGACACCATCACACTTGTTCTCATCAACATCCATGTCATCTGTCACATCATCTTTACCACATGTATCTGTAACATGGCCCACACCAACATGCCCATCACCCATGTTCTCTTCAACATTACCATCAGAACCATGCTTCCTTACTGTCTCAATGACAATACCATCTGTATTAGTAACATGCTTGCTTACTGATACGTCCTCGTTTTGATAATGATTATCAGTAACATTCAGATCTGCATTGTTGTCTTTATTGTCACTAACATGTGCATCACCGTCGGTGTCGTAAGCAGTTACGGAATGCGGTGGCGAATCTACCAAATCAGCAAAATCATCTTTATATATCCCCTGTTCATAAAAAAACATAAATTGAATAAGTAACTGAATATTAGCAAACAACTATTAATTGAGATTTCTTATGCCAGCTTATAGTTACATGAATAACAAATTCAGAAAAGCGTACATTTAAATTAGTTAGGTTATCAAGTTGGATGTGATCAACTGCCGTAAAAGGACAATTCGGATGACATAGATTCTCAAGTTGTGACATGTAGGATGGGTACGCGGCAGGGTCAAGATAATTAAGCTTTCCATCATCGCCATTAACAGAGGAAGGGCATGTTGATTTGTCGCATGATACATCATAAACCGGGCAGGTCTGTAATTAAAAACTTATTAGTAGCTGGGTTAAAAAGTTAATATAAAATAAAATGAAATATTAAGCAGAATATTACCTTTTCAACATCATTGTTTACCGTGTTCTCATTTTCGGCGTTAACACGACTACGAAAGGGGCTTTGAATAGGTGTTAAAGCCTGAAATAAAAGAAAAATGGTGTTAGAAGGATGATTTTAACAAAAATTTTAAAAATGAACAAACAGAATAAGCAAAATCTGATCTAGAAGAAAAGCTATAGTTGCAAATTACTTAAGCTACTCAAATTAAACTCAGATTCATACACTAAACACAGATACAAGCTCATATGCACAATTGCAGGCTTCAAATGCAAAAACAAACCCATGTCTCAAACATGCCAATGTACAGAAGCTATAAGCTATCAGTTTATACCTGAATTGACTAGCTTATGGGGGCAAACTATTGATTGGACTACTAAGAACTCAGAACCCAATTACAGAATCCATAAGCTATCAGTTTAAACCTTCATTGACCATCTTATGGGGGCCAACTATTGAATGAACTGAGAAATTATAATTGTTTTTTAGTTTTGATTTTAACTACAACTTTGACCAAAATGAAACAATATCTGATCTAAATGACTACTGTAATTATGATATGCAATTATTAATCTAAATTAAGCAAATAACAAACTCTGAAACAGTGTCCACTACAACAGACTACTCAAATCCAAACACCCTTTAAGTAACTGTGATTACACTAGGTTTCAGATTACAGGGCTTAATATACTACAACTGATGCCCAAATTTTAACACTTATCAATCCTAAAAGATAATAGATGCAGATACAGAATCCAAAACAGATACAATAAAAAACAAAACCAAACACTCCCTTATCTATCCATATTCACTACACTAGAATGAGACAGATATTACCATGGCATCTTTGGAATGAAAATCTTCATTCGCAGTTTCTTCTGGCTCTGGATTGGCATGAAAAATATTTGAGCTTTCAATACATGTCGACTCCTGAAATAAAAGAAAAATGGTGTTTGAATGATGATTTTTTTTAAAAATTTAAAAATAATTAATAAACTAAAAACATTATTATCAATAAAAGAATATAAACTGTGTATAGGATATTACCATGGCATCTTGGGAATGCAAATCTTCATTAGCAGTTTCTTCTGGCTCTGGATTGGCATGAAAAATATTTGAGCTTTCAATACATGTCGACTCCTGAAATAAAAGAAAAATGGTGTTTGAATGATGATTTTTTTTTTTAAATTTAAAAATAATTAATAAACTATAAAAATTATTATCAATAAAAGAATATAAACTGTGTATAGGATATTACCATGGCAACTTTGGAATGCAAATCTTCATTGCCAGTTTGTTGTGGCTCTGGATTGGCATGAATAACATTTGAGCTCTGAATATGTGTCGAATCCTGAAATGAAAGAAAAATGGTGTTTCAAGGATGATTTTTAATAAATATTTTAAACTGATTAATAAAATAATAAAATAATTATAAATAAACGATTATAAAGTGTGTATAGGATACTACCATGGAATCTTTGGAATGCAAATCTTCATTGCCAGTTTGTTGTGTCTCTGGATTGGCATGAATAATATTTGATGTCTGTATTGGTGTCGAAGCCTGAAATTAAAAAGACATTTATATACGCTTTTATGGTGACCTAAGATTGTTATTATCAAATTGTCGTATAGATTAAAAAATAAAATTAAACCACTGACCTCTGGATGATGTATGTTCAAAGCTTTCTCAACAATGGCAAGCCTTTTTTTAATATCATTGAATACTTCAACATTCGATCCTGAGTTACCAATCAAATTAACTATTGTCTTCAAGGCCTCAACCTCAGCAACTAATTTAGGTACTTCGGTAATTGATTCTGCTGCGGCTGTTGGAATCCCTCCACCTATTGCATTATTGAGCTCTTCCGCTGCATCGTTGACCTCTTCTGCTGCATCGTTGACCTCTTGTGCTTGTACCTAAGTAACAAATAATTTTAAAAGATTTAGGAGATGTACATTAATAATTTATATCTTATAGGCCTTAAGGGTCAAACATAATGTTTTAAAAGTTAACAATGTACCTCAAAAGGAACTTCTGAAAGTTGAGGAATGGCATCACCTGAATCATCAGCGACATTTGCTACATGTCCAAAATATGCAGTACTATGCACAAAGCTTGGGTTCAACTTTTCATCATTAGTCGGAACAAGTTCCACAGGATTTGAACCCTGTGTAACAAATTTATTATAAAAGGTCAAAACAAAATTTATACATAAGTCATAAATCAGTAAACAAATAACAAAGAATAATGACAACAAATACCTGACCAAACAGTATAGAATAATCACGTTTTCGGAATGTTTTAATCTTTGACCAAGAAAGACCACGTGGGATGCTATTAGGAACTTTTTTAAACCATTGTTGACTATTGGGATAACTCTCAAGAATCCATATCTAAAATTAAATAAAACGATGAATCTAAAGTTATTTTTGGTACAAGAAAACAATCACGAAAAATTATACAATTTGATTTAAAAAAATCATACCTTAAAAGCCCAAATAAATCCACAAATATTATATGTGGCAGTTTTATCTGGGGTTACTGCCTACTTCTTCTTGTAATACCTTTGATAATGCTTAGGAACCAAATTGGCTAGACTGGAGTACAAACGTCTCCACAAGTACTCTCCCCATGGATAAGCATTCCAAGCATTAAAATCCTCAACGAGCTGCAAAAATTCATTAGGTACATTGTACCAAGGCCCACGACTGGTAAATATGACCTCAGCACATATCAAAAGACAAACCCTGACAGCATCCTCAGTTGGCAAAGCATCAAATACTTTATCGTTGTTCAAAATATGTAAAAGCTCATTCCCTTTTACAGTAACCTTTCTATCAAACTTCTTATGAGGGAAGATTCGCAAGGCAAACGGGCTACGATCAACTACTACGTGGTCAGGCAAAGGGCCGAAAACAAAACCCGTCACCAACAAAAACTCCTCACGGCCAAACCGCAACAAATTATCCCCAATTCTATATGTAATGGGTGGACAAGTATCAAGTAATTTAGGAATATATACCTGATGCTATAAAACGAAGTTTAGGAGATGGTTATCATTTGAATGACAAGGGGGAATATCCAACCATTGCGCGAATACACTTTCCCTGAACAGGCTAATTCGATTTTGATTCTTCCCCAACTTACTTTTAATCTTTTCCAGCAACTCTAAATTGGAACGAATCGTTACCTTTGCATGAAAGTATCCGTCAATATTTTCCATTTGCATTGACTGACTAATAATTTGGGGTTCGAAATGAGTATACACAAATTAAGGGTTAGGGTTCTAACGTTTGATTTTGATTTGAATTTTTAGTGGGAGTAGGTGTGGAAAGGAACTTGAAAGTTTCTTGGTATTTGAAAATATACAAAACGGTTCTTGTTGTTGGGGATATAAAAAAGTCGCTCGGATTTTATAATATCGCTCAGCTATACTAATTAATTTCGCTGGATAATTAGGATTAAAAAATTGTGTTAAAAATACTTTAAAACGAATTATTATTAAAAAAAGTTGTTGAAAAGGTACAAAAAGGGTTGATGTGTGATGTACAAAAAAGCGACATTTTGTCAGTCGCTTAAAACTTTTCGCTAGGTCGCTGGGCTTTGGGAAGGTTCAAGACGAATAAAATATTATTTGTGGAAGTTTGACTATTTTGGAGGAAAGTGACAAATAGAAGGTCGCTCGAACTTTTGATAAGTCGCATGTGATAAGTAGCACAAAAGTGTGCCTTACACATTATGATTGGGCACTACTTTTGTGGTGCCACATGTCGAACTTATGTTAAATTCGCAAGTCGCTCGGGCCATTTCAGGAAACCAACCTACTTAGGTACACAAGAGTCCACCACCTTGAGCGACTGGTCCCTTTGTAGAATTGCCCCTAATGTTATAGCATAAATTGTTGCACTTTAGCATACATTCGGATCAATATTCATTAAATATAAAACATACGGGTCAATATGCATCAAGGCAACCCTTCATTGCTAGAGTTTACTAGAGGTGTCATGATACTTTTAATAACACATAAATACACACCACATGGTTGAATTAAGATTACATAAAAATGAAGTTAAATAAAACGAGAAAACCGATACAAAAAGCTACTAGAACGTACCCCAATATATGCCAGAGAATAGAAATCTCCATCAAGTGAAAGTTGGAAAAGCATTATTAAGTTTTTAGCTTGTGTTGATGCATGATGATATCATTTACGGAGTATATGTTTGTACCAACCGACCCCAACAGATGATATCATTTTCTTTATTGGTGACAAAGTTGTGATCCCCTCTCACCTTTTCTATTCTTGATTGTCATGGAGGCTCTTTCGTGGATATTGAATAAAGCCAAAGAGGTTGGTGAATTCACGGGCATTAACTTCACGGACCACGAAGCAGATATTACATATCTGTTCTATGCAGATGACGCTCTTATTTTGGGACAATGGTTTCGCGAGAACTTGGAGAATACGGCACGTATTCTTCGAGTCTTTTATTTATGCTCGGGTCTTCGTATTAACCTCCACAAGTCTAACTTGTTTGGGGTCGGGACTGAAGATAGAGAAGTTGATAATATGATGGAGGTTTTGGGGTGTAAAAGGGGCGCTTTTCCTTTTGTTTATTTAGGGATAAAAGTGGGAGCAAATATGAACCGGATTAGCAACTGGAATTCGGTGATTGACGTGGTAAAGGCTAGACTGGTGTCTTGGAAGGCGAAGACCTTATCGATAGGGGGTAGGGTGATTCTTATTAAATCGGTACTCGAAAACCTACCAATTTATTATTTCTCTCTATATAAGGCCCCTATGGCAGTCATTGAGTGTATTGAAGCGATTATGAGGCGTTTTTTGTGGGCGGGTTCTACTGAAGAGAAAAATATCTCTTGGGTAGCATGGGATGTTATCACAAGGCCAAAAGACGAGGGTGGGTTAGGCGTGAATAAACTGCAAGATACTAATGAAGCTCTTCTCCTCAAATGGGCATGGCGATTCAAGAAAGAAGGTAATTGCTTGTGGAAAAAGGTAGTGGTCGGTTGTCATGGGTCGAGCCGAGCTTGGACTATGTTACCTTGTAGTCTCTCGGCTAGTGGTTGTTGGAAACGGATAGTGAAAATTGGCGAGAAAAAGATCCTAAATGGTAGAGACCTAAACAGTTATTTTGTGGGTATTGTTTGGGATGGGTCGTCTATAAATTTTTGGGGTGATACATGGCTCCGGAATGAGCCGCTTCGTATAAAATATCCACATCTTTTCAGTTTGGAAAAACAGAAATGGGTTTCGGTTGCTACCCGAGTGCAGATTCATAATGATGTCAAAACTTTAAATTGGGAGTGGCGCAGGAATCCTTCAACCTATGAGGAGATTACTGAACTGTTTGATTTATTATCGGATATATATGACCATCAGTGGAAGGGTGGAGCTGATTGTTGGGAATGGAAAGGGGGACAAGAATGACATGTACACTGTTAAGAAGGCGTAGAAGTTGATCTCCAAAAGATCGATGGCTGTCAATTCGTCTAACATGACATGGGCGGGTTGGACACCTTTGAAGTGTAAAATCATGGTGTGGCGTGCGGATCTTAACATGTTACCTACAAGGGTGGAGTTGGTTAAGCGCGGGATTCATTTGGACGTCTTGTCATGTCCTCTATGCGATGCAGACCTGGAAACATCGATTCATTTGTTCACGGGTTGCTTGTTCTCCTCCGAGATTTGGGGTAGGGTGGGAAGTTGGTGTAGATTAAGCCCGATTTTTGCTTTTGATGTAAGGGATCTCCTGATGTTGGCGGATAATCTAACGAAGACTAAAAAGGAGAACCAAATCATACGAGGCATCATTTTTACAACAGTGTGGTCTATATGGAATGAACGGAATGCAAGAATCTTCAATGGTAAATCGCGGAGAGCTATCGAAGTGGTGGAAACCGTTAAGTCGTCCTCGTTCTTTTGGATTCGTCATAGATCTAGATTGAAAGGTATTGATTGGAATATTTGGTGTAAATATCCTCCGGATATGATGTAACGTCGTTTTTCTCGGGGGTCCTTGCTTTGAGGACCGCTTGAGGTGTGTTTTGTTTGAATGAAATTTACCTTTCAAAAAAAAAAAAAAAAAAAAAAAAAAAAGGTTGTACATAAGATAACAAGGTGAGACAATTCTGTAACATTGTGGTTTTTTTGTGTGGTTCCGACTGCTGTAACTAGGTCAGATTATATGGGACGTACCAGGAAAAATTGTAATTTAACAAAAGCCCATGTTCTCAGTTTACCCATTCCCTTCTGATCATCCCAAATATGGGCGGATTAAAAATGCACACAAAAGCCCATCCCTTCCCTCCCTCCCACCTTCCCGTCCCCTACCTTTCCATCTTAAAAAAACTCAAAACGCCCATTTTTTTTATTTCTCTTCTCATCCCCTTCCATTACTTAAAAAAATAATAATAAAAAAAAAAAAAAAAAAACTCGGGAACAGAGCGTAAAAGACCTGATGAATCCACAAAGTCATATAAAGTGACGGGCGTGGCCCTATACTATTCTATTTTCCACATTATAACTAAGTGTAGACTTCCTAACATTGGGTATACGAGGTTTTGTGTTACAGTTTTTATTACTTTACTTAAAAAATATTCACTAAAGTTGGGCGAATGTTATTGAATTCAGGCGATCATATTAGTGCGAATGTAAAGTGAAAAAGTTGACGATGACGTATATTGGTCACTTTGGTAAAGTATGTAAAAAACGTTCAATTCCGTAAAGACTTATTATAACATTTATTTTGGTAATTGGGTTTTACCACTTTATACTATAAGATTTTCTTATTCTTATTCTTTATATTTAGACGTGTTGCACAAGTTCCACGTCAATATAGCCCATCACACACTATAACCCAGTCTCCTCATTAATCACAGCCAGTCACCACGTCATACGACGCCATCATTGTCGCCAACAACCTCGTCAATAGACAATCCTTTAAGGTTTAGTATTTTTTATTTCTGTGTGATTTTTTTTCGTATTTTTTATTTTCCAGAAACTGATTGATATTTTGGGTTGGTAAAAATTTCATTATATAAAATCAGTTACAAAGTTTTAATCAGGCTTCCTATCTTCACTCACGTATTAATTGAGGTAGCCAATGTTTGTTATTTGATTATATTGATGATGATTAATTTTTATTAGCATAAACGTCGCAATTCGAAATTCTTGCCCTTTGACGATGTCTGATTAATGATGCAACAGGGAAACATGTTACAACTACGCAGGAACCCTTTTTCCATAGCATGTGCTGCTGCTGCTGCTTTACTTGGTAGTGCATTATATTTAAGGCAGCAGCTCAAACAGAATCAAGCACCACTAAGCCTCATATATGATGAAAAACTTGAGAAAGCTTCTAATTTTGATCTTGGTTCTTACTTTGATAAGGTGGAAAATAAATTGATTGAGATTAGCAATCGCAATCTCAAGCTCAAAAAATTCCTACTGCATACCAGTTATCATGATCAATACGAGTTGCAGGTCATTAGGTTGATTCGTTTTGCTTTTAATTGCAATGTCCAAGAGCTTGATTTATCGTTTTGGGCTGAAGGTTGGCATGATTGTGAGATTCTGTTATATGACTCTTTTTTCGTTAATTCACATCTTACTCATCTTAAATTATCATGTGACTTTGCTCATCCAACCCAGAGGGTTAGTTGGGAAAACCTCAAGTCTTTGACCCTTTCTAAGTTAAGTTTAACTGAAGAATTTATCCAAAACATACTTTCCGGAACTCCTCTTCTTGAAACATTCAAGTTAGACAACTGCTTCGGTGATCTTTGGAAAATTAATATTACTAAAAATCTCGTCAAAAACTTTGAGATCTCCGGGAACAGGGGCTTTCGAAATCCACGTGAAGTATGTCTAATACTAAAGGCTCCTAATATTATTTCATTAACTATCAAAGGAAGTTTGTTGTTATGTCAGCTTCAGTTGTTTGATGTGACTTCATTAGTCGAAGCAAACTTGGATTATATTGAAGATGATACTGGGAATCTCTCTCCCACCGAGGAAGAAGATATGATGTACGGACTTCTTCGAGATCTTCGCCATGTCAAGGAGCTTAAACTTGGGAAGATATGCTCAGAGGTAAAATGTCCTTCTCTTTGGCAAATTTTGTCTTTGCAAGAGTTATTGTTCATCTATCTTAGAGTAAATTGCAAAAATCACGCCTGCCAAATTGCAGGCATAGTCCTTACA
The DNA here is from genome assembly GCA_030686995.1 of Artemisia argyi. Taxonomy (NCBI): domain Eukaryota; kingdom Viridiplantae; phylum Streptophyta; class Magnoliopsida; order Asterales; family Asteraceae; genus Artemisia; species Artemisia argyi. The sequence continues at coordinate 169,250,973 of CM060679.1, read as the reverse complement.
TTTTCAAAACTCCCAAGTGGTGTCGTCCCTGTGGGAAAATTTAGACTTTGCCAATTCATTTTGGAAAAATTTAGTCATTTCGCTATGGGGTGGGGACTATATCAAAGTACAAAAGTAGGGACTGCGCATGCAATTTGAAAAGGTAGTACGTTGTTTTAACTAGTATTACAAGCTTAATAATTACCTTAAAGGTTTATGCTATTGCGTTTTCAATGTGATTATTGTAAGCTAAGGTAATTTAGTTGAATGATTGTTTTTCTTACAGTAGCTTGTCTGTCACATGGTACTTCACTTAATTAGTTAAAACCAATTACTCAAACACTTAAATTCAATTATTTAGAGTTCAAGTTGCAGTAATGAACAGTATAAACTCACTACACTAAATATAACTATAATGAAACATTGCAATAAAGACTGGTTTAAATTCACAACACGAATTCTAATTATAAATGAAACTACAATTGGAGAAGAACTATGAACCCATTCCATAATTATTTGCTATGGACAATGACATGTGGTTTCTTGTTGTTGGTTGTTGTTTTGGTTGCATCTTTTATTGTGCGCTTAAAACTCATCCTTGGAGTTTATACTGTCTTTTTTTATTATTATTTCTCTAGGGCATGTGTTTCGTTTTGAAGGGATGTGATTGCTGGTTACTCATTGCTATCTTTTGCTGGTAGGTTCGCTCCCGTTTGGAAGCTAAAGGTCCCCCTAAGAATGACTATAATCATGAGTATGTTGAGGATTTGATGAATATGATGAAGATGAGTAGATGATGATGCTGTGATGATGACCTTTTATAATCTCACTTTAAATTCACGTTTAACCTAGACATGGTTATTGTTTTCTAATTGTAAGTTGTTTCAGAGTTTGTTTTATACTGTTATCTTATGTGCATGCATTCCAAAAGAACGAGTTATGTTTTATGTTATCTTGTGTGTGCGCTCAAGTCTTTCGAATGGTTTCACGCTTACCAGCAGCTTCACAAATTGGTTTTAAAGTATAGATTCTACTTGTTTTGTTCCCTTCATCTATCCCAGCTCTCGGCGTTCACTTCCATTCTCTTCTTCTATCGGTATTTGGATGGAACTCAATGTTATTACTAAGAGAAATGATAGATGTTTCGAAATTTGCAATTGCAAGTTTGAATTAGACACATCAGATATTTGGGAAGAGGAAATAGATGGCAAGTGTGATTGTTTTTCTGTTGAAGGTGAGGATGGGAGTACACAAATGCATTACATTTTATTAAGAGATGCCGTGGATACTGATCTGGAGGTGAGGTTTAATACGAAGACTCCTCGTCAAGTTCGTGGACGTATATATACTGTATGTTTCACTTCCTGTCTTTTGTCTTCCAGTCCAGTGTCACGTTGCTGATCACTTGCCTATTATCTATGAAAATATACAAGATATATTGGTCAAAATAAGCACCACTAATCCTTTTGGTTCCTATCAAATCTACACGTGTACACCTATAGTATTTCTCAGTGTTGCTCTTTGGTTATAGAAAATTGGTGGTGAGTTATGACATAGCTTTGAAACTAAATGTAACAATTATCTGTGATTGCAGCTAGGACTTCAAGAATCTAAACAAGGCATGCACGACGTTCTTAGGGGGAAGGCAGTGAGTATCCAAATCATTATGTTAGCTTGTTCAGCTTAGGTCATTAAATGACCCGATATTTATAGAGATGCATTTTGGGTTCGAGGTGTCCCGTCAATGCTATCCAAAGGTTATGGAAGGTCCACGTGGTTGACATCCGATGGAGGAGATAAGAATGACACGTGGCGTATATCCTTAGTTTTGTCATGCTGGTGGTTTGCTCCACGAGTATCTGCAAATGTCTGCGTTTTGTTCGTAGCACTACCTCTTGTTAAATATATGGATAAATATTAATAAGTTAAATGTCTAGTATCGAACCCGTGACCTCGGGATTGCACACAATACAAACGAGAGTCAAACATTAATAAATATTAATTGTTAGATATATTTATTAATAACACAAGTTTAAGGACTAATGGTCGTTAGTTATTAATTGTACAGATTAACTATCGTTAAAAGGAAACGAAAAGGACTAGATTGAAACTTGGTAACAAGAAGGATCCGGAACACCCTTCTTTGCGTGTGTGGCCGGTCGATCAAGGCCCAAGGGGGAAACCCATTGCCTTTGCTTGTTCACTAAGTATTCTCTAGTATATATACAAACCCAAGGGTCATTGTTTTCTGATCTTTGTGCACACACAATACCCTAAAGTTTTGGTTTTTCCTTCTCTTTTCTCCTAGCCGATCGAACACCCCTTATCCCTAAGGGTTTCGATTTTTATTTTACAAAAACAATAACTTGTGTTTAAGCTTGCAATTAATTTGATTCGGTATTAGTTTGTGTGTACAAGAATGAGGTAACAACTCACTATAGTTGTTATCAAGGAATCGATCAATAAAACGGTAAGGGATTGATCATTGATTCATAAACGCTAATTAGGGTTCATCAATTAATTCAAGATTTGCTAATTTGATTCTTGTTCGGGCTAGAATCACCACGGTACGTTCCTATTATGTTTTAGTTAATATTTATGTGTTATACTTGATCTTTGCTTCCACATATGTGTACTTTGATTGTCAAACTCTAACAGTGGCATCACGAGCCATGTATAACATGTAATTGATTACTAAAACGTAATAAAAATCGGATCTTTAATTGTTTTAGATACATGTTTTTGATCTAGGGTTTTTCTTTAATTTTTTTTATAAAAATTCGAAACCCTAACCCTAATTTTAAGGGGGGGTCGATTTTCCATGAAACCCTAATTAGGGTTTTGTGGTTTTCTTGGATTATATGTAATCACTAGAAACCCTAGGTCTTTAACCGGTTATGTGAACGTATCTTGTGACCTATGTGCTAATTGTTAGGTTTTATCCGTGACGAAACATGCATGCTAGTCATGGATCTTGTTGTTCTTTAATTATTTGTCACATGTTTTAGATAGATCTATAATTGGGGAAGACTCCAATACATAAATATTAAAATCAATTTATATGCTATGTGGTGTGTACATTAGCTTTGGCCTATGCAATTGATTCGTCAATGTATGTGACTCTCTTCCATAAAGAAGAGAAGGCCTTAGTTGATTACATGCATGATTATACCTAGACTTGATTTTATTAGGATCTTTTCTAATAAGGATTGCATGTGGCTAATTGTTTCACTTTTATTATTATTAGTTGTTTGTTTTTCTTTGATTACTTGTTTTATTGTTATTGTTTGACATGTTGTAAGCAATAAAAGGGTAATTTTTATAAATAAAATAATATGGACTAATAATGGTGAAACTTTAAGTGATCAAGATTGAATCTTGCGGTGTCTTATGTGCCGATAACAGTTCGTTTCGCACGGTAATTCGCTCCAAGGCGAGACTAGCAAGATTCATACTTTGTTACATGTTTTGAGATTGAATCCATAAACTTTTGCTTGATGATGTTTTGTATAACATGCTTTTAAAAGTAACTCCTTTAAGACAAAATTCATAGTCATGGTAAGAAGGCTTGGAAAGAGCCTTAGAGTATGCCTTGGTTATCACACTTACGAATACGTCTTAAACAAATTTCTTTTAAAATCATTCTTGTAGAAAGTCATCTTAAGATTTTAAACCTCAAGTAAAACTTTGTGTATTAATTTCAAGAATTGGTAATAAAAAGTTTTTTTAAATACTTATGCTATAAAGATGAGTGCATGCATCTTTATACATGATTTGGTTTTCATATCAAACTAAAATACCCTAAAATTTAAGTTACATGTCATCTAACTATAAGAAACACTTGAAGTTATTATTTAGTAAATGTGAAACGCAGGCTAAATTTTAATGACAAGGTAAATTTCCGAGTGTGTGTGAGACCACACATGGAGAATTTGCAGTTTCTAAGTTAGACGACTTAATTAAGTTGATGCGTGAGACCTAGAACTTAAGGCATGAGATGGGATGAAACATGCTTACATGACAAATTGATGAATCAATTTGATGTAAATCGCATAATGATATAGGAATTGGAAAAGTGTTTGCCAATTATTGTTCGACAGATTACCATCTTTATACTTTCACCACTAGCAGATCAACTGATGTGGTGAAATCTATGTAAAGTTGGATCCTAGATTTTCAAGAAAATATGTTGGTTATATGAATATATCTTTGGGTATTATATTTTCTTGGAAATATAAATTATCGAAAATACTAAAATTGAATTTTGTAAATTCTTCAAATGTATTAATGCAACATTAAAACCGTAAACGTAAGTTATTCTTTATCAAAGTAAATTGATCTACACCAATATGAGTTTTTTGGTTAGAGTCAATTTTACTAAAAGAATAAACCAAGTCTTCTTTCCATTAGAATAAGTCTGACACTTAATCCTATTTTTTCCATAGGATGATTAGAATTGTCTAAATTCTACATACATAACTCATAGCAAAATTTAATAGTAAGATTATTTGCACTTTATGAGTTGTTAAATTAGAAGCTAGATTGATTACTGCACAATGGTAAAAGACGAATTAGATTAATTAATCTAGTTATTTTGATTTGACCATTTAAAGATACTACATACAATTGTTGGAATGGTAGATCAATACAGGAAGAAATTGCATGCCTAGTTTTTTTTCAAGTTAAAAGTTTGGAATGTGATGAATTACATTTACGTAGTAGATTACATTCTTTTAGAACCTATATATAATTGTTGGAATGGGTTTTCTTAAAAGATGTAGGAAAGTAAATAGTACACTATTTCCTTTCATTGATTAATGAAACATTTACAATGTTGTCAAATTCAGTGGGAGTATTGTATTCTTATGGCTGAATAAGGGATTATTGTAATGTTCTCTAATCCAGGGTGAGTTATAAGACTTATTGTCTTAATTGTAACTGAGATCATCTTTTGAATGTCTCAAGATAATTATTTTCCAAATATAGACACTAATATTTTCAAGGATAGTCATGTGCGTTTCCTTGATTGATTGAGTAAACTCTATATCTACTAGTTATGCTAATGACACAAATCATATTGTTCACATTAACAAACGAGTGCGTGTTGTTTTTGTGGTACATGATGTTGTTCCATGCACAAGTGGGAGAAATCTACATTATGTGCAAGGTACAACACATAAGAATATGATTTAACGGATTCTCTTAACTGCAAAGTAAGAGACTATAGTTCTAATATGATTAATATACATCTAATCTAAGAAACACTTGGTGTTGAAATTTAGTAAACGTGAGACGCAGGCTAAATATTAACAACAAGGTGATTTTCCATGTATGCGTGAGACCAACATGAATAATTTACTGTTTCTAAATTAGACATCTATTAGAACATGTGTCAATAACAATACTACTTCAACTTTAGTATTTATGTATTATTGGAATGACATAATTGCATGAAGTAATATAATACTACTTCATGCATTTTGTATTCTTAGAATGACATAAAATAAATGAAGTGGTGTGTTAACTTGAAAATATTATTGAAACCAAATGATGGTGTTCATGATTACTTTAATTATACATGTTTACACTTTATTGTATAGTTATAAACATGAAGTCTTTTAAGTAATTACAAGACTTATAATAAAGTAAGACGTTAGCTTGTTGTGGTCTTTTAATTAAAACATATACAAGAAGTCATTGAGTTGATCAATGATTAATAACGTATAGTGGAATTATAACAAGTTTATGTTTTTATGAGACATAAACATGAAGTGACTTGGTCAAAAGTACTTGTAAAGCATGCAATTGGTTTGAAATACTATTATACCATTAAGTTGACTTAGTTGGTAAATAGGTATGCCAACAGGAATATGGTTATCTTATATATATTGTTAGATCTTCTTACAATATTAATTCTAATTGAAATACAACATATTTATGGTATGATCAGTTAGAGCAATCAAACTTTTGTTAGATTGTTTGATTAAAGATAACTATGACTTCTTATCTTCCAAAAGTTATCAAGGTTAGAAAATTGAGTATGGATTGAATATATTCAATTAGACTCCTAGAAGATTAATAAGACCTTATGAAATGTGATAATCACATTAAGTCTTAAATTGGAGTTCTGAATTTGTTAAGCTACTTATGGGTAGGTTGTTAACAAAAGAATGTCAGGAACTGTCAGTGTGTATTTGTAATGTTCTAAAAGAGAACGTTGGATTGTTGCTCTAATTGCTAGGTATGTATATTCTATATAATACTAAAAGCAAGTCGGAGTATTTTATCTTTATAAGATAGAATTACAAGATACATAATCTTCTAAAAACACACTAGTGAAAATCATGATGAGGCTAAACATATAAATGACAAACCTCAAAAAGTTGGAATTCTCATTCATAGATCTACTTGGATATCACAGATATTTAATTAATATGCTGATGATAATATGATGTAGTATTACCAAAATAATGAATTGGGTAAATTACTCATATTATGAATGTTATAGATGTTGTTCATAAAGATATTCAAATTTAAAATTTGATTTATCTTAATTTTTAATGGTTAGAGAATGAAGATGAGTTTATTCAAAGATTATGTAACCCTAGTGGTTTAAATCTTTGTGTAGAAATCATATGGACAAAATTGTACACATATCTTAATGCATATCTTATGACAAGATTATTAATCATACTTAAGCAATTAACTATGATTGAATACTCTTTCCTAAGAACATTAAAGATACAAAGATAGTAATTGTCATGCTTATTTCATATATATGAAATTTGACAATGAATATCAAAATTTTTTCTTGAATAATTACTTGAGCGAGGACGATAAGTAATCAAAACAAGTTTATGAATTCAAGTAAATCTTTGAAAGTGTACAAAGTGCAATAATCCATGAATAGATAAATGCATGCATCTAGGAGATTAATATTATGTTTAATTATTAAATCCATGTTTTGATTTATAATTGAAATAATATAATTTCTAAGTATTCCTGAAAGCTAGTGGGAGTATGTTTAATTTACTAAATCATATATGTTGTAGAGTAACATTCCATGTAAGTAAAATGTTAGACTTAGTTTGGAATGAAACTTTATTTGAAAGATTTAGAAAATAAAACATACAACCTTGGAACAAAAATTTATTATTACGTAAACATGTGCGGTAAATAATTCTAAATAGAATATGATATATTATTTTGAAAGACTAAATTGATATACATATTTGAAAGATAGAACATGAATACAATCTAAGTTTGACTGAAGGATTTTCATGTGCATCATATTATTGATGTATCATGCTTAAATGCTTAATGATTTAACAATGTTTGATATCTTGTGTAATGAATATTCTAAAGGAATATGGTTGGACTTAGAATAAATGATCCTCAGCCTGGAATTACTACCAAATTCTAAGTATAAACAATATGGCAAATTGTTGCGTAATTGTTATAGTTAACAATAAATCTTGAAAGATTGAAAGGTGTCAAACATTACATATTGGATATTATGTTTACGGAATTCTAAAAAGCATATTGTGATTTGTATACAATGATGCTGGTTTTATTGAGACGACACTCAATAACTAGTCATGGAAGGATTTCATGAGAACTAGTTGAGCTCAACTAAGAGCATAGTTGCATTAAACATTAAAGAATTAGAATACTTTAAACTTTAAAATGCTTGAAAGTTTGATTGTCATAAATTGGTGATAGAGGATATCACATCATTTATGAAAAATTATGTGGCTATATCTAGATAGTTGGATATACACATACAAGAATTTCACTTATTGAATTCTTGAAATAAGTATTCTCAAAATTCAGATAGATCAAAGTTAGTTGAAATAAATGCCTTGTCAACAAGTATGATTGTCATTACTTGAGGCAAAATTGTCAACAAGTCAGTACTTGAGACAAAATTCATTAACTAGAATTATTATGCATTGATCTATTTGGTATTTGGATAAAGGACGTTAAGCAATTATTATTTATAATGAATTAAAGTACTTAGTACGTTTGTTTTCATTAATAATAAATTGTGTCCTATATTTGCATGTTTAAATCCATGAATAAATTTGTTGAGGCAACATGATCAAGATCTCTTTATGTTTTAATGATGACAAATAAACCATCGAAACACATAAAATAACAAACGTTAGCTCAAAACGCCGGAGCCAATGTCTGCTCCTGGAGCGCTGCCCGCGCGTCAACGCGCGGGTGACGCGCCAGGAGTCTGTATGGTTCCGTGCGAATTTTGAAAGTCGGCTTTCCCCTTACCCGACAAATGTGGATCTTTCATAACAGGTATGAATATGTTACGTGCTTAATTGAGAACACTCGAAACGAGTTTTGAGATTTGAGAAATCCTATTTTTAGAACACCCATTTACGGGAAAACGCCAACTCATGTTTTCTAACTACCGCCTCTAGCCAAGGCTTTTCTAAACTTAGGGAGATTATATATTTCACGTAACATCGTGTTGAAGCATCCATATGCTCATATCCCATGCTTACGTCTTCTCTAATTACGTAACGGGTTTACTCCCTTATTGGTCAAACTAAGTCAAAGGTCACTTTGCGTAAATGCATCATTTCCCACTTGGGTTATGCTTTACGTCAAGGCAAAGCACTTAACTTGTTTGAACCAAGGTATTAGTTGAGAACATCGTGTCGTGGAAAGTCACGAGATATGAAACTATGGATTCTCGACGTTGTGTTACTTGAACTTATAAGTAACCTATGATTTTCTCAACTTATAATATTAATTGTCTAAATCTTTTCTTCTTAATGACAATTAGATTATGTCTAAATCCTCTCTTAATCTCATTTATGCATAAGACAAAACCAATCATATCCAAATCAAATATTCTCTTACACAATCTCTTACACCCTTACATATTCCCTTACACACTACATCTCAACCATCCAATCCCTTACAACACATCCCAACCCTTTATTTTCAACACATGGGGAATTGTTTGAAACCCTAATGAGGCTCCTCCCATCCTAACCATTGAATTCAAATCAAACACATCTCAACCATCCATCCAATCCCTATTCCCTATACCACAACATGTGATTGATCTTAGCCATTGAATTCAAACCAAAACAATCCCAACCATTGATCCAACCTTTCCCCTCAAGCAAAGGATGCTCCCTTTGATCTCATCCATCCATTTCAAATGAAACCATCTCAACCCTCCATTTCTCCTTTCCCCCCAAGCAAAGCATATTTCTTTGAATATCCTTTCTTAACCCTAACCTAGGCATACTTGATCTTAGCCATCCATCTCTAATGAGATCATCTTATCCATCCACATTTCTCCACATGCCAAATTGTTTGAAAACCAAGGGAGGCTCCCTTTGATCCTAGCCATCCAATTCAAACCATTTCATCTCAACCCTCCATCACATTCTTACCCCCCCCCCCCAAGCATTGGAATATTCCTTGGCATATTCTTTCTCTCTTTTCTATGCCATGTGAGGAGATACACTTCTACCCCTTCCAAATTACCCAATCTACACTTTAAACCCTTGGTAATTTGGTTTCTCTTTAAGCACTTCACAAATGATTTCCAAATTGGCTATTTGAGTTGGTAAACCTTAGAATGATTAATGTTAAGGTTTAGTGTGAAATACAATTGGGGGTTTAGCAAGGATAGGTATTTGTAAGATCCAAACACCCAACACTTGGGAAAAAGTTACAGACGCCTGGCGCGCTGCCCGCGCGTTGATGCGCGGGTGACGCGCCGGCCTCGGTAAAATTTCTCAAGTTTGGGTTCTTGGCCTATAAATACCACCCTTGTCTATTGTATTCCTCACCCCTTGCCATTATTCTTTCTCTCCAGATTCTTTGTCTCTAAAACACTATCAAATCTCTCAATCTCTCTATCTCTAATCTTGTGTTCTTGATTATCACACTAACATCTTTGGAAAAACACATCTACTTGCAAGGGAAGAATCACAAGAACCTAATCCACTCTTGTGATTGTGTTGATGAGGCGAAAAATGGTCCGTTTTTAGGGGGTCATTTAAGCCCGAATCCGAATTTATTTGATCAAATATTGCCCTAAATCGTTCCTTTTGTGATTTTAGGTACTTGGAGAGTGAATTCTGGAAAAGAAGCTATTTTGGACGTTTTTGGAGCATAAAAGTGAAGAAAACGGCAAAGTCTCAATTTTCCATGCTGGGAACAGTACATGAAGGCGTCAAGAGTTGTTCTTGACAGCGTCAAAACCTCAATAATAAAAATCCGTAGTTGATGACGGCGTCACACAGGGCGTCATAAGTAGATCAAGGCCGTCCGAGGAAGTATTTGGCGGCGAGATGACGGCGTCACACCTTTGTTCTTGACGCCGTCATCCCTATTTTCCTATATATAGTTTTCTAATTTTTCACATTAAAGAGGGGAAGTTTTGGGAGAAACCCTCAAGACGATTTTGGTGTAACTTTTACAGGTTTTTCAAGGGTTCCAAACCCTTGATACCTTGCATTGTAATTGAGATAAGTGTTCTTCTAATTCAATCAATATGTCTATGTGTTGGTTGTCTATATCTTGTTCTTGTCTCAATTCCATTATGCTAGGCTAGATCTCTTTTGTGTTTGCTTAGATCTAATGAAACCTAGATATTGATTATGTGTTGATTACTTGTTTATTCTTGTCTTGGATGAATGATTTTATATGTTAGGCTTAAGAAAACTGGCAGATCTCTAAATGGTAACATGCTTGAACGTCTTAAGAAACATGAACCGAGGCGTACTAGGTCTTTATTGGTTGTATTTAATGCATGAGCCACTGTTTACAATCCCTATAGTTGTGCTGGGCATGGTGTAGGAGGAGATAAGAGCTCATAGAATTGGGGAGTTATGTATGCCACCCCATGAATGGTATTAAGGAATACAATCCGTCATCCATACAATTATAACAAGTAATTAACGTGTAAAAGATATCTAGGGAGTAGTGAAGTCTAAGTAAACACATTTTCTCCAATTACTGCTCACAACCTTAGTATAATTAGTTTATTTTCATTTTTAGTATTTTATTTTGATTGCATATTAGTTTGGGTTAGTTGAATAGCAACTAATTCCGCCCACTCTTTCAAAACCCGAGATTTTTACTTGCTTTCCATAAAACATAAAAATACAAAAATAATCATCCCTCACCTTTAGAACTAGTAATTAGGCTTTCTAATCCTAGCGACACTATTCCTAAGCTGAACGATCAATCCCCCGGTACTTGTCACTATACTATACTACAACGATCAGGTACACTGCCTGGTGGGGGTTGTAAGCTTCTCGAGATCCCTCGAGAGGTAAAGCCTGTTGCGATTCCCACACATCATGTGTCGAGGGTCTTCTTTCTTATACCCTTTCTATTACAATCGAGTCTCTAGGTTAGGTTAGGACTTGGTTGATAAACAAACATTTATTCTTTCATTTGTTTGTAAGGGAAGTCTTGTGTCTTGGTGACCAAGCCTAGATCATTGGGGATCTAGTTGGGGTTTGATACTTCCGGGTGGAAGTCTTGGTAGTGATCTTTGTGATCCTTAGGTAAAGTCGAATCGTGAGATTCTTTTGGGTGGTTTCCGAGGGCGGAATATCGTTGGTGAGTAACTCCTTCTTTGTGAGCATCGACATTAGTGAATATCGGTGGAGTGAATTGTAACGGTTTGTAGTCCACCGAAAGGATTATACTAGTGAATAGTATCGGAGTCGCGGATTCGCAACTGGACGTACGGATGGTATAAACCCCCCATCCCGAACCAGTATATATCATTGTGTTCTTTACTTGCTTTATATACTTTGGTTGTGATAGTGGTTGTTGGATTGATTATACAACCACTTGGTTCTCTTTTGGCTTAAATTTTTTAAACATCTAAAAAGCCGAGGAAACCGTATTCACCCCCCCCCCTCTACGGTTCTACAATTGGTATCAGAGCGGTATACTCATGTTTTTGAGCATTAAAGCCTTCCCGAGAAGTCGTTTTAAGTCAAAAACTTCTTTTCCAAAAATCTAAAATCCTAACTAAGGTTTTTGGTAAAGTAGAGTATTGATCCATGGCTCAAGAGAACTATGTTGAGGGGTGTTCTATGCAAAGACCACCTTTGCTAGAAACCGATGGGTTTTGCTTTTGGAAAACCCGATTCGAGACCTATGTTAGGTCCAAAGATCTTGATTTGTGGGAAATCATCCAAAATGGCAACTTTTAGTTTATAGTGGAAGACTCGGAAACAAAGTTGTTGGTGAAAAGGCCACATATGGATCTTAATGATGATGAAAGAAGAAAGCTTGGTAAGAATGATGAAGCCAAGATGTTGATCTATAATGCTCTACCTCGAAGGGAGTTCGAGAGGGTTCATGTTTGCAAGACCGCCAAGGAAATTTGGCACTCTCTCATCATCACTCATCAAGGCAACTCTCAAGTGAAAGATTGCAAGATCGATTTACTCATACAACAATATGAGAAGTTCTCGATCTCGGATGAAGAAACCATTGATAATTGTTACACAAGGTTCAATGCTATAATCACTAGTCTCACGGCTCTTGATCCTAGCTTCTATAACAAGAACCATGTGAGAAAGTTTCTTCGAGCACTTCCGGTGAAGTGGACGCCAAAGGTGACGGCCATAGAAGAAGCCAAGAATTTGGCGGAACTACCTCTTGACGAGCTCATTGGAAATCTCAAAGTCTATGAGATGATTCTTGAGAACGACAAGGCGAATACCAAAGACAAGAAGGAGAAGGTTAAGTCTTTGGCTCTTAAAGCTAAAGTTACTAGTACTCAAACTAGTAATGATAGTGATGGTCAAGAGGATAGCAATGAAGAAGATGATATGGATGACGAAGAATATAATCTTATGGCTAAGAACTTTCGAAGGTTCTTTAGGAAAGGTGGTAACTTTGGAAGAAGAAATCGGTTTGGAAACCGAGATATTGGTGGAAGGAACAACTTTGGGGGAAACCGAGGTGGTGATAACAACAAGGTTGGTGAAAGTTCGAGACGCACCCAAGGATGCTATAGTTGCGGAGAGAAGGGTCATTTCATCAATGAATGCCCTAAGCCTAGGGTGAACAAGGCATTCGCTGGAGGAGCGTGGAGTGATAGTGAAGATGAAGACCAACCAACAAATGACGCTACGTGTCTTATGGCTCAAGAAAAATTTGAGGTATCTCTAAATCCTTCCTCTTCTAATAACTTAGATACTATCAATTTGCAAAAGGAGAATGAGGAACTAGTTAAGTTTAATGATAATTTTAGAAAAACCCTTGATAAAGCTCTCAAAGAAAAACGTCTTCTTGAACTAGAAAATGTCAAATCTAAATAAAGGGTTTGTGAACTTGAAAGTAAAGTGAAAACACTGGAACATTGCAAAGGGATGATTGAACCTTGTAAAAATTGTGAAGTACTCACTCTTGAGGTTAACTCTTTGAATGAAAAAGTGTTGGAACTTCAAAAAGAATCACTAAGCTTTTAGAAATATAAAAAGAGCACAAATGATTTAGAAGAACTAATAAGTCGACAAAAGGTGTCTCAAGATAAGGGAGGTCTTGGATTTTTTTAAACAAGGTACAACCACTCCCATAAGCCTAACAAAACCAATAACATTTGTAAAGGCTAAAGAAAACGAGGCTCCAAAAATCCCCAAGGCTGACGCGCCGACTGACACGTCAACGCACCATCAGCGCGCCAGGCCTCTGAGGAAAATTGGACCTCCATTAAACGATAACATTAAACCAATTACTCCTCAAGTTCCTCTTGCAAGTACTCGAGGTAATCAAGCTCCCATTGCAAGAAGAGAAAATCCAAAACAATTTTCTAACTTAAGCTCTCGCAATGGACTTGGATACTCACAACCTCGAGTAAATCATAGATCACTTTTGTCTACACCTAATATGAGATCTTCTACTTCATACAACCAAAGACCATCTTTTCATAATAACCAAAGAAGAAATTTCTATAACTATGGTCAAAGGTCTTCTCAATACCAATACAACAATTATCAACGGAGAGACAACTCCTACTCAAACCAAAATTTCTTTAGACCTCAAACATATCATAGCTATAGACCAAGTTATCAAACTCAAAATGACTATCGAAACAATCCTTGGTCTGCCTTTTCTAAATTTGGTATTGAGAAATTATGTGTCTTGCTTCAAGACCCAAGAATGTTTAACTTGGGCACTTTAAATGATAACCAAAATGGACCCAAGAAACAATGGGTACCAAAGGCATGAGTTGTACTTTTATTGTAGGTTTGCCTCAAAAGTGATCTACAACCGGGTGAGTGGGTAGTGGATAGTGGTTGCACTAAACACATGACCGGGAATAGAAGATTGTTCACATCATACATGGCGTATAATGACAATCAAGTCATTTTTGGAAGCAAACTTAACGGCAAAATTGTCGGCAAAGGTAATGTCCTTCATTACTCCATAGAAATCTCCAATGTTGAGCATGTTAGGGGTCTAAGTTTCAATTTGATTAATGTGAGTCAATTATGTGATGATGATTGTGAGGTCAAATTTACTAAGGTAGATTGCACCATTAGTAAAAATGGTGTTGTGTTAGCAAAAGGTCATAGGAGAAATAATTTATATACATGCAAGTTAGGTGATAATTCTAAGCAACACATATGTCTTACATCCATGATGGACAACTCAACGCTTTGGCATAGGAGATTAGGTCACGCCAATATGAGGTTAGTCCAAAACCAAGTTTCAAACGAACTAGTACGGAATTTACCAAAGTTGAGCTTTGAAAGGCATTATTGTGATACATGTCTAGGAAGTCAAGGACAAACCAATAATAGGAATATAAAGGAAGTGACAACTAGTAAAGTTTTAGAATTAATTCATTTGGATTTGTATGGTCCATCTCCGATCCAAAGTTATGGAGGTAACTTCTACACTTTAATGATCATA